>CM038220.1:83642532-83815709 GCA_021442155.1 Cymbidium sinense
AATTGAATTAAAATCAAATCAAATCATATTGATTGAAACCAAAAGCTTGCAACATATTTCAAATGACCAACCAAACCTAAACCAACCCATGATCCAACCCAATTGGGTCAAATGGGTCAAATTGGTCAACTTGACCCATTTGACCTAAATGAAATCAAATGAACCAAAACCAAATATAAATCAAATTGAACCAAACCAATGATGCCAACACATTTTAGGTCATATGAACTTGACCCTTGGTTTGAGCCAATTTGACCAATTGGTCAACTTGACCCAAGCTGACCCATTTTGGCCTAAATGGGTTAACATGAACCAAATGGTATCAAATCAACTCCAAATAATTTCAAACTAATCTAAATCTGCCTAAAGTGAAATTAAAGCCAAATGACCATTTCACCTCTAGGTCAAGGGGTAACCCATGGCCAATTCCACTTAGAATTTGATCATATCCTTTTCATGGCCACTTGGCACCCTCTTAGTAGACCAAGTGGACACTAATGAATGAAGTGCACATGACCCAACGGATTTGGGTCAGCCAAATCCAGCCACCCAATATGAAAGTCTCCACTTGGGATCACTCCTCCACTCAAATGAGCACATGGAAGCTTCACCACTCCACTCCTGTGCCAAAATTGAATCATTTGAAGCTAAAAATGGCCTAACCAACTCACTTTATGGGATCAATTTGATCAAAATGGCAAAACACCTCTACCATCGATCCTTGTGGGGAGTTATACTCCCTCACTTGAATTGAGATCACTCACATCAATTGAGCTTAGGGAACTCATAGTAAGCTTCTTCAAGTTCCTCTAAGCTTCCTCAAGCACTTCCCATTTCTCCATTCTCGTTTCTTCAAGCCAAAATAGGGAGGTAGGAAGGATTTCCACTTTGCTCAATTCACTACCATAGCTCAATTCCTCCTACAAGCACCTTCAGAGGACTCAATCGAGCTCACCCAAGTCTTCATACAAGCTTCCAAGGCATGGGAGGGAGAAGCTAGACCAAAGCCGCAAGCCTAGGAGGAGGAGTTTGGCCAATTAGAGGATCTACTCAACCTCAAGCCTTCAAACCTTCAACAGGGCTTTGTCTCCACTAGACAAAGCTACCTCGACGGTTGGGAGTGCCGGTGATAGCCTCGGGTGAGGTACTATTCAAAATCGAGTTTAGGCTAAATTTTCTTTGGTCCTTTGTGAAGGAAAGTGTGACCTCAAGTGAAGTTGACCATTAGATGTCTTGCTTATCTCTTCTTGATGGTGTGTGATCAATCCTTACTCAATCCGAGCTCAATCTAGCTCGGATCAAGCCCTAAGGGACGGGCGATCGCCATCTCCAGTAGACAAGGGCAGGGATGAATCATGGACCATCCATCTGATGTGTTTTGGATGGATGGTCCTGATTAAAACATGTGAGATCTGCTATTTAATCCCTTTAATACCATGGGTTTGATCTTGACCATCCAATCTTTGATCGGACGGTCTAAGGGAAAGTGCGTAGCACCGCCGACTGAGTGTGTAGCTGATGTGATAACTTAAATAACCAATCTCATGCCATGGAAAGCGCCGCATCGCGATCCACATGCATGATGGGATTAGTTATATAATTAGGATATTTAATTATTCCTAATCACAGAAACTTTAAAATTACATAACTAAATGTAAAAAAATCATAAAAATACAAACTCAAATGCATTTTGAAGATATTTCAAAGGGGAATAATATCAAATTAAGTTTAATTGATTTTGAATAGTAAATTTCATGCAATTTTAGTTTTATTGGGAATGTAATTATGTTAATTACCCACTAATTATTCCATTGATTAATTTCGAACTTCTCAGGTATATTCAATGGGATGACTTCTGCCTCTCCTAATTTTCTTGAGATTTATTAATGGTTTAATTAAGGGGATTGCTTGATTCACTCATAATCACTATCTCAATTAATTAAATGATTAATTAACCTATTAAATAGTAATAAATTCATTAATTAAGTTTCCTAATTACCTTAGAACATTGAATGGACTTAGGAATGAGATTATGAGTTCTCTCCCAAATCTTTTCCCTAAGTTTATTTCATTTGGATAAAAATCTAAGGTGCAAATTAATTAAATAGTTTAATCACTTTATTAAATGGCTTAATCAATCAAAGTTATAAGCTTTAAAATCTTAAATATAAGCTTAGGTATGAAAATCATGCATTCATGTTTGAAAATAAAATTAAAATGAAATATTTTCTTTATGTCAAATTATGTTTTGGTAAATTAAGAATATGAATTACTATTATCACTATTAAATCAAAATTATTTTCAAAACCTATACACCAAACATTACAAATGAAAGGTATTTTACTTATAATTATTTATAAGCTTGCATGTGAGTATAATATAAAGTTGCATTATGTGACTTTTCCTTCACTTTTAACATAGTATTGAATATAAATGTATAGTTCTTTAAAAGAAGAAAACACTTGCTTACATCCATTCTATGTTATCATTTAGAGGGACTTTCATATTTACACATTAAATTATAATCAAATCAAAACTAAAAAATAAACTTTTGCATGATTCTTTTCCATTTTAAATATTGTCTCATGTATTTAAGAAAAGTGATATATTATGACACCATTACTTTAAGTAAGTTTTTTTCTTACTCATGTAAAACAATGCATATACATCTTTAATACATGTAAATGTGCATATGAATAATAGATAAAATAATCTTTTTACTTAACAAAATCATGCATACATGAAACATTCCAAAATTATTTTCAAAACAAACACCAAACATTCATCATTGAGGTGCTAAATATTTATTTGCATGTATAGATATGCATTATGTGATCATTCAATATGCATGTTACACATGTTGAAAATAAGTGTATGTGTTTTGTGATAGTAATTCACTTTACTTAATCTTAAAATAATTTTTCTCTTGAATAGGTTTGTTTAGAAAATCTAAACTTAATTAATTAAAACACATAATAAAATATTCTAAACAAAATCTTTAATGAATCACCTTAAAATTACTTTTGGGAGGAAAGAAAGTTCTCTTCTCTTTTCTTCTCTTTACAACATAGTAATTAATTGTGGATTCATTAAAATAAATCAAATCATAAAAATAAAATTAGCCAAATCTTAAATACATAAATGAAATCACCCTCTAAGTTACTCTACATACTTAGAAAATTCTAACCCAAAACAAACATACCACACAAACCTTAAATGACATCACATTAGGCTAAGTCACCATTAGTCCATGTTAGATGCATGGTTTGATGTTTACACTTTTTATGATATGATGTTTTTTTGAATAGATGTTAGTGTATGTGCATATCTAATGGTATGATCTTAATCTAACCATTATCTTATAATTGTACTTAAGAATTTCAATAAAAATATAAATGCTTTTGTTGTGTAGGTTCTTATACTCTAAGCATAATCCAAAATAGGCCAGTGGACTTGGTTACCCATAAGTTGCTAAGTCCAATTTATTCATATACATGCTTGATTGTGTGGTGTTTAGCTAATCTCTATTTAGCATGTCTTAGTTAGATTTACTTTTCCCATTTCATGTAATTCTATAATTAGGATTTAGAATGATTGTTACGGGGATTAGATGAACATTGGTCATGATGTCTTATGTGCCATGTTCTTTAGCTCACCTTCTAACCAATTGAAAGAAGAAGAAGAAAAAAAAAAAAGAAAGAAGAAGAAGAACAAATGAATGAAAATAGGCCATAACATGAATTCCTTCTTGATTAATTAATTCATTTGTATTCAAGTTGTATAAGGGTAGAGTTTAGCATTTTATTTCATTTGTGCGATTGGGCAGACTTAGGTCTCATTCTTTTGCACTAGCTTTATAAATTGTTTGATGTTTGTTTATCTTATGTAGAAGATGGCATGTTTTCTAGTTTCTTGCTTTGATGAATGGCTAGATATTAGGCTCTTATAGAAAATAAATTTTCTATCAAACTAATCAACTCAAAATTAAAATTAACAAATAAGAAGTTATAAAAGAAAAATGAAGATTTAGCAACCCCTTGGTTGATGTTGTATTTTCACATCATGCATAAAAAGCATCTTTCTCTCTCTTGTTATAGGGGGCTTCCTATGCTTTGAGAACTTGGCTTTGAGAGATGGTGGAAACACACCTCCTTTCTTTTGATTTTGGCCCCAATTTCTTATGCATTAGGCATATGAATCTATAAGCTTGTGTCAAATCAATAGTCCAAAATAAAATAAAAACATAACAAATTTGCATTAGATTTAAGTCATTAATCATGCCCTACATGATCTAGTCTTAAGGAGTGTGTTTAAGGACTTAGTCTCTTTCTAAATAAACAATCTAGTTATCTTGCAAAAGCATATGACTTCCAACATGTATTTAAAGTTGTAAGATTGTTTGGCGGCCACTCCTCTTGTAAGTCCAACATTGGTAATCTTTGGAACATGATCTTTACCTTATGATATTTAGATCTAATTCTTAGGATGTAATTACTATGGGGCTTACCCATAAACTTAACAAATGGTTTAAAATAAATCATGTTTTACTTTTCCATGTAAAGTAGGGAAGAATCTGGTACATGCCATAATGATGAGTCCTTATTAAGGGATTAGTCTTTTTTGTGGAGTGGTGATTTTATCTAGATAGTACACCTTCTCAATGTCTTCGATCACCCAATAAGAATATCTATGGATCTATGTGGTGTCTAACAAAGTATATTTTTATCTTCACTATCTTTTAAAGGATAAGATGAAGATGGGATTATATATTTCACCAGAACTAGGAAGCTTAGTAAGCCCCCCAAAATATCCTATTTTGGTCTTTATATTTTGAAATTGAAATGATTTATTTATTTGAGTTAAATTTTTTATTTAGAAATCTAGGGCTTACAATTCACAACACAAATGGAAATGCCTAGGGTGAGATTTATAAGCCCACAATAAAAAAACCTAATAATAGGATCTTTCAATAAAGATTTTTTGATTGGTTTTTACCTAGATATTCTTTGAACTTATAAACTTCTGCTAATAACTCCTCAATGATTTTAAATACATGTGGGAAAGTCATATGCTTTTTGCAGATAGCTGATCATTTATTTAGAAAGAGACTAAGTTTTTAAACACACTCCAGAGACTAGATCAGTAGGGCATGATTTAATGAGTTAAATAAATGCAAATTTTGTTATGTTTTATTTTTATTTCTTGTGATTGATTTGACATAGGTATGGGATTCATATATGCATTAGAAATTTGATTATGGGCTAAAATCACAAGAAGGAGGTGTATTTCTACCATGGCTCTCAAAGGTCAAGCAAGTTCCACAAGGTGGCGTCCCTAACAAGAGTGAAACAAGATGCTTTTTTATGCATGATGTGGAAACATACAACATCCAGCTAAGGGGTTATAAAATATTTTATCTTGTTTTATAACCTAGGCTTTAAGTGAGGTTATGAGTTGTTAATTTTTTAGTTTTGAGTTGATTAATTGGATAGAAAATTTACTTTTTCCTTAGAGCCTAATTGCATCCAGGCCATTCATCAAAGCAAGGAAGAAACCATGAAAATATGTTATTTTAATGTACAAGCTAAACAAACATCAAACAATTTATAAAGCTAGCGCAAAAGAATAAGAGGCCTTTTGTGGTCGGGATCCACTGCACAAACCCAAAAATAAATTGGGTAGCCGAGCTCTACCCTTATACAACCTGGATTATAAATAAACTAATTACAATAAAAATGGAATTCATGTTATGGGAGTCTTCATTCTTCATTTCTCCCTTCCTCTTTTCTTTCTTCTTTCTTCTTTTTTCATTTGGTTGGTTGGAAGGTTTGCTCTAAAGGCTTCACATGGTATATAAGACATAGTCTTATGACTAATGTTCATCTTAATCCCCAAAATATTCATTCAAATCTTAATTGAAAAAATTACATGAAAATATAAAAGTAAATCTAACTAAAACCTATATACAGAGATTAGCTAAACAAACCACACAATCCCAAGCATGTATATGAAACAAATTGGACTTAGCACCCACACATGGTAACCAAGTCCACGACCTATTTTGAATTATGCTTGGGGGTATAAGCAACCATAGCAAAAGAATTTATAATTCTATTACAACACCCCTTAAGCATAATCCCTTGTAGAAGATAATGGTTAGACTAAGATCACCTTACCATCCAGTCTATGCACATACACCTTAACATGCAGACTAAAAAAATCACATCACAAAATAAAAACAAACATCAAACCATGCACCGCCCTAATATAGGACTAGAAATGGAGACTTTGACTAATTTGTGTGTCATTTAAGGCTTGTGTGGTATGTCTTAGCTAGGCTTTAAGTTTAGAGTTTTGTAAGTATGAAGGGTTCAACAGGGTGCTTTCATTTAAGTGATTTAGTTGATTTGGTTGATTTTATTTTATGATTTTATTTGGTTTGAATGAACCTACAATTTACTAAGTGTTGTAAAGAGAAAAGAGAAGAGAACTTCTCTTTCCTCCCTACCTTAAGTAATTTCTAAAGTAAGTTCATTAGTGATTTTTTAGTGAATGGCTTATTATGTGTTTAATTAATCTAAGGTAAGATTTTTTCTAAACAAACTTATTCAAAGAGAAAGACATTTTAAGATTAAGTAAAGTGAATTACTATCACAAAACACACAACACTTTATTTCTTTCCAACATGTGTAACATGCATATGGATGAACCCTAAGCATATCTATACATGCAAATGGAAATGTTAGCACTTCATGATGAATGCTAAGAGATGTTGCTTAAGGAAATTTGTAATGTTTCATATATGCATGATTTTATTAAGTATAAAAGAGGGGTTCTTTTATCCATTAATCAAATGCACATTTACATGTATGAAAGATATATGTGAGTATGACGCTAATATTTTCTAAACCATGGGTGTAAGGTACAAGACCTACTTAGGGCTACTTAAAGTCTCACAACCCCAGGGTGTCCAGAATAATATACCACTTTTCTTAAATACATGTGCATGTACCAAAAAAAAATAATGGAAAAAGAATCATGCAAAAAGTTTATGTTTGTTTGTTTTGATTTGGTTATGCAATTTACATACGCAAATGTGAAGTTCCCTCTTAAAGGATAACATAGGAAAGAATTTAAGTGTTGTGTTCTTTTTTAAATGAACTATACACTTTGCAAATCTATTCAAAACTATGTTAAAAGAGAAGAGAAGGAAAAGTCACATAACACATTTTATATTATACTCACATGCAAACTTATAAGTAATTATAAACATACCTTTCATTTGTAATATTTTATTTCTAAGTTTGGAAAATAATTTTTTGGATTTAGAAGTGATAATAGCCATTCATATTCTTACTTTAGCCAAAATATGCAATTTGACATAAAGGAAACATTTCATTTTAATTTGATTTTTCAAAATACATGAATGCATGATTTTCATATGACATACACATTTAGCATGTTAGGAAAGAAATAAAGTGATGCAAGCATGTAATTTCATTCACCTTACTTAATTACTAAAGATAATCCTATGGAATAAGATCATTTAAAGTGAATCAAATTGTTTAAAGAAATTTTTAGTTTTATTATGAGTTTGATTTGAATTTAGAAAATGTTAAAAGATTTCCTGGTCCTAACCCATCTCCCACATATGTGTGTTATTTTAGTTTAATTTTTAGAACCATTAGATTGATTTTATATTTTGTTTACGTTAAGGTGTAAATTAAGTTTATTAATTACCCCTTACTTACACCTCCTTAACATAATTATTCAAACAATTGTGACAACATATGATATGTACCACATTGAATTTTAAATCGGTAATGCACCTAAGAAAGAAGAGCCTAATGCGGTTGGCTCATAATTGATTAATTAAGCTAAGGTGTTTAATTAAGTACTTTCATAACCCTTCCCACACATGTAGGTTGGATTTGATTTCCTTAAGTTTACTTAGATTATAGAACACCTAAGCATCTACCCAAGAAAGGATTGATTAAGTGATTAAGTTTTGGATTAAATTTTATTTTGAATTTGGTTAATTAAGCTATTTGATGAAATGATTAAATCATTAATCAATTTGTAAATTAATTAAGTTTTCATTCAAATGAAATAGACTTAGAGGAAAAGATTTTGGATAATGCATCCTAATCTCATTCCCACAGTCTATCCACTATTCCAAGATGATTAACAAATTTAATTAATGAATTTATCATCATTTAATTAGTTAATTAATCATTTAATTGATTAAGAGAGTGATTAGAGATGAAATAAGCAATTACCTAAATTAGTCCAATAATAAATTTCAATAAAATCATGAGAGGCAGATGTCATTAACCCTAAGGAGTTTGGAATAAATTATTAGAATAATTAAGGAGTAATTAACATAATTACATCCCTAATAAAACTTAAATTAAGAAAATATCACTGTTCAAAATCAATTAAAATTAATTTTATATTATTCCCCTTTGAATTATCTTTCAAATATAGTTGAGTTTGTATTTTTTGGATTTTTCTACATTTAGTTATGAATATTTGAAGTTTTTATAATTAAGAGGTCATTAAATCCTTAATTATATAACTAATCCTGTCGGTGCCACGTGGACCACTAACGCGACACTTTCCACGTGGTCCAATGGGATTGGTTATTTAAGTTGTCAAATCGGTACGCGGTCACTACCTCTGGCTTTCCCTTGGACCGTCATTAAAATTGAAAGGTCGGATTAAACCCGCATTCTCTAAATTAATCTAACATGTATTAATCAGGATCGTCCATTCAAAATATGCGGGATGGATGGTCCATGATTCATCCTTGCCCTCGCCTACGCGAGGTGGCGATCGTCTGTGCCTTCGGGCTTGATCAGAGCTCATGTGAGCTTGGATTGAGCAAAGATCAAACCCACACCATCAAGAAGAAATAAGGAGAAGATCCAATGGTCAATTTCACTTGAGATTATACTTTCCTTCACAAAGACCAAAGAAAATTGAGCCTAACCTCGGTTTAGATTCATACCTGTTGGAGGCTATCACGACGCTCCCAACCATGGGTAGCTCAAGTGGAGGCAAGCCCGTTGAAGGTTTGAAGGCTTGAGATCAAGTGGATCCTTCTATTGGATGAGCTTCAAATTCTTGCATCATTGGTCTAGACCCCTCTTCCCTTGGCTTGAACACTTAGGAAACACCTTGGGTAAGCTCGATTTGGTCCTCTAATGGTGCTTTCAAGACCAATTGGAGTTTGGTGGTGAATTGAGCAAAGTGGAATTTCCAATGAGCTCCTATTTCAGCTTTGAAGAAATTTGAAAATGGAGAATTTAAATGAGCTTTGGAAACTTTGGGAGAGCTTGACAATGCTTCCTCGAGTTCCTATCACTTTTGAATGAGATCTGAAATGAAGTGGAATTAGGGGAGTATATCTCCCTTTACAAGGATCATAAAACCAAGCTTGTGTCTTCCATTTTGATCAAATTGATCACAATGAGTGGGTTGGTTAGGCCATTTTAAGCTCCACATGGTTTAGTTTTCGCAGAGGAGTGGAGTGGTGAAGTTTCCATGTGCTCATTTGAGTGGAGGAGTGACTCCATGTGGAGAATTAGGTGGTCAATTTTGGCCTTGGGTTGGGTTTGGCTGACCCAAACCCATTGGGTCATACCACTTAGTCCACTAAGAGGGTGCCAAGTGGCCATGAAAAGGATTTGACCAAATTCCAAGTGGAATTGGCCATACGTTACCCCTTGACCTAGGGGTAAAATGGTCATTTAGCTTAGATTTTAATTTAGGCAGATTTAGAATAGTTTGAAATTGGGTTGTGCAAATTTTCAATGAATTTGGTGTTAATTTGATATCATTTCGCTCATGTTGACCCATTTAGGTCAACATGGGTTAACTTGAGTCAAGTTGACCAATTGGTCAAATTAATCAAACCAAGGGTTGGGTCAAGTTCATATGACCATTTGAAAAGTGTTGGCATCATTGGTTTGGGTCAATTTGGTTTATATTTTCTTTTGTTCATTTGATTTCATTTAGGTCAAATGGGTCAAGTTGACCAATTTGACCCATTTGACCCAATTGGGTTCGGTCATGAGTTGGTTTAGGTTTAATTGGTCATTTGAAATATTTTGCAAGCTTTGGTTTCAATCAATTTTGGTTTGGTTAAGTTTCAAGTCAATTTGACCTTTTAGGTCAAGTTGGGTTCATGATCAATTGGGCTAGGTTGGGTCTAGTTGCCAATTGAGGCTTTGGTCAAGCTCAATAATTGGTTTAGAATGAATTTGACCCATTGGTTGCAATCAATTTGGCTTAGATCAAGATTTGACATATTTTACTTTTAGGTCATGTTGGGTCAATTTGGGTTAAGTGGCCTAGGTTAAGCTCAAATGATGACTTGGTCATGTTCAAGCATTGATCATGAATTAGTTTTGGTCAATGGTTTCAATCAATTTTGGCATATGGTGGATTTTTTCTAGTTTGGGTTTCATTTTGGCTAAGTGTTGACTTGGTTTGACCCAATTTGAGTGATTGATCATCTCATGATGATTGTTGCTCACAATGGGAGGCTTAGGTGGGCTTAGTTCAATCCAATTTAGGCAGGATTAGAATTTGGTTCAAAAGGGAGTTTTAGGTCACTTTGGGTCAAGTGAGCCTAAGTGGGTCAATTGACTTGATCAAGGCTTGATTCAAGTTTGGTTGAACTCACATATGGACTTATCATTGAAATATAAATCCGTTTGCAAGTGATTTGGAGTCAAATGGGTTTTGATTCATTTGACAATTTTCAAGTTCAAAGGATGAACAAGGGCTTGAGTTGGGTTTGAGTTTTAATTTAGTTTTTTATTTGAATTTATATTATATTTTATTTGTGAATATAAATAAGAATATAAATGGGTTATGAAACTTTCTTGAATTTGATTGATTTCAATTTGATTTGAAGGAGTTCAAGGGTTTATGTTAAAGAGTTTAGGTTGGAATTAGGTAAGATTTGGATTTGATTTTTGAATTTAGTTTTGGTTATTTGAATTTATATTTCATTTATATTTGTGAATATAAATGAGAATATAAATGGGTTGTAAAAAATATTTTGACTTTGAGTTGATTTGGATTTGATTTGGGCTAAGTCCATAAGATGAAATCAATAGTGACTTAGGAAAGATTTTTGAATTTGGAATTCAGTCATAGGTTTCAATTATTAGGAATTGATTCATGATTTGAACAAAATCCATTGGAATTGATTTAAGGTTAGTTTTCGAATTGAAGTTGATTTGAGTTTGAGGTTGATTTGGATTTGGATTTGATTATGATTTGAGGTTTGAATTGAAAGAAAAGAGTAAGGATTTGGTTCAAGCTATAGGGTAGGCAAGTTTTCCTAACACCCCAAGGCAAAACCTATTCCTATAGCTAACTCTTCTAAGTCTCTAGGGTTAGGTTAAGTGTTCACCTAATCACTTAAGTGACTAAGGAACTCTTAGGGTCTAAGAGGAGTCATGTGTCTAAGATGGAGGGGTTGAGAGCTCATTCTAAAGGCCAACAGCAAGCATGCATATGACTTAATTCTAGTATAACTACATGCAACATATTTCTTTTAGCACACTTTAAATGAAGGATGTTGTTGACCTCATTTTTAGAATGATCCCTCAACCCCTCCATCTTAGGCATAGGACTTCTCTTAGACTTTAAGGTTTTCTTAGTCTTAAGACACATCTAGTGATTAGGTGGACACTCTCACCTATCCTAGAAGACTTAGAAGAGTTAGCCATTGGAAAAGGTCATGCCTTGGGGTGTTAGAAAATCTCCTGCCCAAAACCATTCCTCACTTTCCTTCTTTCAAGTCAAATTCCAAATCAATTCTATTTAATTTTCTCTAAACTCAATTCAATTCCATGACTCAATTCCATGATTGAAACCCATGATTGAAATCTATGATTGAAACTCATGATCAAAATTATCAAAATTCCCAAGTTCAAATTTCCTATGTCCTTAATCCTTTCTTAAGGACTTAGCCAAAATCATGATTCAAACTTATTCAAAGCTTTGAGATTTTCTCATAATACATTTATATTCTCATTTATATTGTCATTTATAAATGAAATATAAATTCAAACCCATCAAATCAAATTCAAAATTCCAAATCAATTCATGAAAATTTTCTTAAGCCCTTTAATTTTCCATTAAAGGACTTAGCCAAAATCTACTCTAAACCTTGACCAAATCACTTCAAATCCTTGGGATTTTCACAAAACTTATTTATATCCTCATTTATATGCTCATATATAAATGGAATATAAATATAAATCAATCCAATCAAAGGAAAAATTAAATTCCAAATTTAAAATGCTTGAAATTCCTTGAATCCCTTAATTTTCCATCAATGGATTTAACCTAAACTTTGATCAAACCATTTCAAACTCATGGGATTTTCTCAAAATCAATTTATGTTCTCATTTATGTTCTCATATATAAATAAAATATAAATATAAATCAATCAAATCCAATCCAAAAATTAAATTTTAAATTAAAAATTCTCTTAAATCCTTTAAATTCCCTTTAATGGATTTATCCAAAATCATGATTAAACTCCTTCAAATTCCTGAAATTTTCTCATGATCAATTTATATTCTCATTTATATTCACATATATAAATGAAATATAAATATAAATCAATCAAAACCAATTCCAAAAATCAAACTGAAATCAATTCAAAATCAAATCTAAGCCTTTCAAGCCAAAATCTTGAACTTAGCCAAATCACTCTGAAATCAAGCCAACCTCTTGATTTTCTCTCAAGGTTCAATCAACCCTACAATCATGAGCTGATATATAAATCCAAACCTCAATCATTCAATCAAAACTCAAATCAAAATCAAACCCAAGACCCCTTTATATTCTTCCTTTGAATATGAAATTTTCAAATGGATCAAAATCCATTTGACTTCAAACCACTTGTAAATGGATTGATATTTCAATCATGGTCCATATACAAGATCAATCAACTTCAAATCAAGCTTTGACTAAGCCATTTAACCCACTTAGGCTCACTTGACCTAAAGTACCCTTATGAGCCAACTTTTGATCCTAACCAAATTGGATTGAACCAAACTCATATATTCCTCTCATCATGATCATCATGGAATGATCAATCAATCAAATTGGGTTAAACCAAGTCAAATCGATGGCTAGACCAAGTCAACACTTAACCTAAAATGAAACCTAACATAGTCAAATTCCACCATAAGCCAAATTGACTAAAACCATTGATCTAAGTTCCCTCATAACCTATGTTTGAACTTGACCAAGCCAATATTTGAGCCTAACCGAGCCCAATTGGCCCACTTGACCCAATTTGACCTAAAGGACCAAAATGTGTTAAAACATGATATAAGCCAAATTGATTAAAACCAATGGGTCAAGACTATCCCAAATCACTAGTGGAACTTGACCAAAGCCTCAATTGGCCAACTAGACTCAACCTAGCCCAATTGACCTTGGACCCAACATTACCTAAAGGGGTCATGCCAAAATTGAACTTAACCCAAATTGAGTGAAAATAAAGATACCAATCCCACTCCATATGACTAACCTAACTAAACCTACCCTTGACCTACCTAAATAGGTCAAATGGGTCAAATAGGTCAACTTGACCCATTTGACCTAAATGAGTCATATGAGCCAAAATCAAATATATACCAAATTGAACCAAAGGCACCAAAACATTTCAAATGGTCATATGAACTTGACCCCTTGGTTTGACCTATTGACCAATTGGTCAACTTGACCCAAGTTGACCCATTTTGACCTAAATGGGTCAACATAAAGCCCCATCAATGGATTTCAAATCCAATGAAACTTGGCCAAACCTATTTTCCCAACATACCAAACATACCCAAGGTGAAAAAAAAAAAATGACCATTTTACCCCAAGTCCATAGAACAAACTTTGGCCTAACCCATGGGTATTTTGGTCATACCCTCTTAAAAATCACGTGAGGCTTTCCTAAAAGCTCAAGGGGACTTAGTGATGAGTGGTGCATCCAACCCAATGGGTTTGGGTCAACCCATAGACCAAACTCGACCATATAGGCTAAAATTCAATTTTCAAACTCCCTCCTAAGCTCAATTTGATGCACATGGGAGGTTGGCATTCCACTCAAGGGATTAAACTGACCATGTGCAATGATCTAACAGCCTAAATAGCTCACTCCATATGGTCAATTTGATGAAAATGGCAACTAATAGGTTGGCCATCTGATTGCCATAGGGTTAGATATACTCCCCCTAATTCAAAGAAAATTCACTACACTCACACTCGATTGAAGCCTAGGAACCCTTAGCAATCACCTCAGAGCATTCCCAAGGTGTCTAGAGAGGATTTGATTTCCCTAATTCTCAATTTTGCATTGTGCAAAATAGGGGAGCTCAATCCAATTTCCAACTTCCTCTACACTTGATCTCAATCCAATTCCTTCTACACACTCCTTCTAAAGACCAATTCAAACTTGCCCAAGAATCCATTTGAGTTCCCACAATAAGGAGAGCCTCAATTGGATCAAAGCCACAATGAGATCAAGTGGAGTTGGTCCATAGAAAGATCCACTCAACCCCAAGGCTCAAAACTTTCAACAGGGCTTCGTCTCCACTAGACGAAGCTACCTCATTGAGCTCGAGCGTCGGTGATCACCTCTAGTGAGGTATGTAATTTTTTGACCACTTAGCTGATACATGTTAGTCCTTTTTGAAAGGAATTTTCATTGCATGAGAAATCAACTGTTGGAAAGGTTGGTTATGATGCCTAGATGGTGTGGGTTGAGTCTTGTATGATTCCATGCTAGATCGGGCTTAGATCTCCCCTCGATCATGGACGCCTCCATTAATCCTCGGAAGAACTTGGCTCATCTCGCTTGTCCATTCGCACATTTTAGATGGACATCTAAGATTATTTGGCATGTTTAGAAATCTTTTTATCTGTTTTAAACCGGGTGAATCATAATCGTCGATCTTTGATCAAATGACCAAGGATATAAGCGCACCGCCAACCTTCTTGATATGACATTTAAGTGGGTGGCTCATGGCGGACACGTAAAGTGCGAATTAACGCCATGCGTGCCATGAGTTGAGATTAAGTGGGGATTAGTTGTTTACCTAATTAATTTCTAATTAATCCCTATAACTTCTAAAATTCATAACCCTTCATAGAAAATTCAAAAAATATAAGGAAAAATGCTATGGAAAGATAATTTCATCTAGAATATTCCCAAAAAATATTTTTAATGGATTTAATTCCCCTTTTGTCTGAATTTAGCTTTTTTGGGAATTTTAATTAGCTAATTATTATTTAATTAGGTCATCAATTGATCTCAAACTTCTAGGATTCATTTTAGGGGATGACCTATGACTCCCCTAATTTCCTTGAGATTTATTGAGGGCTTAATTGGGAAAATTTCTATTTCATTCCCTAATTACCCCTTTCATGTAATTTAATTAAGAGGTGATTAGTGGATTTACCCTATGATTAAGTTTGATTAAGATTAGATCCAGTGAGTAGGGGTTTTATGGAATAATTTTGGGGCATTTCCCCTAAGATATTCCCTAAACTCCTTTTCTCTCCTTAATCCTCTCTTAATTAAGAGTTAACTCATTAATCACCCCCTTAAACAATTTTCAAAAATTCTAAAAAGTTTTAGAACTTAATTAATCTATCTTAGGTAGATGTTTAGATGTTTAATAACTTAAGTCTAATTAAGGAAATTAAAACCCCTTTCATAAGTGTGTGAAGGGTGTTTTAAAAGAATATAGCTAAACCCCTTAGCTTAATTAACTTTTAATTGTGAGCCAAATTTCCTTAGGCCTTTTTTATTATTAGGGGGCATTGCAAATTTAAATTACTTGTGGGTTTTATGTCATCTCATTGGCTAATTACTTAGTTAATTTTTCTAAGGTGTTGTAGGTATGAGTTAATTAAGCCACTTAATGCATACCTTAACCTAATCAATGCTTAAAAATGGATTTAATTATCTAAAAATTAAACAAAAATATAAAATACATGTGGGAATAGGTTAGGAATATCAAACTCATCTCACCTTTTCAAAATTAAATCATACTTCAAACTAAACAAAAATCATTTTGAAATTCACTTTGATTTATTCTAAATTTTCTTCTTCCTTAAGAATGTCTTTAGGATTTAAGTAAAGTGAGTTTGTTCATATGCTTTAATACTCGGATCTTTCCCAACATGTTAAGTTGTATGCCATATGATTCATGCATTCATAATTTCATGTTTCAAATTTTAAAAATGAAAATTGTTTGCTTTATGTCAAATGTGCATGTGTTGGCTAAAGTAAAATATGAGTGGCTATCACAACTAAATCCAAAATATTTTCAAAACTCATAAATTAAATATCAAATCTGAAAGTGTGTTACTCATATTTTAATTATAAGCTTCCATGTGATGGATTATAAAAGCATGTTTAGCATAGGCTCTATTTCTTCCTCATGTTAGCATAGTTTTGAATAGAGTTAGTAAGATGTAAGGTTCATTTGGAAAGAACCCAACACTTACTTAATATCCTATTCATCTCTATGCTATCATCTAAGAAGGATTGCCTATACTCTCATGAATAAATTGCATAAACAAAAAGGAATCCGTTAAATAACTTTTGCATATTCCTTCCTCCTTTTCATTTATTTTATATACATGTTTTTACTTAAGGAAAGTGATATATTAGTCTGGAAAACCATGAGGTTGCGAGGCTAGGTCTTGTACCTTACACCCCAGGTTAACAATGACATTGTACTCACTTATGCCTTTCTTACTTTCATGTATGTATGTAAAATTTTGGATAAGGAAAACCTTTTCTACTTAACAAAAATCATGCATATTCAACTTCTAAATTTTCTTAAATGAATTACTTAGCATGCATCATAAAGTGTGTTAACTACACTCATTTGCATATATAGATATGCTTAGGATCCATCCATATGCATGTTATATATGTTGGGAAAGAATTGAAGTAATGTGTATTATGTGAATTTTGATTCATTTTATTTAATCTTAAAATGCCTTTCCTTTTGAATAGGTTTGTTTAGAGTTTGTCTAAACATAGGATTGATTAAAAGATGTAATCAAAACATTCAACTAAATGAAACTAAAACATGAACCTACCTTTGAAATTACTTAAGGATTAGGGAAGGAAAGAGAAGTTCTCTTCTCTCTTCCCCTTCATAATTTAGTAATTAATTGTAAGTTTCACTCAAACCAAATTAAAACATGAAATAAAACCAAACCAAAATATTTAAACAACTTAAATGAAACCCTCCTCTAAGTTGAACATGTCCTTCACACTTAGAAAACTTGAACCTAAAGTCATAAGCATAAGCATACCACAAACCTTCAAAGCACGCACATTAGCCTAAGTCACCACTTCTAGCTTTAGGTTAGGTTAGTGTATGGTTTGATGTTATGTTTTGTTTTGTGATGAATGTTTTAGATTGAATGTTAGGGTGTATGTTTGTAGAATGAATGGTAGGACGTGCTTAGTCTAACTATTTTTTCTGCAAAGGATTGTGCTTAAGGGGTGATATTATAAATAAAAATATAAATGCTTCTTGCTTGTAGGTGCTTATACCCCTAAGCATAATCCATAGGCCAGGTGGACTTAGTCACCTATGTGTGCGGTGATAAGTCCAATATATATGCTTGGGATTTGTATAGTGTGATTTGACTAACCCTTATTTTATAGGTGTTAGCTAGATTTCCCTTTTTCTTTTCATGTAAAACTTTGTATATTTAGGATTTGTAATGATTTGTTATGGGGATTAGGATGAGCATTGGTCATAAGATCCCATCTTATGCACCATGTGAATCCTTGGAGCATCCACCTTCCAACCATCGAAAGGAGAAACCAAAAGAAGAAGAAGAAAGAAGAATAAGAAAGAAAGAAGAAAGAATAAAGAAGAATAAAGCTTGAAGACCCCCATATCAATGAATTCCTTTGCTTAAATTATAATTCAATTCATTTCTAATCCAAGTTGTATAAAAGTAGAGCTCGTCTACCCATATTTGATATTTTTAGGTTTGTGCGGTGGTGCCCGACCGCAAATGGCCATTTATTCTTTTTGCGATTAGCTTTATAAATTGTTTGATGATTTATTTAGCTTTTGCATTAAGTGACATGCTTTTCCTAGTTTCTTCTTTGCTTTATGAATAACCTACATGTGGATTAGGCTCTTTAGGGAAAAATAAATCTTTTACCCAACTTAACAACTCAAAATAAAATTAAATAACTCATAACCTCACCTAAAGCTTAGGATTAATATCAAGATAAAAGAATTAGCAAACCCTTAGCTGGATGAACATTTCTTTATAATATCATGCACAAATGCATCTTATTTCACTCTTGATTGGAGGGCTTCCACCTTTGCCAGAGAACCCAGCTTGACCTTTAACGACCGTGGTGGAAACTCACCTCCTACCTTCTCGTTGATTTTGGCCAATAATATAATTTCTCATGCATTAGTCATAAAAATTCTATTAGCCTGAGTCAAAATAATTATCCAAAATGGAAATAAAATTAAATTTGAGATGCATTAGATTTAGGTCAATTGAAGCATGTCCCTTTACCTGATCTAGTCTTTTAGGAGTGAGTTTAAGGACATAGTCTCTTTCTAAATAATATAAATTTATCTTGCATAAGCATAAAGACTTGCTTACAAGTATTTAAAATCATAAGAGGAGTTAGTTGGCGGCCACCCCGGGTAGTTGTAAGTTCAAGCTATCGGGTGGTTTGTCCTCTCATGTGGAGGCAAATCGATTTCCCATTTTTTGCCTTAGATTTATTTTGTGCTTCCAGCCCTCACCAAAGCTCTAGATTTAGCTTCTGTGGTTTCTTCTCCCATTTGTGGGTCATAAGCATAATTTCTCACCTCCTAGGTATTTCCTTAATCTTGTGTTAAGGAATCTTAAGTCCTAAAATTCTAATGAAAAATGCAACTCAAACAAACTAAATCAATTTCCAAAAATGTAAAGCCCAATTTCAAGAAAGTTTGAGATGCTCGCTAGGTTTCCTAGCATCATGAGCATTTCCTACTTATCTTCCATTTTGGCTTCGATAATAACTCCCTTTTTGATCAATCCCATTTCATCTTCAAAAATATAAACCAATCGATTAATAGCCCTTATGTGGTGTTTATTTTTGAGATATGGTACACCACACAAATCTTAGGGGTACTTATTGAAGTGATCGAGTATGACATTAAAGAATGATGCACTATCTCGAAAGATAGAAATCACCACCCTATAATGGACCTAATCACCTAATAATGATTCCTAAGGCAAGATGGGTCTTCAATATACTAGAGATCTTTCCCTACTTTACATGAAAAGTAAAGTAGGATTTATTTTAAGGTTTCTTTAAGTTCTATGGAGGCATGCCCCATAGTTAATTACATCCTAAGGAATGTGAATTATTTAAGAATACTCTGATTAAAGTAGACAATTATGGTCTCCAAAGATTTCAAGGTTAAGACTATCGTTTATTGACTATTTTAGAAAATCAAATGAGATAGATCAAGGAGAAGACTTATTTTTGGAATCCAAAGGGAGAAAGTAGGAAATGCTCATGATACTAGAAGCTAGTGAGCATTCCAATCTACCCTATAGTTGGGTTTTATATTTTTGAAATTGAAGTAAGTTAATTATTTGAGTTGACATTTTATTTGATTACTAGGCTTATAATTCCACAACATAAGAATGTGGAAATGCCTAAGAGGTGAGGATTTATGCTTGTAGCCCAAAAAGGAAACAACAACCTTAGATCCTAAATCTAGGAAGCTTTGCAAGGATGAAAGCATGACCAAAATCTAAGGTGAAAATGGGTATATGGTGTATCTCCATAAGAGAGAATAAACCACCGATTGTTGGACTTATTACTGAGTGGCAACTAGCTAACTCTTCATACATTTTAAATTCATGTAGGCAAGTCTTATGCTTTGCAAGATGGAAAGGTTGTAATTTATTTAGAGAGGAAACTAAGTCCTTAAACTCACTCCCTAAGAGACTAGAGCATGAGTTGTATGAATCCATGACTTAATCTAACGTAAATTTTATCAAATTTATTCAATTCTTTTGGACTTTTTGTTTTGACATAGGTTATGGAATTTTGTATGCCTAAATGCATGAGAACTTGATTATGGGCCAAATTAAGAGAGAAAGGGGTGTTCATCCATCAAAGGCTCTCACAGGTTAAGCCTTCATTCTCTGGCAAAGATGGAAGCCCCCTCTTAACAAGAGTGGAAGAATATGACATGCATGATATTACACATTCATTCATCCAGCTAAGGGGTTGCTAAAAATTTTATCATCTTGATTTAATTCCTAGGCTTTATGGTGAAGTTATGAGTTATTTTAAATTTTTAATTATGAGTTGTTAATTAGGGTAGAAAAAATTAATTTCATCCTAAGATCCTACCGCATCCAGTCCACACATTCAAGCATCAGTCATAAAGAAACTATGAAAAGCATGTCATTCTAATGCGCAATCTAAACACAACATCAAATAATTTTATAGACTATCATAAAAGAATAAAAGGTCAGTGTGATTGGGTTTCTCTGTATACCCTAAAAGAGAAAAAAAAAATGGGTAGCCGAGCTCTACCCTTATACAACCTAGATTATAAAAAAATAATACATGCTATGGGGTCTTCTTTTCTTCATTTCTTCCTTCTCTTTCTTTTGATTTGATTTACTCCAAAGGCATCACAGGGCACCCCTGGGACTAAGCCTTGTAGCCATCATAACACTAATCCTAATTCCTAATGCAAAATTACATTAAAAATAGAAAAAATAAATCTAGCTACACTTGCAAAATAAATGTTAGCTAAATACACCATACAAACCAAGCAGTTATATGAATAATTTGGACTTAACACCCCACACATGGGTAACCAAGCCCACCTGTCCTAACATGGGTTACGCTTAGGGGCTAAGCAACCTGCACATCCAAAGCAATTTATATTTTTATTACAACGTCCCCTTAAGCATAACCCATTGCAGAAAATATGATTAGGCTAATAACGGCCTAACATCCAGCCTATGAAACATACACCTAACATCCAGTCTAAAATATTACATCACAAAATAAAATACAACATCATACATACAACGCCCTAACTTAGCACAAGAAGTGGTGACTTAGTATTTTAATGTGTGTGCTTAACGCTTGTGTGGCAAGACTTTACTAGACTTCTTTAGTTTAAGTTTCAATTTAGAGTTTAAATTTTGTTTAAATTTTACCTTTGGGTGATTTCAATTTATATGATTTAATAATTTATTTTTTATTTTTATTTCACTTTTATTTGGTTAGAGTGATGTTTAAGTTTTCAAGAATGAAGAGTAGAATGAATTCCATTTATAGACAGAACTCATCCTATTCTACATCCTAACTCCTAAAGAGTCTAGCTAAGGTCCTTATGTATCTTAATCAGTCCATTTGAATTTGTATAATTCATTTGATTTGATTTATTTGATTTGATTTAGAATTTAGAATTTGAGTTTGTTTAAGCTTCATGTATTTAATTGATTAATTTTGGATTAAATGTGTTGATTTAATTACATCTTGATAATTTAATATCCTTAATATCTAATAAAGTTTAAGTTTGTTTAAATTCATGTGTTTTTGATTAATTAATTTTAGATTAGATGTTTTAATTTAATTAAATCTTGATAATTCAATATCCTTGATCTCTAATGAAGTTTAAGTTTGTTTAAATTCATGATTTATTTTAGATTAAATGTTTTGGTTTAATTAAATCTTGATAATTCAATATCCTTAAATTAATATCTAATTCTTTGATTATAGTTATGTGACTTAACTTATGTTTATTTGATTTGATTATGGTTCATTCATTTGTAGTTTGATCATATTAGATTAATTGAGATTTTATTTTGATTTTAATTTGATTCCTTGTAATTAGGATTTTATTTTTCAATCTCATCCGTTTGTCATGTTTATCAAAGTTTGGTTTGCATTTTGATTTCATACATTGGATAGTTAATTAGTTTATCTTATTTAAGTTGGTTGAATGAGATTTGATTTGATTTCATATTAAATTGATGAGAGTCTTTCTTAATTTAATTTAATTTGATTTGTTTTATTTGATTAACTTTATTAGTCTATGGGCTTGCTTAGGTTCAATGTGCTCATTAGTTTAATTAAGAAGTGTGTTTAGCTTAATTATTAAATTAAATATGGGTTTGTTTAAATTTTAATTTAGTTTCATATTTTTAGGTTGATGATGTAATTAATGACTTATTTAGGATTTGATTGACATTTAATTTCATTTTGATTATGTTAAAAATTTATGTTAAATTAAGCTTAAGTTTAACATGATTAATTTTATTAACATAATTAGCTTATTTAAGAGGTGTGATCAATTATTAAATTAAGTAAAGATTTGTTAATTTTTTTTTAAAAATTTGATTTCATATTTGTTTACGTTAATGATGTAATTAATGACTTAATGATTTATGTTTAAATTAAGAATTTATTGGTATTTAAGTGCAATTATGTTTGATTAAATTTAAGTTTAATATGATTATTTTGATTGACTTTAATTAGTTTACTTAAGATGTGTGATCAAATTAATTAGTAGAATTAAGTGTTTGATTTCAATTAATTTTAATATGATTTATAAAGTAAATTTGATTTATTAAGATGGTGGATTAATTTATTAAGTTTGCATTAATTAGGTGTTTATTCAATTGGATTAGCTTAAGGGTAATTAGTTTAATTAAGGAGTGTGTTTAAGTTAATTATTAAATTAAATAAAGATTTATTTAATTCTTAATGATGTAATTAATGACTTAATGATTTAGGTTTAATTTGGGTTTTGATTAGTATTTAATTTCATTTTGATTATGTTTGATTAAGCTTAGGTTTAATATGATTAATTTGATTAACTTAATTAGCTTACGAGGGGTGTGATTAATTGTTAAATTTAATTAGGTTTGATTTAAGCTTAATTTTAGAGTTAGCTTTAATGTAACTTATTTAAATTAATTTGATTAATTAAGATGATGGATTAATTCATTAAGTTTGCATTAATTAGATGTTTAACCAATTAAGTTTTGATTAAGTGTAATTAAATTTTAAATCATTAATTATGGGTTTGTTTAATTAGAGTTTAATGATTTAATTTGCATCATTATTTGATTAAAGGATTATTGTTATTACCATCATTGCCACTAAGTGAATTAATTGTTTATTTCATTTCAATTAAGTTTAATTATTTATGATTAGAGTTTCATTTGATTTGATTCATTTATTATGTTTGTTTGATTTCATTAACACATTTGATTTAGTTCTTAGGTTGAAATATTTAATGGTTAATTAATTATCTTATTCCAAATGGATGTGATTTAATCATATGTTAATTAAGTTTACTTTAACTTTATATGATTTAATTTGATTAATATTAAATGATTATATTGACTTGGTTTGTTAATCAAATTGATTTTTAGTTTATTTAATGATTAATTAGTTTCAGTTTATTTATATTCATCAAGGAGTTTATATGATTAAGACTCCATGCTTAGTGTAGGTTTAGTTATACTAGTTTAACCCATGTTAAAGTTTCTTAGATTTGTTGAATTTTAAGTTTGATTTAAGATTTAATCGTTTAATTGAGTTTTAATGATTTAAATAAGGTTAATCATACTTAATTTAATTTTCTCTAAGAATTATATTTTTTTTAATTTGAGATTTGATTAATGATTGCTTAGGTGATACTTCATTTCTAATTTTTATTTGATATTTAAATTATTTTTAGATTGTATTTTAATTAACTGCTTAATTGATTAAACTTTACTCTTAAGTGTTTGTTTGGAGTTCATTAGGATTCAAAAGATCACATTATTTTCGTAAGAGTCTTAGATGTCAATTGAAGTGATTTAAGCCATTTTTGAAGATTTTTCTAAATTTCTGAAATTTTATTTGATTTATTTTATTAAAATGGGCAATCAAACCTTCAAAATTTAATTTCTCCCTATCTAGAAGTCCTTTTCACTTGAAATTTCGATTGTAGTTGTGTTTTAACTTTAATTTCAATCTCTAAAAATTTAAACTTAATCATATATATTTTGGTTTAATTAATGAAATTTTATTTTCACTAAAACTCAAATTAAGCTCAAAATACTTAGATAAATTTGGGAATTTTGACTTTGTTGGATTTCTCTGAAAGACAAATAAATTTGTTTGAAATGTTTGGTTAAGTATTTTATTTTGTATCATTTTTTAAGTTTTAGGTAATTTAAATTAATTTTTTAAATAAAAAATTGTGTTCACCATTGGCAGAAAGACCAATCAACGCCTAGAGAGTAACATGCACTCTAGACCCAATCGAGAGATCGACAGTGATGAGAGCGCGATCTGAGGCGATGTGCGACCATCCATCCGATCGAGTGAACCACGCATTCAGATGGTCCAGATCTTATCATGCGGTCTGAAGGCCCGGATCGTGTGATCCACGTGTGATCCGAGCCATCCGATCCCGCGAACCGCTTGATCGGATGGCGGCTGTATCGCTAGACGGTGAATAGTAAAAGTAGGCTTTTAAAGGGAAAAATAGGGTTTTCTAAGTTAAAACTTGTCCAAATAGACTCATTTTGTGTCGATTTGCACCAAAAAAAATCTAATTTTTTATTGAGATGATTTATAGTAAAAATGCAAAATTATCTAGGGGAAATTCCAAAAATTGCAAGAAAATTAACACAAAATGCGAGAAATCCTAAGGCCAGCTAAAGTTTGGCAAAATTTACCTCACGGGGATGGTTTTCGGCGGCGGTGAAGATCCGAATGAAATCTAAGTATGAATCTTTGAATGATCTTTAACCCTCTCCTAACATCATCTCTATGATATTTACCATTTCCTCATCAAAATATAAATATTTGTGTTTTTTAATCTCAAAATGGCTCAAAGAGGTGGGGGATGGGTTCCTTTTTTTGCTTTAGGGAGCTTTAGGGGGTTGAATGATGTTGGGAATAAGAGATCTAAAGCCTTATTTCCCCATATTTTTATAATGGCCAAAAATCCATTCTTTTTTGAACTTTTTTGGCTCCAAATTGATTGTCATCTTGCTTAAGTGGTTAGGATGGAAGATGGATTGATTGAGGACTTTGGATTTTTGCTCTAAAGGCCTCTTTTGTTGCCATATGATCAGCTCTATTCAATGTAAATGTTGGGGATAATTTAAGTGCATGTGATGGGGGAAAATTAAATGAGGTTGGATGGAATCCTATTTGGGGGAAGATCCATGATGGATTTAAATGAGATGGGTTGATTTTTGGAAGATTCCAAATGGGTTTGGGTCAGGTTTCATCAGCCCCAATGGGTCATGGCTTGGTTTAAAGGGATTTGGCTTAATTTGGGTCATATGGGTCATATTGGGTCAAGTTGATCAATTTGACCAAAATTGGCCAAATTAGCTTGGGTTATGGGTTGATTCATGTTCAATTTGCTAATTGAAGATGAATGTGGTCTTTGGTTTGAATTAATTTGGATTTAATTTGGATTTAGGCCAAATTGACCATTTAGGCCAATTTGGGCTAGGTGGGGTTAAGTTGACCAATTGGGTTCGATTGATCAAATTGGGTTTAATTATGATTTTGGTCAAGTTCAATAATCAATTTGGAATGCACTTGAGCCATTGGTTGTAATCAATTTGGGTTAGAACATGATTTGACCAGATTTGGTCCTTTAAGCCAATTTAGGTCAATATGGATCAAATGGACAATTGGTCTTAGTTTGACTTAATTGCTGGTCAAGTCATATTTAAATATTGATTTTGGGTTGATTCAAATCATTGGTTTCAATCAATTTGGTGTAGGATGAGTTTTGGCTAATTTTATTTATTTGGGCTAATGATTGACTTGGTCAAATGACTAACTTGACTTGGTTTGACCCAATTGATTACGATTGATCATTCTAGGATGATCAACAATCATGGCGGAAGGTTTTGGTGAGCTTGGTTTAATCAAATTTGGGTTGGATTGGAAGTTGGCTCAAATTGACCTAAGTGGGTCTATTAGTTTGGTTTTGGTTTGATTCGAGTTTAGTTGAACTTATATATGAGCCCTAGATTGAAATATAAATTCAACGGCTATCAATTTGGAGTCTAAGGGATTTTGGCTCATTCAAAATTTTCAAGTCAAAATGGCTAAGTTGGGTTTGACTTGGGTTGGCTTTGATTTGATTTGATGATTGCAAGTTTCATTTATATTTGGATAGATAATTGAATGAATGATTGACTCAAGAGAAAATTCATTAATTTTGACTTGATCTTGATAGAATTTGGCTAAGTCCAAAGAATTGGCTTAAAGGGTTTGGATTGAGTTTGGATTTGTCATTTGAATTTGGATTTCATTTATATTTATGAATATAAATGAAGGAATAATTAATTTATAAAGAGATCAATTGAGTTTGATTTGATCTAAGGTCATTTTGGCTAAGCTTATGAATGTGGTTCATATGGCTTAGGGAGGGTCTTAGGATTTTGAATTTGATTTTGGGTTGAAGTAAAATTTTGATTTTAGATTTGGAATTTGAATTTGAATTTGAGATTTGGTTTGAGAATTGAATCTGGGCTTGATTTGAGAAAGCGTATCTAGATTGGGTTTAGGCGATGAGATAGGTAATTTCCTTAAGCCCTAAGGTATAGCCTAATCTTATGAATAATACTTCTAAGTCTCTAGGCTTAGGTTAAGTGTTCACCTATTCACTAGATCTATTTTTTGACTAAGGAGTTCTTAGTGTCTAGAAGAGTCCTAAGTCTAAGAAGAGGAGGTTAAGAGCTCACTCTAAAATTGAGGTCAACAAAAGGACCCCCAATAGGTGTGGTGTAACTGACAAGACACACTACACATATCTACGTTGACCGGAATGATCAACAACATCCAGAAGATTGCAACAAACAATGAAAGTGATCTATACCTAGACCCGAAATGTAGATTTATAAGTCCAAAGGGGTAGTCTACCTGCCATAAGGTAAGACTATCGACCTAAGGGGTTTCCATTCGGTGTGCAATGACTGTATTAGGAAGATGGCATAGTAGACTTATATCTTCCAAAGTAGGGATCAGCTGTTGGGGTGATATGTCGATGGTGTAACAAATCAGACCCTACCTAAGGTGACTACTGAGTGAGTGTTGTTGGGGTCTTACCTCAACTCAAGAGTAGTCCTGATGATTAATTTGATTTATATTGATTTTATTTGAATTGATTTAATTTAATTTGGTGTGTTATGTTGTGGTCCCTATTAGCGTGTGATGGACCCATTGAGAAGGAGCTACGTCGGCCTTGACCTGTCTCAGATTTACAAGTCCAAAGGGGTAGTCTACCAGCCACAAGGTAGGATTATTTTGCCTAAGAGTTGCATCTCGGTGTGCAACGACTGTACTAGGAAGAAAGCATAGCGAACTTACATCTTCCAAAGTAGGGATAAGTCATTGGGGTAATCTGTCGATGGCACAACAGATCAATCCTGACCTAGGGCGACTACTAAGTGAGCACCACTGGGGGCCTTACTTTAACTAAAGAGTAGTCCTGATTTATATTGATTTAATTTAATTTAATTTAGTGTATTATGTTGTGGACCTAATTGGCGTGTGATGGACTCACAGAGAAGGGGCTATGTCTGCCTTGACCTGTCTCAGATTTACAAATCTAAAGGGGTAGTCTACCAGCTATAAAGTAGGACTATCCAGCCTATGGGTTGCCTTTCGGTGTGTGATGACTATACTATGAAGAAAGGATAGCAGACTTACATCTTCCAAAGTAGGGATCAACACTTGGGGTGATCTGTTGATGGCGCAACAGACCAATCCAGACCTAGGGTGCTATTTAAGTGAATGTCATTGTGGACTCATATCGACTCAAGAATAGTTAAAATTAATTTATTTTTAGATGAACCCTGATAGTGTGCAATGGATCTACTAAGAAGGAGCTAATATCATCCTATACCTACCTTAGGTTTACAAATCCAAAAGGATAGTCTACCAACCGTTAGGTAGAACTAACCAACCTTAGGGGTGCCTTTCGGTTTGCAATGGTCAAGTTAGGAAGAAAGTGCTAGGACTCACATCCTCCAAAATAAGGAACCATTGGGGTGATCGATCGCTTGTGCAACAAATCAGGCCCGACCTATGGCTACCCATCAGTTTGCAATGATCATGCTGGAAAGAATGCGTAATAGACTTATATCTTTCAAAGCAAAGACGATCGCTGGGGTAAATCGTTGGTGGCATAACAAGTTGAACCCGACCTGAGGGCAACTACTGATAGATTGTTGACCCAAGGACTTATCTCAACTCAAAGTAGTCAGATAATTCCTATATGGAGTTTTACTGACACTACCCTAAAGATATGATGCCTACTTGGGAAAGGGGCCATTAGGGGCTTGAATTCTTAATCCATAAGAAAATTAATTTTATTTATTTATTTAGTTTATTTTAACATGGACCCTGTTGGTTTGCGAGGGATCAAACTGGGAAGGAGCTTATATCAGCCTAGACCTATCTCAGATTTACTGAATCAAGGGAGAATATGTGCATCCGCTAAACAAATTCTCCAACCATAGGGGTGGCTACTAGGAAAGAGGGACTGTTCAATCCAAAAGTAACCCAGGTAGTGTCTAAATGGGGCTGCAAAGGACATGATCCAAATAGAATGCCCGCAGGGGATGGGACCACTAAAGACTTAATCCAACACTTTGGAGAAGATGACATGGCTAGTCATATATCAAATAGGTATTTAGTGGCCAACTCAAGGAGAAAGCACGGGGACTCACATCTACCAAGAGTGGTGTATCCACCGTGAGTCATCACAAGATAGCGAACATCAACCACCTAAGGTGCTCATCAATTTGCGATAATTAGTCTAGGAAAAAAGCTTAGGGACTCATATCCTCCTAAAGCGGAACTGATTGTTGGGATAGTCTATATTCGACTTGACAGGTGCCATCTGATCTAGGGAGACTACTGAGTGAATGCCCTAGCAAACTTACATCGACTCAAATGTAGTCAAGAGAAAAGGAGCCTCTGGGGACTTACCCTAAACCTCAAATATACTCAACCTAGTTAGTACATGATGGCTAGATCAAGAAGAAAGCATAAGGACTCACATCTCCTTAAGCAAAGTCAACATGATGTAGTTCACTAGCTGGGCAGTGAAATCTATCGTACTAACAAGGCGCTCATTAGTTTGCAATGGTCAAGTTAGGAAGAAAGCATGGGGACTCACATCCTCCAACAAGTGACCACTGGGGTGACATACTAGCAAGGTAGCATATAGACCACCTAGAGCATCTAATGAGTGAGTGCCAAAGGGATTGCTCCCACATCAAAGTAGCGAGACAAAAGATATATTTTATTTATTTTTGAAAGGGGAATAGGATGCTTCTTGGGTTATCTTATACCTATCTTAAACACGTCAAAGAATTGATGAAATGGTGTCGCAGGGGCAATTGTGAGTCTACTAAGAAAGGATGTCACTCGGGTTCTCTTACACTTAACTTAATTGTACTAATAAAAAATAGGATGCTTCTCCTATGGGATCGCTGAAGTTGGATGACTTCAAATCAATCTCAATGGGCAAACCCAAATGATTCAGGAATGGAAAATCCATTTCCAAATCAAAAAAGGAATGATCAGAACTAGAGTTATCATTATTATTTTATAGACTTGGAGAGTTTAGAGAATAAAATCTAGAGTATGAAGTGGACAAGATATAAGTGAAAGCTTTTCTTCATTGATTTCTTATTAGATGGAGGTTCATGATAGAAATATAATAAAGTAAGTGGGCTAAGGGATTTAGTGCCCTTGTCCATTGACACAATGCTCCTGCTGGAAATAAAGGAGCTATTGGAGGAAGAAGTAGTAGCTGTAATGGTGGATGGAGTGTTGGACTTGGACGGTGGTTAGCTACTATGTTCTCCAGGGCAAGTAAGGTGGACAGTGCTACTTGTGGCATCTACCTTCTTCAAGTTGTCCATAGCAACTTGCAAACCTTCCTTATAATTGAAGGTTTGAACTATTTTAAGAATTTGCAAGGGTAACTTTTTGATCTTATAGATGATTTTCTTAGAGGTTCGGGATAAGGAGATATCCTAATCTTCCTTTATATTGAGAAGATCGCTTGTATCCCTAAGGATTACCCTAACAGAACTAGAGGGTTGTTCTAGTAAATATTCTTTGGGGATAATAATGGCACCCAACTTATAGCTACGCTTAAGCCAACCCTTAAAGGTAAAGCAATCTTCTAAGACATGACCTAGCATGCGGTGATAAGGGCAAAAATTTGGATCATGACTCTTGCCCACATCCTTTGGCCTCCTAGGCTCTAGTAACTAAAAATCAGGCTTCTTTAAGAGGTTTTTAAAGATTTTCCTGACTAACTCCTCTTGAATGAATAAGGTTTATTCAATTTATCGAAAGACTAAATGGTAGCCACGGTGGTGGATAGAGTAGCATGGATGATGTGGTTGGGATACTACCACGATGTTGTGGATGGGGATCTAGATGGTGTTGGAGGCCATTGTAAAACCGATGGCCGATATGATGACCGAGGTGGTGGCAAATGAGGTGGTAGAGGAGGCGCTCTCGGACTCTAACCAACTGGCTAGCATATCTTTGTCAATTATTGACTACCTAGATTTTCTCAAATGCCTTATGCGTTACTTGACTAGTCTTGGAAAGGTAATCATTGACCTCTTCTTGTAGGTTAGCCTTGTTGATTAATTTCGATGTCTTAATGGTAAACCCTTTAAGCATGAAGGTGTGACATGAATATTCTTAAGAATTTCAATGGCATGCTCTTGACAATTGTGGTTCACATTTCATACTTAAATTGCTCCATCTAAAAAATATAATCAATAAGGGACTCACTAGGGTGTTGTTGAGCACAACGAGATCACTACTATTACCCTCCGAGCTCCAACAAATTCTTAATAAAGAGCTCCAACGAAATGCCTTCATTGAACCATTGGGTAGTTTAGCATACCAATCAAATGTGATGCCTATCAAACTACTGATGAAGAGAGGGAATAGAAGTGCATCACTACCACCGATATTGCAACATCCTGCCATGAAGTGTGCTATATGCTGACGAGGGTTCCCACTGCTATCAAAATTTTTGAAGGAATGTGGCACAAAGCCCTTAGGATATTGGACACCATCAAATTTATCTGGGTAGGGTCTACCTTTTGGAATAGATGAGCCACCTCAGGCTTGCACTAACGCATCCTTCACTTGTTGTTCCACCAACTGCTTGATATCTTTTTCTTGCATGGAGGTGCTGTCCACCACCTTCTTATGCAAGCTACCACTGTCCTGATCTACTAGAGAAGTGCTTTTGGGCTGATCTAGGACATGCGCTAACTCAGGATGATCTATCTTTAGTGTTATATGTTGTGGTACTGAGGACTAATTTTGAAGTGATTGGAGGGATACTAACAAGTATTCCATCCTCTTCTCCATCCGATTGATCTAATCATCCTTTTTGCTATCAGGTGCGACAAAGATCATCTTCCTCAATAATAATACCATTCTGACTATGCTGGTCTCTATGATGGGAGAGATCATCTTCATCTGGGTTAAAGCTCTCCTTTCCCTCCTTAAAATCTGATCGGTCACTCCCTAGAAGCTCTTTTTCACTGTAAAGTACTATTACAAAATCTCTTCTATGGGATGATCTAACTATGCTGGTACAAATATGCACTGACTGATGGAAGGGCTATGCTCACTGATGGAGATACACTTAACACCATCTATCACTGGAATGCTAGCTCTGGGAGGGTCATGACTACTGGAAGAGACATAGTGGTCGCCATGGGTGGAGTAGTGTCCCAGGGAGATCCACGCCATGGGGACCGCAGAATCCCCTTTCCCATTCTCGACTGTTGTCACCGCCTCTGATAATGATAGTTAAGGTGGTGCGACCAATTAATGCTGGTCGCCACTCCATCTTCACCAAGACAGGGAGGTCAAGAGGGGAACTCGCACTCACCTCAGTCGGTGGAGTAGATGAAGTGGGATCCTTTGGCCGTAGCTGGATCACCAATGGGTCTTTCTTCTCCCCGGATGTTATCTTTTGTTCCTTTGATGATGGCGACTTCAAAGTGTGATGGTGGGCGAGAGTGGATCGGTGTGGTGAAGGCAACAGACTCTGGGCATGAGCTCCTCTCCTATGGTGGGTAGACTCCGAGAATTCTATCGATGATCGCAGTGGGTATGCCAATCAGAAAAGTCCATGAGGGCTAAGGTCGACCGGCATACCCATGTCTCTCTACTAGTAATCTATACTGATAACTAGGCCTCCCTAGCCCTCTCCTATCTGATGTGTCTACCTCACTGTGAGGGATAACAGAACATAAATCAAATTGAGCCCTAGACTCTAATCGTCCATAAGCTCCACCAACTCGAGCAGAACTAATCTAAGGCCAGCATACGACCTTCTCCTGTCACTGATAGGAGCCTCAAAATGAACTGTGAGAGGAGGTGAAATTGAGATCCTCCTAATGTATTCCTCTTCATCAAAACTAGAGAGGGGGTGAAACTTGTTTTCTATGATAAGAGGAGACACTATCCTAAGTGACTCCTTTACTATAGACTAGGAAGCTGCCTCTAGCTCCTTGGCTATGCGGTCATGATGCCGCTTGATCTTGTGGCACCGGTTGCATCACTGAGTCCTACTAGAAGGGGCAACACGAGAACTAGACCTAACCTCATAAGTGGGGGAGACTATCCTTGAAGATAAGGTAGCCTTCCCCTTGGAAGGAGCCAACGAGTGGGTGCTAGCCCGTATTGGGAAGAAAGGGGAACCACTGAGTGCACTAGCACTAGAACTACAACTATGGAACCACGCCTTCCTCTTCTGAGGGAAACTCGAGTCGACGACATCTCAACCTGATGACCGCTTCGGCCACCACGCTTGCCGACGGTGAGGGTGGTCCCCACAAGTGATCCTAGCCCTCTCGAAACCTTGGCCAAAATGAATGAGGTGGGAAAAGTCAGTCTACGGGAGGCTGGCCCAATCCAAGGCCAAATCCATCCTGAAAGGAAAAGTAAATACATACTTCTGAGCTGCCATGTGTAAAAACTACAAAAACTGCACTAGTTGATCTGAGTTGTATGTCTGCATTTGTGGAAATATAACTTGCATCAGATTTTTGCTTTGATATTTATTCCATGCAAGTAATAGAAGTTTGGAGTTTTGAAACGACTCTCAATAATATGTTGAGTGGGGTTCATTAGAGAGATTTGGAAGTACATTGAACACTTACTATTGAAGTCAGGGGATCCAGCAGAATCTCACGACCAACAGAGATGTATTCTTCTTCATCATTGATGAAAAAGTGATGAACCAAAGTGTATTCAAGTTGATGACTAAAAGGAGTGAGAGTTTGTTATATATGACGAGATGCAATCACTCATATTAAATCAGATATGAGAATTGGTAAAGGTACTTGATGGCAAAAAAGCACTGCACAATATGTGAGTTATAGAATTTATTAACTTGTAGTATAATATATAGCACAATTTATTTTAATAATTTTACCATCATGTCTTTCATAAATATTTTACACTAGAAAGTATTTTCTTTAATAATTTTAATTAAGTTGATTTAGTATTTATAATATTTGACTATCATCTCTTCCATAAATATTTTCCAATTGAATGTGGCAAATCATTGCATTTGTTTTGTGCATCATCAAGCACATCAATGTGTCTAATAAATGAGATATTAATATATTTTTTGGCTATTTGTGTGTTGTATAGTTTAATGATATTCTTGTTAAAAGTACATCTCTAATTAACCATTTACATCATTTCAAATTTCTACTCATGGCCTTGTGAGATCATAAACTTTGTATCAATTTTCCAAAATGTGAACTCCCTATGGTAAGCATCCACTTTTTGGGTTTTGTTTGTTCTTCACAAAGCATTCAAATTGATCTTTGAAGGTTGAAGTCAGACAAACATGACTAACACCTACAACACTTATTTATATATGCAATTTCCATAGATTACCCAATTTTTACTGCCACTTCATTAGGAACTTTAGTATGATTGTGGTCACAAGCCTTGAGTGTTTGAAATAAAGAAACTTCAATTGGGGACTGGCATAGAAGTGCTTCAATGAATTGAAGCATCACTTTTCTCTTAGTGTTAGTACTTACATTTTGAGTTTGAAAAATCATTTCAAATAAAGGCGATGCTTCCATTGGAAGACATTGTGTTACCCCATGGCAAGAAATCCATTATTTTTCGATAAAAAGTCAGTGCCAACAGGCTGAAATGAATCCACATATGAATAGGAAATCTATGTTGTGATTTGAGTGCTTGAAAATTTAGTTAGCATTACCTATTTCATTAGGAATTTATGTTGTTTAGTTGTCATCAACTACTTCAATATCTAAAGTTTCAAAAAAATTTGAGTCGTATGTATGTGTGATGAGTAGTGTTCCTTCAAAACATTAATTTGTTTTAAAACGCAAGGTCGATAAAGCTAAACAAGTTGTGAATGCTTTGAATAGCGAGTTAGCTTACTGGTTAAAGTTCAATTTAATATTATTGACTTAGAAACTATGTGAGAACTATCTATGATAGGCAATAATTTCACAATCCTCCATGTTGTATAGCATGAATGCCTATTAATGATTTTCTCATTTAAGTATATAACAAGAATTTAATTTTAAAGAAAATCAATTATTTATTCCCACTACTTCTATTTGTCAACAACTAAATCCTACATGGGGGTTTAACAACTATGGGAGGACCTAGGCACAGTTGAGAGGGGGTAATTCTTCTCTCTTGAATTTTATAATTTTTCTCATATGAGGTATCCAATTAGTCATTTGCTCCCCATAAAAATTATTTTTGCCTTTTCCTTTTATCCTAACATAAAAATTTGCCCCTCCTAAAAATCAAAGTTGATTTTGCCCATATCACAGCACATGCAACGAGAGACAAAATTCTAGCACTAGTTCAATTCTAATTTTTTTGGCTCAGATGTCACTAGGATGTCTATCTATTTGTTGAGAGGTGCTTGATTTGGCAACCATTTAAAGGAACATAACAAAACACAATATTTTACATCCCCTTTCTTTCCATAATTTTATTTGGGAGTGTTATTTTATGGAGCTTGATTTTATCAATCAACTCGAGATGTATTGTCGACTTATCCTGTTTGGGCTATCAAAAAAGCTTATTGTTCGCAAAAAACTCACATTTGTCTTGTTAAGTAGCTCATGCTCGGCTCCTTCGTTAAGCAAGCGAAATAACATTAACATATATTTTTAGCTCAATTTATAAATGAGTTGAACATGAACAATCATTCATTCGATCGTATTCAACTCGTTTTAGCTCAAAATAAAAAATTATGCATACACACACAAAAAAAAAATATTATAGTCGTAAGCATGTCTTAATGGTTGGATCTTTTGCCATACGAAAAATTGGCTTAGGTTCAAATCCTTCCTCGTCCATATTTTTCGGAGTTTGCTTTTTTGAGCCATTTCAAGCTTATACGAGCCATTTCGAATAATTCGAACCGAACACAAATGCTGAAATTTTGAGCTATTTTGAACACGAGCCAAAAATGATCAGAGTAATTTTCGAACGAGACAAACACGAACAAAGATTCCGCTCTCTTAAGCTCGGCTTGTTTACACTCCTACCCTCTGTCCTTTGCTCTGGCCGAGCTAGAATAGGAGGACTTGACTTCAAAGAAAAAGGAGACAATGTTTAGGCGCTAGAAGGATATCAACATGATGCTAGGATCTATGGATTTGCACCAGGAAGATAGAAGAGTCAATGCCCTGACGCTAGGACTAGGACACCAACGACTAAAGATAGAGAGGCCAGCACCACCGCATTGCAAGAGTAGTATCACGGAGTTTGAGCCCATGCAAAAAAGCCTGGAGAACAGGGGCGCCAGCACCTATGCGCCAAGATCGCACTGCCATGACACTACAAGATGGAAGACTTCATATTTAGGCAATTTTTTTTTGCAAATTTTTGTATACTTTTTCTCTATTCTCTTATGAGTGAAAGTGAAGTGTCGTGAAGTGACTGAATAAGGGATGGCTTGAGTGCAGTATAATTTATACATTTCCCTTTAGTTTTTTCTTTCATAGGGGATTTCTCCGTGGTTTTTTTCTTTTTGTTCTCGGATTTTTCTACGTTAAATCTAGTGTTCTTTTGTGTGATGGCTTTAACTTTGGTTTCATTTATTTTGTATATGCTCTGAAACACTTGAACTGTTTTTCCACGCTTAATCTTTATCTCTCAACAGGGAGAACCTTCACTTAGATTTTGTGTTGGGACCACCACTAACCTCTTGTGCATTGTTTTTTTTTTGGGTAAGAAGGCCTTAGAGTGGTCAATGTAGCCAAATACTTATTAAAGATATTGTACACTTCACGATATATCACCTAAATTAATATTAGATTGGAACATCAAGTTCCTTAGTGTTTTCGGCAGGAGCTTTGAAAGCGTTTACAAACTGCCCAAAGTTCGGCATACCACAGTCAATCAAATAGTCAAATTGGGGTGCTTAATCGCATATTGGGTAACGTAATTGGTTGCTTTGTTGGAGAGCATTCTGTACTTTGGGATGAGATTTTTAGCCAAGTTGGATATGGCGAATAGATCCACTGGACACTGTCCTTTCAATATTGTCCACACCAAGATATTATAATCACGCTATGTGTTTCTGTGTTGCCAAACTCATGCAGCAAATCCGGGGACAAAATGGTCTTTGATTTCAAAAAAAAAAAATTGTTACCAAATGTGAAGAACAATTTGACCAAGAGTACCCAGATCAATTAGCATCAAGCACTTTTTTTTGCACACAAATAGATTAGTGCCGTTAATGCTCTCAATTCAACAGTACTTCGCATATAAAATTTATTGTCATTGAAAGAATGCTTATTTCTTGTAAGTAAACTTCGATAAAGATTTTAATTTATACTTTTGAATTGAATCAATCTTTTTCAACTTTTTTTGACTGGAATTTGTACTCGTGCAATTTTTACAGTTCCTGGACTGTTGTTTTTATATCTAATCATTTATTTTGCTCGACAATATTTTGATAAATTAACTATTTTCTTAAATTAAGATGTTCTGTAAGTGCTTTGGAGTGATATAATACTTCTATTGTCAGCAAAATAAGCCACTGAATTCCCAAAATGTTGCAGATGCGCTGCAAAAATATAACCTCAAAAAGTCTACAATACAGAAAGCTTTGGATACACTCGCTGACAGTGGACAGATTTCATTCAAGGAATATGGCAAACAGAAGATTTACCTTGCTCGGTAAGATCAGTTCAAGATACCCAGCAGTCAGGAGCTTGAACAGATGAAGGAAAATAGCCAATTACAAGAGCAGATTGATGCCCAAAAGAAAGCCATAAGCGAGATTGAGGCTGGTAAAACCAATGATAATATTCCACTCACTTAAGAGGCCTATTTACAGTTTAAATGTGCTTTCTTAATCCAGAAATTCGAGCTCTGCAATCAAATCTGACATTGGAGGAAATACGGGCAAAACAGTCAAAGCTGCAAACAGAGGCAACTAACAGCAAATTATTCATTACAATTCCTCTAATATTCACTCTTCATAGAAGTCTGAAACAAATTTACTTCAGGTTTATGAAATGGAGGCAAAGCTGAAGAAATTGCGGGATGGAATGATTTTAGTGAAACCAGAACCATTGGAGGAAGCGGAAGAGGATTTTCAAAGATTTGTGGGATGCCATAACAGAGAATTCATCAAAGGATGCCAAGGAATTCAAGGTTTTATATATATGGCATCATCCTTCTCATTTATTTAGAATTTACTAAGAGCACCTCCACTGATGGCAGGAAGAGCTCGGACTTGAATATGATGAAGATGTTGGAGTTAACCTGCAATCCTATAGGGAACTGATGAATACCAATAAGAAAAGAAGAATAGGACAATGATTTATTCCACTATCCTCTCTTGCTTACGATTAATGTTCAGTTTTGTAAAGGGATTTTAAGCTAATCTCTTCCAATGCATGTATTTTCCCAAACAGATAGATTGTGTACTAGTTAGTCACTTACTTTATATTACTTGATTAATCTTACAAGATCCAACTCATAAACATGGAAAAAGTTTGGCATTTGCTTAAGAATCTTTCCAGAAATGAATCATCACCCATAGCAGAAAAATGAAGTTAGTTTTAATTCCAACTTTCTAGAATCGCTAACTTTCTGCATCGTCTGCAGCTTTAGATGGTCTTCTCTTCTAGCTGATTTTTCTCTTGTGGTCTGCAAAACTGGTCTGCCTGGGTCTCACTAATTCTGTGTTACTCACAGTTTGTTCACTGTCTCACTAGTCTTCACTTATTCTCTTAGAATTTTATTCTTGCTTTTCTGAAACCATTACTGATTAAAGGGGAGTAATCTCTTGATATGTCCTGATTCATCTCCTGCTCCTGCAATCACCATTTTGAAGCCTGACTATGTTGCTTCTCTTGCACAGCATTTCCCACCAAGTGTTTGATGTGGTCCTCAGGCTCCATTCTCATACCGGAGGATCTCTCATTGCAGGAGCCTCCCTTCTCAGCTTCCGACTGGAATAGTTCCGACTGCGGCATACGAGGCAGCCTCAAATGCAACCTGTGCTGCACAAACTGCATCTCTGTACTCATCTTGAGTCCTCACCTGCACCTTATGATCGCCATGGCAAGCAGAATCAAGGTATTGTTACGATTTCTTCTCTCTGCTTTTCAGTCCGCAGGCTTGTATACTCATCCACCTGCGCATGCGCTTGACTTAGTTTTCATGATTTCCATTCCACATTTGAGTTTATAAAGTTTTACATGAAATGTAACCTCTGAAACCTTTGAAAGATGGCTGGTGATGAGTTCCAGTTTGACTCCTTTCTCCATTGCTATCTCTTTCATTACATCAATCCTGCTTTCCAGGCTTGGCCGCCTTACGGAGAACTTCTGCACCATCTGCAGAGAAGGTGATGCAGAAGTTATGTGTACTTGATGCATTATCATACATTTGATTAGGGCATAATATTGTTTGTCAGAAATAGTTTTTTTTCGTACTACTATTTACACTCACCAAAACTGATATATTTTCAATATTATCATTTTAAAAGTATTTATATATTATATATTAGGAGCATTTAAATACCATAATTTATATATATTTATATATCTAATACCTAAATAGTGATATTTACATAAATAATACTCATATATTTAAAATCACATTAAAAATATTATTATTATCTTTTTAAAAATATTATTATTATCATTAGGTCAAGGTAGAGGTGTGCATTATTTAGTTTTAACAAAAAAATTAAATCAAACCAAAGTTTTTGAGTAATTCGGTTCGATTTTGAACTTAATAATTTGGATTTTGATTTTAATTAATGAAAACTTTGGTTTTAAGTTTTGGGATCGGATTGTTAAATAAAATTTTGGATAAACCAAATAAATCAAAGTAATTATATGTAATACAATATTATTAATTTATGTATAATAAGTTATCATTATATTATTATTTTTATTTATTTTCAATACTTAGAGGCTTTTTTTTATTTAAATTATCTAATTTTTTTCAAAATATTTTAATTTGTAATATTGCCCATTAAATTTTAAGTTCAAAACATCGTAAAGTAAAAATTAGTTTTAAATTTTTTTTCGTAAGAAGTTAATTACATTTTGATTATACAAAAAAAACTATGTAAATAATTTTAAATGTATAACTTTTAATTCAAAACTAAATCAAAATAATAACCAAATTATTATTCATTATTTTGATTTTTTTATTTTATTTTTGATTTAATATTTTGAGAATCCAAAATCAATCGATTTTAAAAATTTATCATCCAATCCATCCAAATCAACCAAACGCACACCCCTCGGAATGTAATTTTCATAAATTAATTCCTCATATTTTTCTCTTCATCCCTAACTTAGGATTATAATTAAACACGATATTTTAAAATTTTCTTAACTTTGTGAAAATGAAACTCATTATTCTATACGTTAACTCATCACGTATCAAGCAAGAAAAAAAATATATATTCGAAAATATATTAGACTTCAATAACGGGAAGTGCTATGCTAAATAATTTTAAGCTTATTATGAGATTTCAACTCATTAAATCATCATCTAAAAATTAACACTATATTTTAATAAATTTTTTATTTGATGTTAATATTCTCCAGGAGGAAAATTATTTAATGTTAAGTTTTGGAAATCACGGATAAATTTAAGGGATGTTAAATTAAAAAATATATATAATGATAATAATATTCTTAATGTTATGATAAAGATTTAATTGTTATATATATATATATACATTATTGATATAAATATAAATTTTTCAAAATTTTGAGGTTTTTATCAATTAGGTGATTGACGTTGAAATTTCCTATTTTTTTAAATGGGTAAAATCTTATTCGTCATAGTAATTGGTAATTAAAATTCATATATATCTTAGCATCGACTCCACAGTTGTTGTGCAACTCCACGGCGGCGGCGGTGAAATCTTTGCCGAACCAGGACGAAATGATTTTACGAACCTCTTGCAGCTCCAGCAACTCAGGGCGCTCCCTATACTCCTCCCTAACATTGCATCTCATAAGTTACAGGTTTAGAGAGAGAGAGAGAGAGAGAGAGAGAGAGATCAAATCAAATCAAAGTGTGAAAATTTCTATCAAATTATTGCTCTAATGCTCTTTTTATTGATGAAGATCAAAGTGTATGCTATGTAATTAACAAAATCAGTATAATTTTAAATAACAAAATGGAATGATCTTAGTGTAGCTAATTATGAAGCAAGTGAGTTTGTTTGGTGATTTGAAGGTTATTCCCAGTAAAAAAGAAAATTTTAAAATAACATAAACTCTTAAACATTGAGATATTATTTACTTTAGTCCAATGAGTTTATAATTTTGTCTCTTTAGTACAAGGGTCACTCATTTAATCATTATTGCCATATGAGCATGTTTAATATTATTATTTCTATTTAAATATTAATTGTTACACTAAAAGACACTATAAAATGTAAAACTTTAGCTTTATTCACACAAGGAATTTCATAATCTTTATCACTTAAGTAACAAATGACCTGCTCACTATCATTAACCCATAATTATCCACTAAAGTTTAAGAGGTAGCTCCTACCATCTTATGGCAAATGCATCTCTGATAATATTTATGACACCCCAAAGTCTATAATCATTAAAATAGTCTACTTTTTTTTTTCTAATAGCTAGTTGATTTTGTTCCTTTAGTGCAGCTTTTTAGGAGATCATCCTTCCTAATATGCTCCTATATGAGCAAACTTATGTTTAAAGATTTAATAAATTGAATTTCAAATATTATATCAAAATACATATTGATATTTAAAAGTTTAGTATCATTCTACTTATGGTGCTTCATAATAATAACTTGATGGTTAAAAATTCTAACTATTATGAACTTTAGGTACCCTTAATAAGTATTTTGAGAGAAATCTTCGTACAGATCCTTTATATCAACTAGTACTTTGGGTGAATACATTCATGAAGTTGATCAAAAGTGCTTTCAAAGAGTAATCAATTTCTTAGATCATTCATTTGAGTTCACCATCGAAGTGTTAATTCTTACGAAGAGTTCTTAGGCTACTTTTAATGATGTGACTAATAATAATTTCTTAAATAGTGAGGCTACATATTTCTTTTAACTAAGAGATTTTTGAGTGTTTACATGCTTCAAACTAATTATAAGTTCAATAACTTCTTAAATCTATTTTAAATTCTCATCATGATTTAATTAACTCATGTGAGTTAAGTGAATATAGATGTATACATATTATATGTGACTTATATTGCATATGTATTATTTATAACGTTAAAATCATTAAAAAGGCATACAACACATTATTTTTCTCCTCATTGTTTTCACATTAATTAAAATCATAATAAATCATATTATAAAACAATATTGACCTCCTCATATGTGTCATAAATCAAGACAAGCTCACAAGTTAAATTCGACGGACTTCAGAAGTGGCCGTACGTAAATCGGGGCTCAAAATGCACAACGTCCGCAAAATGGTCAAAAACTCGATCGATGAACGGACTTCGTACATCCGACGTCAAAATTGATCGAATATAAATATTGCAAAATCTAGCGGCGACAATCATAGCTATCAAGCGTCGCATACATATAGTCGAAGGATGATGATGTCCAAATGACCTCAGTTCATGAAATTGATTGCGTCGTTAGCTTCGAAACATTGAAAACTATCAATTGAGACTGTCCACGCTTAATTTGGATAAGTCTGTTAAAATGTCGAATAATAAGAGGTGACGGCGTGCAAATTGAGGCTCAAATGCACTGAATGTCACTGAAAATGATCAAAATGACCTCCGATCGATGAATGGACTTTGTCGTCGCATTCAGAACATCAAAATTGATCAAAATATAAATATTGCAAAATCTAATGAGCAATCGATTAAGCGCTCAAGCTATCAATATGTCGCTATGCATATCAAAGTCACGAGCCACCGACGTAAGACAAACGACCTCCGTTAATGAAATTGATTGCGTTGTTAACTTCAAAATATCGAAAACTATCAAATGAGATATTCATTCGAGTCTGCAAATGAATGATTTGAAGTGGTAGTGCACAAATCAAGGCTGAAATGCATTGAACGTCACCAAAATCAACCCAAATAATCTCCGATCGACGAACAGACCTCTCCATCATGTTCAAAATGTCGAAATTGATCAGGATATAAATATTGCAAAACTTAAGGATCACTTGTTCAAGCTCAGTTATCAATGCTTGCATTATATCGAGGTCAGAGGCAGACATAAACCAAATGACCTCCGTTCATAAATTGATTGCATTAGCTTCAAAATATCAAAATCTATCAAATAAGACTATTCACTTAATTGGACAAGTGCATAAAGAATTATCAGCTGACGCATTTTGGAGTTGGACTCAATTTCGTCGACTTGAACCAAGCGCTCTATCACGTCTGAATATCGAATAAGCTAAGATTGATATATATATATATATGTATATATATATATATATATATATATATATATATATATATATATATATATATATATATATATATATATATATATATATATATATATATATATATATATATATATATATTAACTATGCAATTTTATCGGCATAAAATTCATTTTAAAAGTGATTAATTTCTTAAAAAATTAAATAAACATAAATCTAACCATTCCCTCCCCTTTTTGTTTTGTGTTTCCATTAGCTGAAAAAAGAGGAAACTGCTCCCACTTTTTTTCTCTGGGCTCCAACTTCTCCAAACGGCAAGGCAGTAGTCTCCACCCCTCCTCTCTTCCTCCATTCCCACATTTCCGGCTCCAACCTCCTCCGCACAATTAAAAATCTTGTCATTCTCCCCTCTTAATTTTCACTATTCTAGCTCGCATGGCCGGCCACCTCGTCTCACCGTCATAGCCAAAGCCGTTTTACGACCAGCCTCCCCAGCAGATCGCTGTCCTGTCCGCAGCGGTTGATCTCCGCCAGAATCCTCCCCCACCTCCGCCCGCACCAGCCTCTCCGCGCTGCTCCGCTCGTCTGTGCCATCCTGTCGGCCAGCGCTCACCGCGTTCACATCATCCGCCTGCCGTTTCACCTCCGCCTCCGTTGCTTCCCATCGCCGCACCTCCATCCCTTCCCGCTGCTTGTTTTGACCCGCTCAGAACCAGGTCGTTCAGACCCACAACCTTCCTCCAGCCTTCAAATCGTCAGATCCAAATTCGTCAGTCCTTATAGCCTGAGGAAGAACATCGTCAAGAGGAGAATTCTTCTTTCAGTTTTCGGTGTCGCATTCCTTGCATTGTCTTTCCAATTTTCGCTTAGCCACAAACTGATGAAGAGCATTATCAAGAGGCAAATTCTTCTTTCGGTTTCTAGCATCGCACTCCTCACTTTATCCTTCCAATTTTCGCTTCGCTACAAACTGGAGAAGAACATCGTCAAGAGGAGAATTTTTTTTTCGGTTTCTGGCATCGCACTCCTTACATTACATTCCCAATTGCATATCAACCCCCTATTTCTTTTCCAATCATTGCAGCGCACCGAAAAAATGAGTCAGAATATGTGGGATTTGTGATTGTGAATATATATACATGCTTGTGTTTCTTTGCAAGTTTGAAGGCCTTCGTGCTCAAGAGAGTGCGACGAGATGAAAAACTGGCTATGGTGTCGCAAGACATCGCTCACTACACTCAAGAGGGCGTACCAAGTAAGCCAACATCCGTTAGATGTCGCTCCCCCTAAATGATTGAAATTTTATCTAATTTCTAGACTTAGAAAAAGGGAGGGGGATGAATATATATTGCATTTGTCTTCTTTCAGTTTGAAGGCCTCATCGTGCTCAAGAGGGCATGACGAGATGAAAACTCGGCTATGGTGTCGCAAGAAACCACTAGCTACGATCAAGAGGGCATACCGAGTAAGCAAAAACACCCCCGATGCAGCCCCCTACATGGGGATGATGTTGGGAGGCTGCCAAAATTTAGACTGAAACAAATTCAAATGGAATTACCTAAACTTATGTCAAATAAAAGAATATATGATAAATATAAAGATAAATATTAAATCAAAGAGAAATAGGGGAGAGTCTTTAAAGAAAATTTTGGAAAGAATGGAACACTCATTTAAAATGCAAGTAAAATTTGGAGAGACTAATATTGAACTCACAAATTCTAATTGCAATTCTCTATGGCTTAAATTGAAGCGGTAAAGTGAGTTTTCTTTTTTTGTAAATTCCTCAAAATTATTCATGCTTTAATTGGAACTTGGGGAGACTAATACTAAACTCATAACAAACTTGCAATAAACTTAAAGTCTATAAACTTTGATATGGAGTTAAGGATGAATCTAAATTGGGTTTAATAACTCTTATACGAATATGGAGGTGATTACTATGCTAGCTAATAAGCATGAGTAGGGCTAAAGCAATAAGAATTGAAATTAATATAACTTATTAAAAGTGATGTAAATTAAACATAATCAAGTTGGGAGAATTACAAAAAGTTTAACAGGTAAACTAAGTGCAAGTGATATTTTAAACTAAAATCTAAATCAAAATGTCTTCTTCATCATCGGATTTGTAACTCTTTGTATAAGTAGATAGAAGACTATACTAAACCAAAATCTACAAAAATTATAGGGCTTTCTTCAATAAAAAATTAAGAAATTTCTTTCTAATTATGATTTTTAAAATCAATGAAATCATTAATTAGATGAAATTAACTAAGCTATAAACACCTACATGTGCTCGGACATAGAGATTTCAAGTGTAAATTTTAATGTCTGAAAAGGTTACGCAGGCTAAGTCAGAATTAAATAAAAATCTAAAATTAACCTGACAATTCAAACATAAAATTAACTGAATTATTAAATACACACGCTAGGCCCCGACACTATATTGAATGCTTAAATTCAATTGTCAAAAGATGCTGCGTAGGTTGCTTTCCGGTTTAGTATTAGGACTTAGTCCGGGTTAACAAAATCTATAAACCTATAATAAGAGTTTCAAATTAGTGAAATATCTAAAACTTCCGTCAGAGAGATCTAATCCTCTGTTAGTAGCTAAATAGAGTTGACAAAATCTAAAGCTCTTAAACATATTCTAATTCATCAAATTTTCAAATCAAATTAAGTAGCACGAAACTCTATCACTAAAAGCTTAAATCAAAACTCAATCTATCCACCTTCCACAACTATTTATCGGGATTGACAAACTAAGAAAACTCTAGCTCACAAAGGAGCAAATGTCAAATCAAGTGTTCTATTATGTTCACTCTCAATCAATCTCACACCCATGGGGCGTGTCTGTCCTCTGTGGCTTGACCAGACTCCCATGCGATTACAGAGTCCTCGATGGTGGTTTGGGTCAGCTCCATTATATTACGATCACGCGATCGTAGCCTATGCTCCCAATGACTCGCCTTGAGTTGTGAATCAAAGGGTATACTTGATATGAAAACAATCCTCTCTAAGGTAGACTTAAGCCTCTCCTTGACAAACACCACCCAGTCACAAGAATTTCTTGGATGACGTAACCCATGTGTTGATAAGGATCCTTCATGTTGGGTTACTATCTCCTCGACTAAGTAGATTAGGATCATGGCCGATGATGAACCATGGGATCTCATGGGCATCATCATTCCTCCAACCATCGGTTTAAGGCGAAATGATAAATTTCATAATCTAAATTCGAACTCCATATCTTTGTTATATATACTTTACATTAAGCGGTATAACGACTAGCCTTAATTGAAAGTTCTCCCTCACTTATTGAGAGGGGTAATTAACTATAGGGGATTGCGCCTAAAGAAAACCTGAAACCAGATCTAAATTCCTCACCAAATGAAGACAAAATCTCTGGGTTGTGTCTTATCCACTATTCCATCTGCCTTCTGAAAATCACACTGACACATCAAATCATACTCTCTTCAATTCAATATTCAATAATATTTGTCGTGAGGTTGGTGGCCAATTTTTGGAGCCCACAAACAAGTAATTCGTTTCTATTTTAATGAACTTTAAATTATAACTTCTAACTTAAAGCTAAACTAAAAATGTTATCATAAAAGTAAAACATTAAAATAATAATCCAGGATGTTGAAAACTCACTTCTCATTATTTTTATAATATTAGCAAGGCATCCAGCCTTGATTAAATAAAATTGGGCGTTAACAAAAAATATTGATGCTTGAAAAATAGGTTGGAGCCTCCGTCCTCCAAGAGACCATGGCTCTAAACATCATCTGCCCCGGACCGCATAATTTAATGATTATTATAATTAATCTCTATGGCAGCAGCAAAAAGTGCTCTACGTTCGGACAAATGTATATTCATCCCCTCAATCCATCTCTCCCTCCATTAAAGATACTTGAAATTGAAGCTCTCCATCCATGTAGGTTCATCTCATCTCCCTCTATAAATCCTCACTGCTCTCCTCATTCATTTCACCTCAAGTAATTACGTCAAATAGATGTTTAACTTGTCATTACAGGCACATCCCATGGATACCAAATATAGTGAAGAAGCCCCAGACAATTTCTACATAGAGATCGAAGAGCGGATCATGCTCGTCATCTCGGATGAAGAAGATTAAGAACAAAAAAGGAAAAATAGAGCTCCTCTATTCTCCATTAATGGAAGGAAGCTACTTTTTTTTTTCCCAATGCCTATACTATTATTTGGTGTGAACTGGTATAGATTGTTTGATATTGGAGCGAAGCAACGGCTAAGGTACTTTAGGATAGGAAATTGGAAGAAGTTCGTGTAGCAATGGTATATGAGGATTAGAGAATGGCTGGCGGGAGAAACGAGTTCTTATTCCCAGATACGTTTAATGCTCTGCGATCATTATTGATCTCAATTGGAGAATTATGGACGATTCACTTTAATAATTATATTATAAATTATTATATATTGTTTAGGTTTTCTTCATCGTGTATGTATATAATTTGTTTATTATCAAGGAATTATTTGTTCTTTGTATTTGGCGGTTAAATAAAAGAAGATTGCATACTTTTTAGTTTTGATGTACTTAGGTTGGAACAAAATAGATGCAAAGTATATTATTATATATTTTTATTTTTCAGTTATTTGAATCGCCATTCTTGCAAATATATATATATATATATATATATATATATATATATATATATACACACTTTAAAATTCTGTTAAATATACTATGGTAGTAAAATGCATATTTTCTAAAAATAAATATTTATTTCGTATTTTACTTAAGATCTCATTTTGTTGAAGTAAGAAAATTCGCCTTAAATAATAAAATTCACTATTTTATTTGGTGAAATTAAAATTAACTTTGCGCCATTCTCAATTAAATTATTTTGAAATTATCTCAAATTTTATAATTTTAACTTCATTTAATCTCGTAAAATTGAACTTCACACAAGCTAATTAAATCTCATATATTAAGAATACAATTTCACAACCAGCATCACAAAGCACTCTTTTTTTTTCAAAAGTCCTCCATTTTCATTACTTCTCTCCAATAATAGCAATCAACTAATAATTAATGATTCGAGCAGAGTTTTTGAGAATAATAATTAGAGCTTAAGGCCTATTTGAAATATTTTTTTATTTTGTATTTTTTTGTTTAAAATATATCTCTCTAATATAGTATTTGTATATATTTATTTTATTTTCAAATAAAATAACTTATTTTTAAAAATACTCAAAAATAAATTTTAGTTGCTTTAATTATTTAAAAAATGACTATTAATGCAATTAACATATTGATTATTCAATAAAAAAATATTTTAAGATACTAAATATCATTTATTTCAAATCAAAATGTACATTAAAATTTTAAACTTACATTAAAAAACATAAATAATCTCAAAATTTTCATTAACTTATGTGCCCTTAAACTGCAATGGAATGAGCTAGCTATGTAGTTGATTCCACCATGAGATCATTTTAAGTCTTCTTTTTAAATGAGTTCATATTTTTATGTTTAGAAGATTATTTTTTAATCATGAATAAAAAAAATATAAAATGTGTACTCTAATATTTGATCTTAAAAATCATGTGCATAAGTTCTCCTCTTTGGTCACATCATAAAGCTCAAATTATAGTTTTTGCTTTCACCAGCATTAGCCATATTTTTTGGGCTCACCAAGGGTGGGCGCCAATTTAATAATAAATTCACACACACAACAAATATATAAGTTTTAAACCCAAGAACTCTTGCTTGAAAGCTTATACTCTCAACCACTAGGCTAAGATTGTTTGCTTATATGCCATGTTTTTCCTTCCATCCCTAGTTATTGGTTACATGATTACTTTTTTTTAATATATGTGGGCTCCGAAAATTCTCCACCGACCTCTCGCAATTGAAGATAGTTTGATTTAAATATTGGTGAAATTTTCAGAAGGCAGATGGAATAGTAGATAAGACACTACCCAGAGATTTCGCCCTCATTTTGTTAAGGACTTTAGATCTAGTTCCATGTTTCCACATAAATATATAGTTAATTACCCTCAATCTGAGAGAACTTTCATTAAGGCTAGTCTTATATAATGCATAGCATATAGTAGCGACATGTGGAGTTTTGTAATTTAGAGATTAGATTTATATAATCTTTTAAACTTAAGAGAATGGTTGGGAATGATGATGTGCATCTAGATCCCATGGTTCATCATGGCTATCGTAGTCCCTATACTTAGTGAGTAGATTGTACCCAACGAAAGAAGGATCCTTTTGAGCAACACTCTTACATTGCCCAAGAAATCCTTGTAGACCATGGTGTTTGTAGAAACATGCTTAAGTTACCTAGTTGATAGAGATTTTTTTTCTCATCTGTACTCTATGATTCACAACTTAAAGCGAGCCATTGGAAACATCTTGACTACATCATGATCATAATAATGGAGCATCTCAAACCACCGTCAAGGACTCATCTATTTACATCATCCATGAACTTAGCCAAAAGCGTCAAGACAGCCACATCCTACCATGAGATTGATTGAGAGTGATTTGACATTAGCTCCTTTTGAGCTAAAGTTTTCTTAATTTGTCACCTCCAACAAATAATTACGGAAGGTGGATAGATTGAGTTTTGCTTTAAGCTTTTAATGATTGAATTTTATTTAAATAATTTTTTATATTGATACTTAATTTTGAGTTAATTTAATTTGAAGCTAGAATAATATTTTGTTGGAAGTATCCTCTCCAATTAAAATCACCATTCAACACAGCCATCATCGGGATTGTTAATGGATTGAATCAAATATATTTGAGAACTTTAGATCCTATCAACTGATAACTCCAATAGAGGTCGGTCTACTATCACATGATAGAATTAGCTTTTTAAGATATTTTACTGAGTTGAAATTCTTATAATAGATTTTAAGTTTTGTTAACAACCCAATCTTAATTAAATTTGGAAACAACATGTAGCTCTCACACTTGAATCTAAATATTCATAGTTCGAGGCCCTATGGGTGTATTTAAGAATGCCTTAATTAACATCTTCTTTCTTTATGATGTGTTAATTGATGGCGTACAAGGTATTGTAAATTGGTCTAATATCTTATTAGATCCTTTGGATTAATATTAGATTATTTTATTTTATCCCAAGTTGATTAGTCTTTGAATATTCAATAGACTCTCACTTATGAAAATTATCAAATTCATCACCAACTATACTCAATTTTTTTCTTGATCTAATTTGAGTATTTAATAGGGCGATGAATATACTTCAAACATTTTTCAAGGATTCATCACTTATGCTTATTAGCAATCATTTGATCTCATGGAAAATCTCTGGTGAATTCTTTAATATTCTTCAATTTATTTGAGTATATTTGAAAAGTATATCTTAATTCAAAGGTGATTTCTTTTATGTTTTGATTTGATGTTCAATCAAGATTCCTACTTCTTTCGATATCATTTAATTTTCAATTGTTCAATTAGTTCTCTTATAAGTTTGATATCAGCCTCTAAGTTTCAACTAAAGCTTGTTTAGTTTTGTGAAGTTTGAAAAAAAGAGAACCCATTTTACCTCTTCAATTTAAATCACCAAGGATTACGATTAAAATTTGTGAGTTAAGTATCATCCCTCAAACCCGTTCTCACACCTGATTATTAAACTTAGATAAGGATATGTTCCACATTATTTCCTTCAATTCCTATAAATAAGGCTAAGAGGTAGACTTCTATTACATTCTACTTGTTTGAGGAGCTGGAGCGCTTGAAAGAGAAGGATTAATATTTTAGTGGGCTTTCAACTCCACTTAGATAAATCTTGTAAGTTTTTTTTACCTCTTTTCTCTTTGATTTACTATTTTACCTTTATATTCATTATATGTTCTTTTCTCTTCCCCCTTTTTCTTATTTGATTCTTTTAATTTAAATTTAGCTTTACATTTCTTTATTTAGTGCTCTTAAGCAGTTTCTTTTTTTCTAAGTCTATAGATTTGACAAAATTTTGGCAGTATTTCAGGGAGCGACATCTAATAATTTTTTTGGCTTGCTCGGTATGCCCTATTGAGCATAGTGAGAAGTGTCCTATGACACCACAACCTTCTTCACACCTGCTACATCCTATGGGGCATTAGCAAGGTCTCCAAACTTGCAAAAAAAGAAGCACATATATTTTCACATTCACACATTTCAATCTTATTTTGTTGCACATTCACCAAAGGCGGGGAGGAGAGGGAGATCTAGAAAGAGAAGAACCATTCATGTTCTTCGAGAAAAGGTTAGAAAGAGACGGAGAGGGAGTTGTCAGAAACCAAGAGAAGAACCCGCTTGATGATGGTGTTCTTCTTTGGTTGCAATAAAAGGAAAGGTTGGAAGGATTAAAATCAGTGGATGTTTATTCAATTGTAAAATATTATATTTCTAAAACAATCAAGATTTGGTTTGGTGTTTGTTGAGGTAAACGAAAGATGGAAAAGAAATTTTGGTTTGGAGGAAAATAAGAGATTTTGATTTTGAATAAAGAAATGGATTTGGTTATGAAATAATAAAGGATTTTAGTTTTGGAGATAAAATGATTTTTGATTTAGAAAAAATAGGGAAAAGGATGAAGGAAGAACAAGAGAAGGAAAAACATCAGATGGAAAAGAAGAAGAAGTCTTATCTGAAGATACAAAGAGCTCATTCTTTGTTGAGGAAGAAAAAAAATTAAAGGAAGAATAGTTAAGAAGGAAAAGATCAAGCAAAATTTCATCCAGAGGAAAGCTTGCATCTGGATGAGAAAGTTTGATCCCTGATATATGAGAAAGAAGGCAGACAAGCGAGAGGTTCAAGAAATAAGTGAATCATCAAACTTGGGTCATGCTTTAGAATTGGCCATGATTTTAGATTTAGGTTAGTTAGGATTAAATTATGGTTTTTTTATTAATCATTTAAATATCTAATTAGTCTTAATATGAATTTCACACCGATAAAATCACATGTTTATATATATATATATATATATATATATATATATATATATATATATATATAGATATATATATATATATATATATATATATATATATATATCAATCTTGTTATTTGATATTTTGGATGACGACAATATTTTGATCTATTTGATTCATCGATGTCAAATGGTCAATTTATCATAGTTATCACTTCCCATCCGACATTTTGTGCATCAGAATTTAATGTGACAGCTTACTTGATAAATTTTGATATTTCAAAAACATCATTAATTTTATGAGCAGGTGTTTAGTTTAAGTCGATGCCTCAAAAAGATATATGTGTAGGCGCATTACTCCATCACTTGATCGATTGATCATCAGGTTATGCAATATTTATATTCTGACCAGTTTTGATGTTCTAAATACAATTACAAAGTTTGTTCATCAATTAAAGATAATTTTGACTGCTTTTGGCAACATCCAGTATATTTCAGCCATAATTTGTGCATTGCCACTTCCGACCATTCAACATTTGCATAGACTCATCCGAATTGAGTGTGGACAGTCTCATTTGGTAGTTTTTAATATTTTAAAGCTAATGATGCAATCAATTTATGACGAGGTCATTTCAACACGCAAACTTCTTGACTGATATACATTAGCCATTGATATCGATCACTTGATCAGTTGATATTTAGATTATGCAATATTTACATTTTTGACTAATTTTGATGTTATGTATATGATGGTAAAGTTCGTTCATCTATTGGTGGTCATTTGGATTAATTTTAGTGATGTTTGACCCATCTCAGCTCTGATTTATGCTCTAAAGCATTCGAAGTCAATTGAATTCACCTTTTAGCTCGATTTGGCTTATGTAGCATATGTGAAGGTCAACAAATTCCCCTTAACAAATGTGATTTACACATGGAGCAAGTCGTGTTTATGGTTGGTTGACCCTTTTGGAAGAACTTGGATCATTTCAACTTTGATTATAATAATACAATTTGATAGGTTGTCATTAGTATGATGCCTTATTTTGGACATGCTAATGAATAGATTGATTGATTTTTCGACTTGTGATAGATAAGAGTTCTTACACCATCTACTCTGTCAATGAAAAAGATCTCTTTCTTTTTTATCATTGCAGATTTGAGTTTCCTCCAACCATAGCTTTATTCTTGGTCGAGTTTGATGGAGGAATGGGTTTACGTGTTTTGAGATTTGGAATTCCTTTTGTCCTAGCTTTAAGCTCGGACTTGATGAAGGGCTGACCTGATTTGTCCATATTTACTCATCAAGAAGTGTATGTAAACCCTGAATCTTATGCATGTTTCTTTGACAGATTTATTGAAGGGTGCATACAGATGAACCAGCCTTCCGGCTTATACTAGGCCTATATTGAGTTATCAGCCTAGCAATGTGTGCTTTAATAGACTGAATAATTACAAAATTCATTTAGTTTGGCCATCGGATTTGTATGAGCTATAGAATTATTCCCTCGATCCTGTGTTATATACTTTGATAAACTTGATGAGTAGATTGGCTTTAATATGTGCTTTGTGCTTGCTCAGATCATTTGGGAATAAATTGAAATATCACCCTACATGCAATATAAAGATTGACTTGAGGCAGCTCTGAATTGAGAGTTTTCTCAGATTATCTTGGTCTATCGATCAAGTAAAAAGATTTCTTGGATTCTTATTGCATGTAGTCACTAAATTGGATCTAGTTTGAGATTGAACAACTATCATCATTAGACTGATGAGCAGGGGATCTATCACTGTGGCCTTTTCTTATGGCTTGTTAAGTGAGGAGGAAACAGCAACTAAATACAGGCTTGTTGAGTTTGACCATTAGAACCTACGCCTTCACTTAAGGCGTGGGTTAGTGATTTGGTCATCGGACTAATGAATGGGGCTCTTTCACTGCTGCCTTTTTTGTGGCTTGTTGAGTGAGGAGAGCATCAGCAACTTGACCATTTATGGGCTTACTGAGTTTGACCTTTAAAACCCATCTATTTCCTAGGCATCAGGATGTACATATTGATCTTTTTCCAACTCAACTGATTGAAGCTTCCAAGATTGAGAGTTCTTTTGACTTGATTTTTGACATTTGATGAATATTGAAGAGAAATTTTTAACTTTTATGGCTTCCATTTTATGCAAAGAAATATATTATTTTTGTTCCTTGCAAGAGCCTGCAACTTTAGCAATAATAGTTATAGTTAAATTCAGGAATTTTGGCGTAAAGCTCGATGTCAACCTGAATCAGAATATATTCGAAGACTCATCTTATAGCATGACGTCAACACAAATAAACTTAACATTAAATAAAAATGCCCCTATCTTTTAGGGGGAATTCTAAAGAACATTTAGAAGAACTTGTAAGATGAGATTAAGCAACTACATCAATATTTGAATTGATATGCTCTTAAAATAGTTTTAACATATAACATTAATTTAATCTATGTATAGAAATCTAAAATGCCCCTTGTGTAACAGGGAAATTTTCACAAAAAAGATTTTTTTCTTGGGTAAGTATATTTATTTAGGGATCTCAGCATAAAACATGATATTTACCTAAATAGATATACTAAAAAAATACCCTCTGTCTTGTAGGGGGGATTTCTATTGTACCTCAAGAATGTATTTATCATGTATAATACTGATGACCTCAATTTTAGGATGAGCTCTCAACACCTTCATCTTAGACATAGGACTTTCCTTAGAGGTGTTAGGAAGATCTCCTACCCTTTAGCTTAAAACATTCCTCACTTTCCTTCTTTCAAGTCAAACTCCAAATGAATTCTATTTGATTTTTTCAAACTCAAATCAATTCCATGATTGAAATCCATGATTGAAACCCATGATCAAAATCCATCAAAAATTCCTAAGTTCAAATTTCCTAAGTCCTTAACCCTTTCTTAAGGACTTAACCAAAATTGTGATTCAAACTTATTCAAATCTTTAATATTTTCTCATAATCCATTTATATTCTCATTTATATTCACATTTATAAATGAAATATAAATTCAAAACCCATCAAATCAAATTCAAAATTCCAAATCAATTCATGAAAATTTTCTTAAGTCCCTTTAATTTTCCATTAAAGGACTTAGCCAAATCAACCCTAAACCTTGATCAAATCAATTCAAATCCATGGGATTTTCTCAAAACTTATTTATAATCTCATTTATATTCCCATATATAAATGAAATATAAATATAAATCAATCCAATCAAAGGCAAAAAATTAAATTCCAATTTTAAAACCCTTGAAATTCCCTTAAATCCCTTCCTTTTTCATTAATGGATTTAACCTAAATTTGATCAAATCTATTCAAATTCATGGGATTTTCTCAAAACTTATTTGTATTCTCATTTATATTCTCATATATAAATGAAATATAAATATAAATCAATCAAATTTTAAATTAAAAAAATTCTTAAATCCTTTAAATTCCCTTTAATGGATTTAACCCAAATCATGATTAAACTCTTTTAAATTCTTGAAATTTTCTTTTGATCAATTTATATCCTCATTTATATTCACATATATAAATGAAATATAAATTCAAACAATCAAAACCAACTCCAAAAATCAAACTCAAATCAACTCAAAATCAAATCTAAATTCAAGCCAAAATCTTGAACTTAGCCAAATCACTTTCAAATCAAGCCAAATCCTTGATTTTCTCTCATGGTTCAATCAATTCTACAATCATGAGCTCATATATAAATCCAAATCTCAATCATTCAATCAAAACCCAAATCAAACCCAAGACTCCTTCATATTCTTCCTTTGAATATGAAATTTTCAAATGGATCAAAATCCATTTGACTTCAAACCACTTGTAAATGGATTTGTATTTCAATCATAAGTCCATATACAAGATCAATCAACTTTTGAAAGTGACCTAAAGTTTGATCCTAACCAAAATTGAACCAAACTCATATATCCTCTCATCATGATCAACAATCATCATGGGATGATCAATCAATCAAATTAGGTCAAACCAAGTCAAACCTAAGGGTTGACCAAGTCAACACTTAACCTAAAATGAAATCTAACATAGCCAAATTCCACCATAGGCCAAATTGATTGAAACCATTGATCCAAGTTCACTCATGACCTATGTTTGAACTTAACCAAGCCAACATTTGAGCCTAACCTAGCCCAATTGGCTCACTTTATCCAAGTTGACCGATTTTGACCTAAAGGGCCAAAATGTGTCAAAACTTTATCTAAGCCAAATTAATTGAAACCAATGGGGGCAAGTCCATTACAAATCACTTGTGGAACTTGACCTAAGCCTCAATTGGCCAACTAGACCCAACCTAGCCCAATTTACCTTAGACCCAACATGACCTAAAGGGGTCATGTTGAGCCAAAATTGAACTTAACCAAAATTAATTGGAAAAAAAGATACCAATCCATTCCATATGACTAAACAAACCTAAACCTACCCTTGACCTACCTCAAATAAGTCAAAGGGGTCATATAGGTCAACTTGACCCATTTGACCTAAATGAAGTCATATGAGCCAAAACCAAGTCTATGCAAAATTGAACCAAACCAAAGGCACCAAAATATTTCAAATGGTCATATGAACTTGACCCAACCCTTGGTTTGACCCAATTTGACCTATTGGTCAACTTGATAGTTGACCCATTTTGACCTAAATGGGTCAACATGAGCCAAACCTATCAAATGGATTCCAAATCCAATGAAACTTGGCTATTTCTCAACATACCAAAATACCCAGTGAAAAATAGCAAAATGACCATTTTTAGGCCATAGAACAAATTTTTGGCTATCCCATGGGTATTTTGGTCATACCCTCTTCACAATCACTTGAGGCTTTATAAAAGCTCAAAATTAGATGATGAGTGCACCCAAAATGGGTTTGGGTCGCCCATTTGGCCATTGACCAAACGACCCATAACTTGAAATTGAGTTTTCAAATTCCCTCCCTCAATTTCACATGAAGTTGGCATTCCACTCAAGGGATCAAACTGACCATGTGCACACTCAAAATAGCCTAAACAACCTCCCTAATCTGGTCAATTGGATCAAAATGGCATGCCTATGCTAGATCGTCTGATTACCATATGGGGAGATATACTCCCCATAATTTAATAAAAATTCACTTCACTCACACTTGATTGAAGCCTAGGAACATTTAGCAATCATCATAGAGCATTCCTAAGGTCTTGAGAGAGGATTATAATTCTTCCTTTTCGGTTTTGCACCATGCAAAAATAGGGGAGGTGGAGTGATTAGCCAACTTCCTCTATACTTGATCTCATCCAAATTTCTTCTACACACTCCTTATGAGGACCAATTCAAGTGCACCCAAGCATCCATTTGAGTTCCAATAGCAAGGAGAGCCTCAATTGGATCAAAGTCCCAAGGGAGATCAAGTGGTGTTGGTCCATAGGAAGATCTACTCAACCCCAAGGCTTGAAACTTTCAACTGGGCTTCATCTCCACTAGATGAAGCTACCTCATCGAGCTCAAGCACTGGAGATCACCTCCGATGAGGTATGTAATTTTTTAGCCACTTGGCTTGATAAGTGTTGGTCCTTCGTGAAAGGAATTTTCATTGCATTAGAAATCAACCATTGGATAGGTTGGTAATCATGCTTAGATGGTGTGGGTTGAGTCTTGTATGATTCCATGCTAGATTAGGCTTAGATATCCCCTTGGATTATGGATGGTCTCCATTAATCCTCACAGAAGAACTTGGCTCATCTCAGCCATCCATCGCATTTTAGATGGATGGTGAGATTATTTCACATTTTAGAAATCCTTTATCTATTTTAAATTGGAGATCTCCGTCCGATCTTTGATCAACGGCGAGATAAAAAGCATGTCGCCTTGTGCGATGTGACTTAAGTGAGTGGCTCTGTGCGACGCGATGCGCCCATTGCATGACAGCGGTGAGATTAATTGATTAGTTATTTACCTAATTAATTCTAGATCTTCTAAAATTCATAACTCTTCATAAAAATCAGAAAAATAAAAGAAAAAAATGCTATGGATAGATAATTTCATCAAGAATATTTTAAAAATGGTTTTAATGGATTTTGAATTACCCTTTTCTCTGAATTTGGGTTTCTTTGGGAATCTTAATAAGCTAATTATCCTCTAATTAATTTGCCAATTGATCTCAAATTTCTAAGGTTCATTTTAGGGGATGATCTCTGCCACCCCTAATTTTCTTGAGATTTAAGAAAAATTGCTGCTATTCCATTCTAATTACCCCTTTCATATAATTAAGGGGTAATTGGTATTAGTGGATTTACCCTATGATTAAGTTTGATTAAGGTCAGATCTAGTGTAGGGTTTATGGAATAATTTTGGGGCATTTCCCTAATATTCCTTTTTCTCTCCTTAATCCCTTCTTAATTAAGGGTTAATTCATTAATCACCCCCTTAATCAATTTTCAAAAATTCTAAAATTTTTTAGAACTTAATTAATCTACCTTGGGTAGATGCTTAGGTGTTTAATAGCCTAAGTCTAAAGAAAAAACCCCTTTCATAAGTATGAAAGGTGTTTTAAAGTACTTAAACCCTTAGCTTAATTAACTTTTAATTGTGAGACAAATTGCATTAGGCCTTTTCATTATTAGGTGCATTACAAATTTAAATACCTTGTGGGTTTTATGTCATCTCATTGGCTCATAATTACTTAGTTAATTTTTCTAAGGTGGTGTAGGTAAGGGTTAATTAAGCCACTTAATTTATACCTTAACCTAATTAATGCATAAAATGGATTTAATTATCTAAAAATATAAAAAAATATAAAACACATGTGGGAATGGGTTAGGAATAGCAAACTCATCTCACCTTTTCAAAATTAAATCAAACTTCAAACTAAACAAAATCATTTTGAAATTCACTTTGATTTATTCTAAATTTTCTTATTCTTAAGAATGTCTTTAGGATTTAAGTAAAGTGAGTTTGTTTACATGATTCATTGCTTTAGATCTTTCCCAACATGTTAAGTTGTATGTCATGTGATTCATGCATTCATAATTTCATGTTTCAAATTTTAAAATGAAATTATTTACTTTATGTCAAATGTGCATGTGTTGGCTAAAGTAAAATATGAGTGGCTATTATCACTACTAAATCCAAATTATTTTCAAAACTTATAAATGAAATATCAAATTTGAAAGTGTGCTATTCTTATATCTTAATTATTAACTTGCATGTGATGGATTATAAAGCATGTTTAGTATAGCTCTCTTCTTTCTATGTTAGCATAGTTTTGAATAGGAGTTGGTAAGATGTAGGGTTCATTTGAAAAGAACCCAACACACTTAATTCTATTCATCCCTATGCATCATCTAAGAAGGATTTCTACTTGCATGAATAAATTGCATAAATAAAAATGAAACTATTAAATAACTTTTGCATCTTCCTTTTCCATTTTTTCTTTTATAAATGTTTGTACTTAAGGAAAGTGGTATATTAGTCTAAGAGTTGAGGCTTTAAGTAGCCCTAAGTAGGTCTTGTACCTTATACCTCTAGTTAACAATGATGTACTCACTTATGCCTTTCTTACTTTCATGTATGTATGTGAAATTTTGGATAAAAAACCTTTTCTACTTAAGAAAAATCATGCATATTCAACTTCTAAATTTTCTTAAATGGAATTACTTAGCATGCATCATAAAGTGTGTTAACTATTCTCATTTGCATGTATAGATATGCTTAGGGTCCATCCATATGCATGTTATATATGTTGGGAAAGAAAAAGAAGTAATGTGTTATATGAATTTTGATTCATTTTATTTAATCTTAAAATGCTTTCTTTTTAATAGGTTTGTTTAGAGTTGTCTAAACTTAGGATTAATTAAGAGATGTAATCAAAATATTCACCTAAATGAAATTAAAATGTGAACTTACCTTAGAAATTACTTAAGGATTAGGGAAGGAAAGAGAAGTTCTCTTCTCTTTCCTCTCTTTAACTTAGTAATTAATTGTAGGTTTCACTTAAACCAAATTAAACATGAAATAAAAATAACCCAAAATACTTAAACAACTTAAATGAAACCCTCCTCTAAGTTGAACATGTTCTTCACACTTAGAAAGTCTGAACCTAAAGTCCTAAGCTAAGCATACCACAAACCTTAAAAGCACACGCATTAGCCTAAGTCACCACTTCTAGCTTTAGGTTAGGTCGGTGAATGGTTTGATATTATATTTTGTTTTGTGATATATGTTTTAGAATGTATGTTAGGGTATATGCTAATAGAATGAATAGTAAGATGTGCTTAGTCTAACTATTCTTTTTTGCAGGAGATTATGCTTAAGGGGTGCTATCATAAATAAAAATATGAATGCTTCTTGCATGCAGGTGCTTATACCCCTATGCATAATCCATAGGCCAGGTGGACTTAGTCACTCATATGTGGTGTGATAAGTCTAATATACATGCTTGGGATTTGTGTGGGGTGATTTGACTAACCATTGTTTTGCAGGTGTTAGTTAGATTTATATTTTTCTTTTTTCATATAAAATTTGTATATTTAGGATTTTGGAATGATTTGTTATGGGGATTAGGATGAACATTGGTCATAAGATCCTATCTTATGCACCATGTGAATCCTTGGAGCATCTACCATCCAACCTTTTAAAGGAGGAACCAAAAGAAGAAAGAAAAAAAGAAGGGAAGAAAGAAGAATAAAGCTTGAAGACCCCATAACAATGAATTCCTTTGCTTAAATATAATTATTCATTTTGTAATCCAGGGTTACATAAGGGTAGAGCTTCAACTACCCACATTTGATATTTTGGTTTGTGCGGTGGTTCCACAAATGGCCATTTATTCTTTTTGCGATTAGCTTTATAAATTGTTTGATGATTTATTTAGCTTTTGCATTAAGTGGCATAATTTTCCTAGTTTTTTCTTTTCTTTATGTATGTCATGGATGTGGATTAGGCTCTTTAGGAAAAAAACAAATCATTTACCCAACTTAACAACTTAAATTAAAATTAAATAACCCATAACCTCACCTAAATCTTAGGATTAAAATCAAGATAAAAAAATTAGTAACCCCTTAGCTGGATGAGCATTTCTTTATAATATCATGCACAAATGCATCTTATTTTAATCTTGATTGGAAGGTTTCCACCTTTGCCAGAGAACCTAGCTTGACCTTTGAAGGTCGTGGTGGAAATTCACCTCCTACCTTATCACTGATTTTGTCCAATAATCTAATTTCTCATGCATTAGTCATAAAAAACCTATTAGCCCGAGTCAAAATGATTGTCCAAAAATGAAATAAAATGAAATTTTAATTGCATTAGATTTAGGTCATTTGAAGCATGTCCCTTTACATGATCTAGTCTTTTTAGGGAGTAGTTTAAGGACTTAGTCTCTTTCTAAATAATATTACTATCTTGCATAAGAGACTTGCCTACATGTATTTAAAATTATAGGAGGAGTTAGTTGGTGGCCACCCCCAGGTTGTAAGTCCAAGTCGTGGTTTTCCTCTCTTATGGAGGCAAACTAATTTTTTTAGATTTGAGTTGTGCTTCGTCCTAGATTTAGGTTCTGAGGTTGCTTCTTCCCTTTATGAGACATAAACATAATTTGTCATCTCTTAGGCATTTCCTTAATCATGTGCTAAGGAATCTTAAGTCCTACAATTCTATTGAAAAATGCAAATCAAACAAACTAAATCAATTTCTAAAATGTAAAGCTCAATTTTAGGATAGTTTGAGATGCACGTTAAGTTTCCTAGCATCATGAGCATCTCCTACTTATTTCTCATTTTGGCTTCGATAATAACTCCCTCTTTTGATCAATCCCATTTGATCTTCAAAATAAAACCAATCGATTGATATTCCTTCCTTATTAAAATCTTCAAAGATAATGATCATTTATCTTAATCGAGAGTTTTCCTAAGGGATCCTGTCCCTTAGGATATAATTAACTATGGGAGCTTGCCTTAATAGGGAACTTAATGAACCTGGTTTAAAATAAATACTACTTTACTTTTCCATATAAAGTAGGGGAAGAATCTCTGGTACATATGTTGACCCATCGTCCTTAGGAGTCCTTATTAAGGTGATTGGTTCCATTAAACAGTAGTGAATTCTATCTTTTGAGATAGTACATTATACCTTGATGACTCGATCACGAATAAGTACATCTATGGATCTGGCATCTTACCAAGATGAATTTTGTGTTCCTCTTTCTTTCTCCAGATTTGAAAGGCGCCTCCCTTATAGAAAATTTTCACCATAGATTTTTACTCAGGGATGGTTCCTCTCTCCATATTTACTAAATGATCATTATCTTTGAATATTGATAGTGAGTTTGTACTTTGGTATGAATTCAAGACTGTCCTTCTTTCCGTTGACACTTAGCTTACTTCTTTCTTGAGTTAAGTTAACCAACATTTTTAGGTTTTAGGACTGCATTCCTTGTTGGTCTTAAAACTCCCGTTGGGTTCCTCCAATGGGTAAAATGAAAAGATCCAAAATAAAAAGAAACATCTGAAAGACTTCCTCCTTATCATTTTCATGATAAGAAAAGGTTCATCTAAAATAATAAATCTTCCATAAAGAATTTTGCTTTTCTTTTCAAAAAATGCACTTAATAAAATATTTTCACAAAATTTTTCACCTCTCATTTAACAATTTATATAATTGTTACATGTAGGATTTTCAAAAATAAAACTAATAACATTTTTCAAAAGCACAAATGAAAATCTTCTTTCAATTCACTTTGATGAAGATTTCATTTTCAAAATAAAATAAACAATCATCTTTTTCAAAAATCACAATCATAATCATAAAACTTTTCAAAAAAACCACACATGGGTCTTTCTATTTCAATATATTCACACTTATTAAATGGAAAGTTTATTTGTAAACAAAATTAAAATTTTCAAAAAACACACATGAATACCTTTATTTAATATACTTAAATTTATTAAATGAATATTTCATTCCCAAATAAAAATAAAATACCATTTTGGAAATCCCACTTAAACATATCCCACATATGTTTTTAAGTTGGAATTCCTCTCTTTCAAAAAGCAACAATCACAAACAAAAATTTTTACATTTCATAAATAAATTGACCTCAATTCTATATACTTAAATTTGTTGAATGGAGGTTCTCTTTTCAAAACATTAAAACCAATAATCATAACTCAAAAATTTCAAACACATTTGGAACTTCATTTAACATACCCAAAGTTGTTAAGTAAAGTTTCCAAATCCAAAATTCAAAAATTTTCAAAATACATTTTGGAACCTCACTTAACATACCTAATTTTATTAAGTAAAGTTCCCAAATCCAAAATTCAAAAAAAAAAAAAAAATTCAAACACATTTGGAACTTCATTTAACATACCCAAATTTGTTAAGTGAAGTCTCCAAATTCAAAATTCAAAAATTTTTAAACATACATATGGAACATCACTTAGCATACTCAAATTTGCTAAGTGAAGTTATCAAATCCAAAATAAAAATCAACAATCATACTTCAAAATTTTCAAACATTTTGGAACTTAACATACCCAAATTTGTTAAGTGAAATCCAAATTCAAAAATTTTCTAAACAAAATTTTGGAATTTCATTTAGCATAATCAAAACTTGCTAAGTAAAGTTTCCAAATTCAAAATTCAAAATCAACAATCACATTTCAAAATTTTCTAAACACATTTGGAACCTCACTTAACATACCCAAATTTGTTAAGCAAGTTTCCAAATCCAAAAATTCAACAATTTTCAAAACAATTTTTTGAAACTTCATTTAACATACCAAAATTTGTTAAGTGAAGTTTCCAAATCAAAAATTCAAAATTTTCAAACACATTTGGAACTTCATTTAACATACCCAAAATTGTTATGTAAAGTTTCGAAATCCAAAATTCAAAATTTTTTAAAACATAGTTTGGAACTTCTTCCCTTAGCATACCAAATTTGCTAAGGAGAAGTTTCCATTTTTCAAAATAAAAAATGAAATCAAAATGTTAAACACACCACTTGGAATTTCATATTAGCATACTTAAATTTACTAAAGTGAAATTTCCATTTCATAAAACCAAGTGGGACTTCATCTTTAGCATATCAAATTTGCTAAAGTTGAAACTCCACTTTTAATCATTTCAAAATTCAAAATGAAGCACCTTAGGATTGCCTTAGATACCAAATTTTCTAAAGGATCCTACCCTTTTCAAATAATCAAAAATTTTCAAACAAATGAGACATTTAGGATTTTCTTAGCATACATAAATTTGCTAAGAATCCTATTTTTCAAAATCAAAGAAAATACACTTGGATTCTTTACTAAGCGTACCTAAATTTGCTAAGTAAGAATTTCAAACTTTTCTAAAAATTAAAACAAAACAAAATTTTTTAAGAAACAATCACTTTTACTTCACTTAGCATACCTAAATTTGCTAAGTAAAAATTTTTCAAAACATTCAAACAACATTAAATCATTTGACCCTTACTGTAACAAACTCAAATTTGTTAAAGGAAAGGGTCCTCCAAATAACAAAAAAAATTCAAATTCAAAACAAAAGTGAACCTATGGAAGCATCTTATCAAAATTTTGAATCCATATTTCAACATACTCAAATTTGTTGAAGTTTAGATTCATATTCAAATTCCTCTTTCAATTAATCTTTTCAAATTCATTTGAATCCCACTTAACACTTCCAAGTTGTTGGATGTGGGTTCAAATTTTCAAAATTCAAAATTCAAAATCTATGAAGATAGAAAACTAAAGCAAGTTCATTTCTCATTGCATCCTTTTTTAGTAGTGCGGTTGTTTTAGTTTACTTGGTGGCTGGGTTCATAAATTTGTCTTTACTTTCCCTCATGGCATGGATCTAGCCTTAGATTCTTCCTCATTTGGATCATACCCATTTGATCCATTTTGGCCATGGATTTGAGGGGGCCAAGATCACTTGTGAGGGCATTCCCCTCACAACTGTTACCAGGAAGAAGGTGGCGGGTAGAAGCCGGTCATCAGGGTAGACTTACCCTCTGATTCAGACATATCCTCATGGAAGAGGAAAGGCATCGCCAGACTTCTGGTTTCGCTCCATAGTTCAGTTCATGCAGTTCATCTCGAGTTGCACATGTTGCCGGTGCATGCTTCACCTCTCTGTACCCACCAAGGTAAGGCTCCCCTGGTTCTAGGGCTTGCCTCCCCCATATTTGAGTATGGGTCTAGCTCACACTCCTCTCATCCTACTCACACCTAGCATAGAAACAAGAACTGTATGGTCAAACGGTTCCAAACTCTTGTAGAGCTTAAGCAGTCGACCATGGATGAGTCTCCATGATCACTTCGTTACGAAAAAGTTTCATCCTCTCAGATCATATAGAGAGGATATCAAGAGGATCCATTCATCACCTTCTATGGTGCATCTCAGATTTCTAGGAGGAGGAGGTATGCGCCTTGCTCTATTGAGGTATGTAGAGCATATGGATGCTTGGAGTTTGGTACCCAGTTTAATCTACGATCTGTTATCCTCCACAGCGTAGCGAGGTAGATATGTCGGGAGAGTGCCCATGAGACCCATACATCATACATTACTAGTAGAGAGCGACTGAGGTGCAGCCATTAGTCAACTGCTTCTGCTATGGTTAACTTTCTAGCTCGGCGCGCTACCCATGCCGACCATATTGATAGTATTCTCCTCACGGGGACTAGCCATCATAGAAGGGTAGCTACTATACACAAAGAGTCAGTGGTGTCTCCTCCACCGCTCTACCCCCATCCGCCACGGTCATTCCTCACCCATTAAGGCCATGAAGGTACGTTGGTGATCGCTATGGCAAGGGATCTACTCCTCCTACACCACCCATTGTGGTAGGGTCGAGTCTCTCCTCGACCTTACGGATAGTGGTGCAGTGGTGACCCTAGAGCATCGTGGTCATTCCTTCACCAACTTATGCAAAGATGGTGACAGTTATCATGGATATTCCAGATGACAGTTCAGTGGCAGCAGTGGTAGATGATCATCCTAGGATTGTTACCCCTATTATATCCGGTAGGTAGTATCATTCTTCTAGTGAGTAGTCATCCATGATTCTGAAGAGGTCCGGTGCCTCTCGGTGCATGTAGCGATCACGGACGAAGCTATTTGTACCTAAGTTAGATCGATCCTTGATGAGATAGTTGCACACTATTTTATGGAAAAAAGGAGTTCTTAGGTATGCATGGTCCGATGAAGAAAAGTCACGATCCCATGAAGATGACTTGATGAGGATTAGCGGCGTATGCATTGATACTAGAGGTTCTCTTAGGAACAGCAGCCATGGAAGGTGATGAGGTTGATCAAGGAGACACCCAAAATCACCTCCTCAGAGAAGTAGAAAAGCCAAACAAATTGATAGGATGGCACAGTAATTGCAGGACTTGTTAGAGTGCTTTAGAAGTAAGCCCCTCCAGTTCATCCTAGTACAATCGATGTCAATCAGCCTGAGCTAGTGCATGTCTTAGATCCAATTAAGACTCTACCTCCCATGAGCAAGGTAATACTAGTCTATATAGGAAGGTAGTGGAAAGTACCTCCATACATGAAAAAGATCTAAAATCCATGGTTGAGCAACAGGTGAAGGAAGCTTTGGCTCCACGGGGAGGATCATCGGTTCAAAGGGTAGAACCTACCGGGTAATTGATGCTATCTAATATCCCAAGGGTTTTGTACCTCATTCCTTCAAAAGCTTTGATGGCAGTGGGAATGAAATATATAACTTTCAAGGTTGTTGCATTGCGGTGATGCTTTACTCTTTAGACTCTTTTTAGCCTAGCGTATCACTTTTGATTGGTATCTTTGGTATTTAATGGTTAGACATTTCTTGAGTTAGAGCAACTCTTCATCAAGAGATTTCTTTGGAGCTCAAAGGGTCTTATGGATCTCGTTGTAGTGACAACACTCCAGGAGTCATTTGTTGATTATATTCTTCTTCGATGGCGTAACGTATGAAGTGTTATTAAAACAACATTCCATTGAGAATATCCATGGCCTGGTTGCCTTCATGCTTAAGGGCTTAACCATAAAGATATTTGAGAAGCTAATCAACAAGACGGATAATCTACAAGGAGAGCCAAAAGCTTTTGCCTAGATCGGTTGCCAAAGAAAATCCTAAAAGGTCTATGAGAAGAAAGGGTAGCAGTTGAAAGGGGAAGCAACCTAGATCGGTCGAGACCATGACCTCAACGCCTCCTTCCTTTGCCACCACTAAAGGCGCCATACCGGCCTCCCACACCTCCAGCATAGCCACCATCCAGCCATACCAAGAATGCATATATCCCTTGGGTAGTTATGGTTCTCTTTTAGATAAGTTAAACAAATCTTATCCTTTTAAGAGGGAGGTAATCAGGAAGATCTTTAAGAATCTCTTAAAGAAACCTGATTTTCATCTACCCGAGCCTAGGAGACCGGAGGAAGTAGGCAAAATTCATTATCTAAGCTTTTGTCCTTACTACTATATGCTAGGCCATATTTTGGAGGATTGCTTCATATTCAAGGATTAGCTTCAACACAATTTCAAGACTGGTGTTGTCATCATCCCAAAGGAATACCTTGTGAAACAACATTCCATTCCATTAGGGTAATCCTTGGGGATACAAGTGATCCTACCAAAACCAAAGAAGGTTGGGACATTTCTTTATTTAAAACCTTTAAGAAAATAATTTATAAGATCAAGAAGCTTTCCTTGTAGGTGCCTGAGTCAACTCAAACCTCCAACACCAAGGAAGGTTTACAAGTTGCTAGTGCCAACTCTAGGAAAGTAGGACCTCGGCGGCAACATGTGTCGCCAGGAAGCCCAACCAGGTGTCAGACTCCGATTGATTCGCTTCCAATGACTTCTACCATTTTAGCTAGCTATTCTCTTTCTTATCTAGTAGAACTCTTGTAGGATAAGGGCATCAAATCCCTAACTCCACTCTCTACTTGATTTTACCTAAATACTTTCAAGAAATTGAAGAATAAAGCTGATTTGAATTTCATTTGTGTCTCGTATGATGAGTTTTCTTCTTCTATTCATAACAATAACTCTTCAAGTATAATTAACTATAACAATTCTAATCTTTCTCTTTCTGATTCATAGTTAGATTTTCCAACCCTGAATATTATGGGTTCACCTCTTGAGATAAACTTGCAACCATCTGATTTTGAGGGTCCCATAGGAGAAGGCATAAGTGAGTCTAAGTAGAACTTGCCACCACCTTGCCTCAGATTGCAAGTCAACCTCCATAGTGCAAGGTTCTACCTCATAAATAATCATAGATGAGGAAAATAGTCATTAGTACTAAAGTTCAAGAAGCCCTTCCACAAGATGCTCCACCCTTGATATGCTTGTGGAAGACCAAGTGGACTACGTCCTTTCTCATCTAAGAAAGTTGCCATCTAAGCTAAGCATATATGATGCCCTTATCTTATCCAAAGAGATGAAGGAATCACTAATCAAAGCTCTCCTTGATCCTAAAATATGCATATCTCAGCTAACCACTATAAATGAGAAAGCACATTTTGCAAAAGAAGCCCAAGGGATCACCTTCATAAATAAAGACCTTCTACTAGAGGACTTGGAGCACAACCGTCCCCTAAACATTACAATCGATATAGATGGAGACTCGGGGTTCTCATGGATTGGGTTCATGTAAACATTATGAGCCTAAAGACCCTTCTATTTAAAGATTGACATCTCTCTCGAGGAGATGATGATGTTGAGAGGATTCAATGATCAAGCGGGCTTTAGGTTCCATAGGTATTCTTTAAGATGATTGAAGACTGAAGTTCTACATCATTGATTCAAATAATTCATTCACCACTTTGCTTGGTAGGCCTAGGATACATCAGAACAAGATTGTTCCATCCTCCCTTCATCAGTGCATCAAGTTCAAAAAAGATGAAATTGAGTACCGTGTCAATGGGGATGAAAAGCCATTCTCAATTAGAGTGGTTGATATTTATGAGGATGCAACCTACTATCTTCCTAAAAATACCCTTTCTCGTGAACTTGGACAAAATTCAAATGAAAATACGAAAGAAAAAGAAAAGATAAAAGAAAATGAAAAGAAAAAAGAAAAGTCCAAGTGAGCAAGAAAGGAAAATTGAAGAAGAAGTGGATCTGCATATCACATTCCACCCATAATTCATTCCATCATATGGATATGTGGGTAGGATGGCTCAACCTCCTCCAGGTAGAGGCAAAGGTAGAAATAGAGGCAATTTCAGAGGTGGGAGACCCCCTAGTTGGCCTTCAGCCAATAAAGGTCATGTTACAATTCATACGAGTACCCCAACTATTCACATAGACTTGGAATCCAGCTCGGAGGATGAGTCTAATGTGATTAGTATACCAGCCAACCCCTCTCAGTTCCATTAGGTGACTTTTGATCCAACCGTGAAGAGAGCCTCCAAACAAAATAAAATCGGTTTATGTGAAACCATTCGACAACAGTTGGGAACCTTAGCTCTTACCTCACTTACATCCTAGAAAGTTGAAGGTATAGTATTTAAGGAAGTCCCTAAGTCTTCCAGTGACATAACTTCTCAACTCAAGGAAGGATTTATGTATATCCCTACTAGTGTGAGATTGATAGAGAGTGAACATAGCAGAATACTTGATTTGACATTGGCTCTTTTGTGAGCTAGAGGTTTCTTAATTTGTCACTCCTGATAAATAGTTACGTAAAGTGGATATATTGAGCTTTGATTTAAGCTTTTAGTGATAGAGTTTCATTTAAGTAATTTCAGATTGCTACTTACTTTGATTTGAAAAACTGATTAATTTGAATATGTTTAAGAGTTTTAGATCTTGTCAACTCTGTTTAGCTGCTAATAGAGGATTAGATATCTTGTCGACAAAATTTCTCAGATACTTCACTAATTTGAAACTATTATTATAGGTTTTAGATTTTGTTAACCGGAGCATCTAAGATTAAATCGAAAGCAACGTGCATCTGAATTTAAGCATTTTGGGTGATAGGTGCCCATGCGTGTGTATTTAATAATTCAGATAATTTTATGTTTGAATTGTGAGATTAATTTTAGATTTTTATTTAATTCTGACTTAGCCTGTGCAACCTTTTCAGACATTAAAATTTGCATTTGAAATCTCTATTTCCGAGCACATCTAGGTGTTTATAGCTTAGTTAATTTCATCTAATTACTGATTTCATTGATTTTGAAAATCATAATTAGAATGAAATTCCTTAATTTTTGATTGAAGGAAGCCATAATTTTGTAGATTTTAGTTTAGTATCATACTACTTGTACAAAGAGTTGCATCTAACGTTAAGAAGCCATTTTGATTTAGATTGTAGTTTAAGACATCACTTGCGCTTAGTTTACTTGTTGAGCTTTTTGTAATTCTCTCAACTTGAATGTGTTCAATTTACATCACTTTTAATAAGTTATACCAATTTAAGTTCTTATTGCTTTAGCCCTACTCATGCTTATTAGCTATCATAGTAATCACCTCCATATTTGTATAAGAGTTATTAAACCCAATTTGGATTCATCCTAAAATCCATATCAAAGTTTATAGACTTTAAGTTTATTGCAAATTTGTTATGAGTTTAATATTAGTCTCCCCAAGTTCCAATTAAAGCATGTTTAATTTTGGGGAATTTACAAGAAAAGAGAACTCACTTTACCGCTTCAATTTTAAGCAGAGAATTATAAAGTGTGAGTTTAATATTAGCCTCCCCAAATTTTACTTGTATTTTAAATGAGTGTTCCATTCTTTCCAAAATTTTCTTTAAAGGCTCCCTCCTATTTCTCTTTGATTTAATATTTATCTTTATATTTATCATATATTCTTTTGTTTGACTTAAGTTTAGGTAATTCCATTTGAATTTGTTTAAGTCTTGAATTTTAGTCTAAATTTCTGACATCCTATCCCCATGTAGCATCGGGGTATTTTGCTTACTCAAGATGCCTTGATGTAGCGGTGTCTTGAACACCATCCAGTTTTCATCTCATGCCCCTCTTGAGTATGACGAGGCCTTCCAACCTGAAAGAAGACAAATGCAATATATATTCATCCCCTTTTTTTCTAAGTCTAGAAATTAGATAAAATTTGATTTCATCTGGGGAGCGACATCTAACGGATGTTGGCTTACTGCACCCTCTTGAGTAGTGAGTGTCTTCATGACACCATAGAATTTTTATCTCTGACCTCTTGAGCCATTCAAACCTATAAAGAAACATAAGCATGTATATATATATCTATATATATCCACATTCACAAATTCCACATATTTTAACTCATTTTTCAGCGTGCTGCAATGATTGGAAAGAAATGGGGGTTGGATATGCGATTGGGAATGTAATGCTGAGTAACGAAACCGAAAAAATTCTCCTCTGACGATGTTCTTCCGCTTGAAACAAAAATTGGAAGGATAAAGCGAGGAGTGGGATGCCAGAAACCGAAAGAAGAATTCTCCTCTTGATAATGCTCTTCCCCGATTTGCGGCAAAGTGAAAATTGGAAAGGCAATGCAAGGAATGCATGCGAATCAAAAAGAAGAATTCTCCTCTGATGATGTTCTTCCTCGCAGGCGTGCGCGAAAGAAATTTGGATGGGTTTGCTGAAAGGTCGCTGGAGGTCAGAACGACCGGTTTCTGAGCGTCAAGAACGGTCAAAAGCGACAAGCTGACAAGGAGAGGCGGCGAGCGTGACGGCAGGAGAGTGAGACGGATAAACCGGACGCGAGGCTCTGGCGGATCCAGGGAAGCTGAGGTGAGCTGGCAGATGAGATAAGGTGGAAGGAGCGGAGAGAGGGGCTTTGCGCGAGTGAATGCGGCGAGGGCGAGTGGAGGCATGCGCAGGACGCGACGGGGAAGCGGATCAATGGGAAGGAGGACCGAGACTTTATGCCCTGATGTGGGGTTTGAAGAACAAAATAAAAGAAGAGAATAAGAATAGATTTTTTAATTGTGCCGAGGTGGTTGGAGCCGAATGTGGGAATGGAGGAAGAGAGGAGGGGTGGAGATTCTTTGCCATTTGGAAGTTGGAGCCGGAGAAAAAGTGGGAAAATTTCCTCTTTTTCGCTAAAGGAAACACAAACAAAAAAAGGGGAGGGAATGGTTAGATTTATGTTTATTTAATTTTAAATTAATCGCTTTTAAAATGAATTTTATAATAAAATATATATATATATATATATATATATATATATATATATATATATATATATATATATATATATATATATATATATATATATATATATATATATATATCTTATTTATTCGATTCAAGAACGACATAGTCGCTTAATCGAGGCCGTTTTGTCAAGTTAAATTGGATCCATTCTCTCAAAATGCATGTCACCGCTTTTGACTGCTCAATTTACTTGCAGGCTTGTCCGAATTAAGTGTGAATAGTCTTATTTGATAGATTTTGATATTTTGAAGCTAACGACGCAATCAAATTTATGAACTGAGGTTGTTTGGTTTATGTCGGTGCCTACTGACATCGATATACCTACAAGCATGTTGACAACTCAAGCGCTTGAACAATTGATCCTTAAGTTGTGCAATATTTATATCCTAACCAATTTTAACGCTTTGAACGAGATGGAGAAGTCCGTTTATCGATCGGAGGTCATTTGGGTTGATTTTGGCGACGTTTAGTATTTTTTAGCCTTGATTTACATGCTACCACTTCAAATCATTCAATATTCGCACAGACTCACCTGATTTGAGGGCAAATAGTCTCATTTGATAGTTTTTGATATTTTGAAGCTAACAACGAAATCAATTTTATGAACGGAGGTCATTTGTCTTCGCCATGTCTTCGACTTTGATATGCATATGACATATATAGCTAACGCTTAATCAATTGCTCATTAGATTTTATGATATTTATATTCTGATCAATTTCAATGTTCTAAACGTGGCGACTAAGTCCGTTCGTCGATCGGAGGTTGTTTCGACCATTTTCAGTGACATTCAGTGCATTTGAGTCTCGATTTGCGTGTCGTCACCTCTGATTATTCTACATTTGCACATACTTATCCAAATTAAGCGTGGATAGTCTCAGTTGATAGTTTTTCATGTTCCAAAGCTAATGACGTGATCAATTTCATGAACTGAGGTTGTTCAAATATCGTCACAACTTCCCGATATAGCACGTGCACGATTGATTTGATCGCTTTATTGCCGCTGTTAGATTTTATAATATTTATATTCGATCAATTTTGACATTCTAGATGTGAGAAGTCCATTCATCAATGGGTCATTTCATTTTGATAATTTTGTATTTTGAGCCCGATTTACTCATATCACTCAAGTCCTAATATAACTTGTGAGCTTGTTTTGATTTATGACACATATGAGGAGGCCAACATTGTATTATAATTTGATTTATTATGATTTTAATTAATGTAAAAACAATGAGGAGAAAAATAATGTGTTGTATGTATTTTTAATGATTTTAACGTTATAAACAATACATATGCAATATAAGTCACATATAATATGTATACATCTAAATTCACTTAATTCACATGAGTTAATTAAATCATGATGATAATTTAAAATAGATTTAAGAAGTTATTGAACTTATAATTAGTTTGAAGCATGTAAACACTCAAAAATCTCTTAGTTAAAAGAAATATGTAGCCTCACTATTTAAGAAATTATTATTAGTCACATCATTAAAAGTAGCCTAAGAACTCTTCTTTAAGAATTGATGGTGAACTCAAATGAATGATCTAAGAAATTGATTACTCTTTGAAAGCACTTTTGATCAACTTCATGAATGTATTCACGCAAAGTACTAGTTGATATAAAGGATCTTGTATGAAGATTTCTCTCGAAATACTTATTAAGGGTACCTAAAGTTCATAATAGTTAGAATTTTTAACCATCAAGTTAATATTAAGAAGCACCATAAGTAGAATGATACTAAACTTTTAAATATCAATATGTATTTTGATATAATATTTGAAATTCAATTTATTAAATCTTTAAACATAAGTTTGCTCATATAGGAGCATATTAGGAAGGATGATCTCCTAAAAGCTGCACTAATGGAACAAAATCAACTAGCAATTAGAAAAAAAAAAGTAGACTATTTTAATGATTATAGACTTTGGGGTGTCATAAATATTATCAGAGATGTATTTTCCATAAGATGGTAGGTTAATGATAGTGAGGAGGTTATTAGTTACTTAAGTGATAAAGATTATGAAATTCCTATGTGAATAAAGCTAAACTTTTACATTTTATAGTGTCTTTTAGTGTAACAATTAATATAAACATGCTCATATGGGAATACTGATTAAATGAGTGGCCCTTGTACTAAAGAGAAAAAATTATAAACTCATTGGACTAAAGTAAATAATATCTCAATGTTTAAGAGTATATGTTATTTTAAAATTTCTTCTTTACTGGGAATAATCTTCAAATCACCAAACAAACTCACTTGCTTCATAATTAGCTACACTAAGATCATTCCATTTTGTTATTTAAAATTATACTAATTTAGTTAATTACGTAGCATACACTTTGATGTTCATCAATAAAAAGAGCATTGAGGAATAATTTGATAGAAAATTTTCACACTTTGATTTGATTTGATCTCTCTCCTCTCCTCTCTCTCTCTCTCTCAAAAATAAGAGATGCATGTTAGAGGAGTATAGGGAGTTTGAGCTACCGGAGCTGCAAGAGGTTCGTAAAATCACTTCGTCCTGGTTCGGCAAAGATTTCACCACCGCCGCCGTGGAGTTGCACAACAACTGTGGAGTCGATGCTAAGGTATATATAAATTTTAATTACCAATTACTATGACGAATAAGATTTTATCCATTTAAAAATTTAAATTTCACGTCTATATATATATATATATATATATATATATATATATATATATATATATATATAAAATTTAATCGCATTCCTTCTTTTTAAAAAAAAAAACCGATAAATTCATGTATTTGCTCCTGCCAGTATCATGATCAAATTATTAAGAATTAAGAAAATAAAAAATATAGATTAGATTTTTATTATAAATTTTAATATTTGAAAATGAATTTAAAAATTAAAATAAGAAAATGATTAAATTATAATTATATAAGAATTAGATACTGTCTATAAAAACCTCAAAATTTTGAAAAATTTATATTCATATCATTAAGATAACATTAAATCTTTAACATAACATTAAGAATATTATTATCATTATATATATTTTTTAATTTAACATCACTTAAATTTATCCGAGATCTCGAAAATTTAACATTAAATAATTTTCCTCCTGGAGAATATTAACATCAAATAGAAAATTTATTAAAATATAGTGTTAATTTTTAGATGATGATTTAATGTGTTGAAAGCTCATAATAAGCTTAATTTTATTTAGCATAGCACTTCCCGTTATTGAAGTCTAATATATTTTCGAATATATATTTTTTTTCTTGCTTGATACGTGATGAGTTAACGTATAGAATAATGAGTTTCAATTTCACAAAGTTAAGAAAATTTTAAAATATCGTGTTTAATTATAATCCTAAGTTAGGGATGAAGAGAAAAAAATGAGGAATTAATTTATGAAAATAACATTCCTCTTTAAATAATAAGACATAGTGAAATAAAGAACTAAGTTATCTTCATATGTGGTTAGACCTTGACCGAGGGCCTTTGGTTGATTTGGATTGTAATGATAAATTTTAAAACTGATTTTGGATTCTAAAAATATTAAATCAAATCGATCAAATAAAATCAAACAAACCAATAATAATTTGAATTATTTTGATTAATAAACCTAAGTTATTATATTTAAAAATTATTTACATAATTTTTTATTTTATAATCAAAATACAATTAACTACTTCACGATAAAAAATAAAACCAAAAAATCAAAGTTTTCATTAATTAAAACCAAAATCCAAATTAAAACCAAACTAAATTACTCAAAAATTTTAGTTCGGTTTGATTTTTTTTGGTTAAAACTAAATAATGCACACTTCTACTTGACCTAATGATAATAATAATATTTTTAAAAAGATAATAATAATATTTTTAATGTGATTTTAAAGATATGAATATTATTTATGTAAATATCACTATTTAGATATTAGATATATAAATATATAAAAATTATGGTATGTAAATGCCCCTAATATATAATATATAAATACTTTTAAAATGGTAATATTGAAAATATATCAGTTTTAGTGAGTGTAAATAATAGTACGAATAAAAACTATTTCTGACAAACAATATTATGCCCTAATCAAATGTATGATAATGCATAACACTTCAAGTACACATAACTTCTGCATCACCTTCTCTGCAGATGGTGCAGAAGTTCTCCGCAAGGCGGTCAAGCCTGGAAAGCAGGATTAATGTAATGAAAGAGATAGCAATGGAGAAAGGAGTCAAGCTGGAACTCATCACCAGCCATCTTTCAGAGGTTTCAGAGGTTAGATTTGATGTAAAACTTTATAAACTCAAATGTGGAATGGAAATCATGAAAACTAAGTCAAGCGCATGCGCAGGTGGATGAGTATACAAGCCTGTGGACTGAAAAGCAGAGAGAATAAATCGTAACAATGTAACTTGATTCTGCTTGCCATGGCGATCATAAGGTGCAGGTGAGGACTCAAGATGAGTACAGAGATGCAGTTTGTGCTGCACAGGTTGCATTTGAGGCTGCCTCGTATGACGCAGTAACAGCCAAGCCTGCGGTGGACATATTCCAGTCGGAAGCTGAGAAGGAAGGCTCCTGCAATGAGAGATCCTCCGGTATGATAATGGAGCCTGAGGACCACATCAAACACTTGGTGGGAAATGCTGTGCAAGAGAAGCAACATAGTCAGGCTTCAAAATGGCGATTGCAGGAGCAGGAGATGAATCAGGACATATCAAGAGATTACTCCCCTTTAGTTTCAAGATCCAGTTCTTTCAGCAATGGTTTCCGCTAAAGCAAAGAGAGATATCCTGAAATGGATTCGGAGAAGCCAGGGGAAGAAGAAATTTTGCCTGAGAGCCGAAGTGAGACAGTGAGCAGATTGTGGAGCAACAGAGAATTAAAAGCTTGAGACCCAGGCAGAAGTCTAGTTTCGCGCAGACCACAAGATTGAATCAATTTACCCTAACCTTGCTTACTAGAAGAGAAGACCATCTAAAGCTGCAGACGATGCAGAAAGCTTTTCGAGCGATTCTGAGATGTAAGTTGGAATTCTAAGAGTTTACTAGTCTCCTGGGGAAAAACTAAGCACTTCATTTTTCTGCTATGGGTGATGACTCCCCAACATGAAATTCTGCAATGAAAGATTCAGAGCATCCTAAGCAAATCCAACGCAGAAGTAAACTTTATCCATGTTTATGAGTTGGATCTTGTAAGATTAATCAAGTAATATAAAGTAAGAAGTGACTAACTAGTACACAATCTATCAATTACTGTTTGGGAAAATACATGCATTGGAAGAGATTAGCTTAAAAATCCCTTTACAAAACTGAACATTAATCGTAAGCAAGAGATGATAGTGGAATAAATCATTGTCCTATTCTTCTTTTCTTATTGGTATTCATCAGTTCCCTATAGGATTGCAGGCTAACTCCAACAATCTTCATCATATTCAAGGCCAAGCTCTTCCTGCCATCAGTGAAGGTGCTGTTAGTAAATTCTAAATAAATGAGAAAGATGATGCCATAGATATAAAACCTTGAATTCCTTGGCATCCTTTGATGAATTCTCTGTTATGGCATCCTACAAATCTTTGAAAATCCTCACCCGCTTCCTCCAATGGTTCTGGTTTCATTTGTTTCAGACTTCTATGAAGACTGAATATTGGAGGAGTTGTAATGAAAAATTTTCTGTTAGTTGCCTCTGTTTGCAGCATGGACTGTTTTGCCCGTATTTCCTCCAATGTCAGATTTGATTGCAGAGCTCGAATTTCTGGATTAAGAAAGCACATTTAAACTGTAAATAGGCCTCTTAAGTGAGTGGAATATTATCATTGGAGTTTACCAGCCTCAATCTCGTTTATGGCTTTCTTTTGGGCATCAATCTGCTCTTGTAATTGGCTATTATCCTTCATCTGTTCAAGCTCCTGACTGCTGGGTATCTTGAACTGATCTTGCCGAGCAAGGTAAATCTTCTGTTTGCGATATTCCTTGAATGAAATCTGTCCACTGTCAGAGTGTATCCAAAGCTTTCTGTATTGCAGACTTTTGAGGTTATATTTTGCAGCGCATCAGCAACATTTTGGGAATTCAGTGGCTTATTTTGCTGACAATAGAAGTATTATATTACTCCAAAGCACATACAGAACATCTTAATTTAAGAAAATAGTTAATTTATGAAAATATTGACGAGCAAAATAAATGATAAGATATAAAAACAACAGTCCAGGAACTGTAAAAATTGCCCAACTTAAGTACAAATTCCGGTCAAAAAAAGTTGAAAAAGATTTTTTTTTTTTTTTTTATTTATTTATTTATTTATTTTTTTTTTATTTTATTTTATTTTATTTTATTTATTTTATTTTTTTTTTTAAGTTGAAAAAGATTGATTCAATCAAAAGTATAAATTAAAATCTTTATCAAAGTTTACTTACAGGAAATAACCATTCTTTCAATCACAAGAAATTTTATATGTGAAGTACTGCTGAATTGAGAGCATTAACGACACCAATCTATTAGCGTGCAAAAAAATTGCTTGATGCTAATTGATCTAGGTACACTTGGTCAAATTGTTCTTCGCATTTGGTAACAAATAGATTTTTTTGAAATCAAAGACCATTTTGTCCCCGGGTTTGCTGCATGAGTTTGGCAATACAGAGACACATAGCGTGATTATAATATCTTGGTGTGGACAATATTGAAAGGACAGTGTCCAGTGGATCTATTCGCCATATCCAACTTGGCTAAAAATATCATCCCAAAGTACAGAATGCTCTCCAACAAAGCTACCAATTATGTTACCCAATATCCGATTAAGCACCCCAATTTGACTAATTGATTGACTGTGGTATGCCGAACTTAGGGCAGTTTGTAAACGCTTTCAAAGCTCCTGCCGACAACAACCAATGAACTTGATGTTCCAATCTAATATTAATTTAGGTGATATACCGTGAAGTGTACAATATCTTTAATAAGTATTTGGCTACATTGACCACTCTAAGGCCTTCTTACCCTAAAAAAAAAAACAATGCACAAGAGGTTAGTGGTGGTCCCAACACAAAATGTAAGTGAAGGTTCTCCCTGTTGAGAGATAAAGATTAAGCGTGGAAAAACAGTTCAAGTGTTTCAGAGCATATACAAAATAAATTTAAAGCCATCACACAGAAGAATACTAGATTTAACGTAGAAAAATCCGAGAACAAAAAGAAAAAAACCACGGAGAAATCCCATATGAAAGAAAAAACTAAAGGGAAATGTATAAATTATACTGCACTCAAGCCATCCCTTATTCAGTCACTTCACGACACTTCACTTTCACTCACAAGAGAATAAAGAAAAAGTATACAAAAATTTGCAAAAAAAAATCGCCTAAATATGAAGTCTTCCATCTTGTAGTGTCATGGGGCGATCTGTGATAGTGCCTGTCCTCCGTTTTTTTTGCATGGGCTCAAACTCCACAAGGCTATCCTTGCAATGTGGTGGTGCTGGCCTCTCTTTCTTTAGTCGTTGGTGTCCTAGTCCTAGAGCCGAGGTATTGGCTCTTTTGTCTTCCTGGTGCAAATCCATAGATCCTAGCGTCATGCTGCTATCCTTCTAGGGCCTAAACATTGCCTCCTTTTTCTTTGAAGTCAAGTCCTCCTATTCTAGCTCGGCCAGAGCAAAGGACAGAGGGTAGGAGTGTAAACAAGCCGAGCTTAAGAGAGCGGAATCTTTGTTCTGGTTTGTCTGCTCGAATTACTGATCATTTTGGCTCGTGTTCGAAATAGCTCAAAATTTCAGCATTTGTGTTCGATTCAAATTATTCGAAATGACTCGTATAAGCTTGAAATGGCTCGAAAAAGCAAACTCCGAAAAATATGGACGAGGAAGGATTTGAACCTAAGCTAATTTTTTGTATGGCAAAAGATCCAACCATGAAGACATGCTTACGACTATGATATTATTTTGTGTGTGTGTGTGTATGTATAATTTTTTATTTTGAGCTAAAATGAGTTGAATATGATCGAATGAATGATTATTCATGTTCAACTCATTTATAAATCGAGCTAAAAATATTTGTTCATGTTCGGCTCGCTTGCCAAATGTGAATTTTTTGCAAACAATAAGCTTTTTTGATAGCCCAAACAGGGGATAAGTCGACAATACATCTCGAGTTGATTGATAAAATCAAGCTCCATAAAATAATACTCCCGAATAAAATTATGGATAGAAAGGGGACGTAAAATCTTGTGTTTTGTTATGTTCCTTTAAATGGTTGCCAAATCGAGTACCTCTCAACAAATAGATAGGCATCCTAGTGACATTTGAGCTAAAAAAATTAGAAAATCATTAATAGGCATTCTTGCTATACAACATGAAGGATTGTGAAATTATTGCCTATCATAGATAGTTCTCACATAGTTTCTAAGTCAATAATATTAAATTGAACTTAACCAGTAAGCTAACTCGCTATTCAAAGCATTCACAACTTGTTTAGCTTTATTGACCTTGCGTTTTAAAACAAAGGGGGATTTACATACATACCACTCAATTCTTATTTATTTACATATCTCACACCTAAAGTTTACTATTTACTTAAGTAACACCTAAATCTTTCAAATACATCATTTTTACCACTTACCTCACGCCGTATGCTTCCCGTGTTACTCCGTTTTGGGAGAGCCGTGAAACGACTCCCTGCATGGGAACTCCCTCTCATCCGTCACATGAACTCATTTTGGGAAGAAGCTATATTGTGAAACTCCCTCATTCTTGAAGAAGGAACTCCATTCCCGCGTGGGAACTTCGGCTGCTCACAGCACACGCACATCCCAAAACCTAGTTCTGATTGGCATCGATGCCTTCTTCAACCTTCTCCTCCCTCCTCTCTTGGAACCCGCATACCCAAATCGAGATCTGATTGCGAGGAGGTTTGGCATTCATGAACTTCCTTTTCACGTTTGGCATCGTGCTTCTACAACCTTCCTCCTCGTCAGTCCATTTGGAACACCTCGGGAGGTTTGGCATCCTATTTTTATTATCTCTGTTTAGGGTTGCGCATGGCTTCGGCAGTAACATTCCTCCATTCTTGATTTGGTTGTGTGTGTGGGCTTTTAGCGAGGTTTAGCAATTAAAGTAATAAGAATTGAGTAATTTTATTATCTCCTGTTGTGTTCACATTCCTTCAAGATACATTAATTATAATTCTAATACATTTTATATCTATCACTAAGCAAAAAGATTTGTTTAGGAAGTTTTATATGATGGTTTGTATGCTTTAGCTAAATATATATTTTATATCTATAGCATTCCTCTTCGAGCAAGAATCTATAAGCATGAGGGAATGGTTTGTATGCTTTAGCTAAATATATTCAAGCATGTTATATGTACGTATGGATTTCTTAAATCAATGTCGATCTGGAGTCCATTGAAAGGTGGCAATTATTAACAAAATTAGTGCTTGTGACTGTTTCCCTTAGAATTATGTTATATGTACATATGAATTGTTATTTCTAAAATTAATTAAGAAATTTTTTTGTATGTAATTTGTTTAGGAAGTTTTATATGATTCTAAATTTAAGTTGCTTTATTAAAGGGTCCACTGATTGAGTAGCCTTATCCAGTAATAGTTATAGATTTTTCACTTTTTCAATTTAAATGTCCTTAACTGTTACTAATTTATTATTTTTTATTAACTTTATTTAATAGATTACACATAGCCAAAATGAGCTCAAGTCAATCATCTGCATCGATGGGCATCTCGAGAGAACATCAAGTGTTGTGTCATTGCAATTTACAATGCGTCATATTCACAAGCTATAAAGAAAGGAATTATGGTAAGAAATTTTTAAGGTGTCCTCGAAATCGTACAAAAGATGATTGTGGTTATTTCATCTGGTTAAATGGTGATGACCCTAAAGTATATGAAATGGATTATGAAGGAAGAGCTTCTCAGGAGAACATAATGAAGAAACTTGAGACCATCTCAACTCAGAACAAAATTATGTTGGCAATGCTCATTATCATCATTGCAATGATGTTTTTTTATCCTTAAGTTAATCATGTATTTGATGGTCTCTTGAAGATCATTGATCAAGAATTTGTATAGGATAATGTATTTTGGCACCTACTATCAATGGAACTAGTTTATTTTTTGTTATATATTATCTTTATTGGTTGAATGTGATAAATTTGCAATCATCAAGTCCTTTATTTTTTTTTCTTTTTTCTTTTGGCTTTATAGTTCCAAAAACTTTCTACTTTTTTGGTTCTCTTTTGTGAGATTTTTGGTGTTGCAGGAACTGGTATAAATATAAGATGGATTATGCTTTTTGGTTCCTCTTAAGTATCGATTAATCTTATCATTTGGTGCCTTCAATTTTCTTGGAGTCTTCTTAACTCTAGGCTCTTGATTGTCTCTTTTCGAGAATTTTCTTTGTTGTGGTTTTGTATCTCGTTGTCATTCCTACTAACATATCTTCTTTTAAAGGTTGATTGACTTGGAGTATACCAAATTAAAGGTTGATTCATTTATTATCATTAGATATGGTTGTTTTTCTTTTCTTTTATATTTAAATTATTGCTTTTTGATTGACTTGAATTAAAATATCTTTTTAATGCTAATATTTTGTTCAAAAAATGAACCAAGAAGGCTTCTTCTTTTCTTAAAGATGATTGAGGATCTTTTGTTGAAAACTATATTATGAAAGAATTTCATAACTCCATGTAAAACAAAATTTTTTGAATCATTTGGATCAAAATAAATCATTCAAAAGTGAATTTGAATGCATTAACTTTGACTTTGTTTAATCAATACTCCCACTCACACTTTATATATACAATTCTTGAGAGCTCCTTAAATGCAACAAAGGCCGAGGAAGGTTCGTTTTGCATTCCATCTCCTCAGATCAAGGCCGAGAAGAGTTTTTGGTTGAGAAATGGACTGATTCAATAAAATCAAGGGAAAGACGCTCATCTGCACAAATTGGCGACAATACAAAGATTCAAAGCGACTTCATCCAGTTTGAAGTCGACACAACAAGAATTTATTTTGGTTGAGCCATTTCTGGCAAAACACTACGAGCATAGCTCAAAATTGAACCCGCAACATAGAATCAATCTTATCAAGAATCATGCAGTCTAGGCTCATTTATGTTAGTTTACTAAGTCAATTTTAGTATAAGAGATGTTCACATGAGGTGAATACTTACACATACCAGATTTGCCGAAGTGCAAAATATGCAAGTACAATAACAAACACTATTAGCAGGTTGCATAGAATAATAATCATCACCCACAGGTGGGCTAAATGATCTGCACAATTTCTTAACATTTTGTCATATTGATGGTTTGCGCTACATATCACTTGCTATTGCTTATTTAGTTATTTAGACTTCCAAATAAGATAATAAAACTCAAAATCTAAATGCATTTTACAGGAAATAATCCTACTATAAAAAAAAAAGCGTATATATAATTGAAGAAAATGGTTACACCACACACGGATGTGCTTATACTTTTGTGTCTAGCGACCATAATAAGTTCATCTTTAGTCCATAGTAATCTCCAGAATGTCATCGAAAACTATCATTTTCAATCACAAATGATATCTAGCGACATTAAAATGGAAAAAAAAGAATAGTGAATAATAAAACAAACATAATCATTCACAAATATGGCTCACACAATCTCAAATCAACTCAAATAACATCTTAAAGGAGAACCTAGAAGCAACATAAATTCAATAAACCACAAAGTATTTGAGATGAAAGAATTTGTGATTACAATTTGAGATGAAAGTATTTGTGATTACCCTCTTGAGATGAAAGTATTTGTGATTATAATCGACATGGAAGTTTACAAAATTCAATCCTTGGAACTAGAAGCAACAAAAAAAAGCTACATCGATTGTTTCATATGTGCAAAAAATACATATAATTCACCTCTCTATTACTAGCTATTACTCTCATTAATCAATTAACTTCATCGTCATGTTTTCTTGTAGCTTTTCTCTACTTCCCAAGGCAGCATATGATAGTTATGAACTGTAAGCATTGATGTCTACATCTGACATCTATGAGTTTGAGGGCATTTTTGCAAGTGTTCCTGTGATGACCCCAACATCCGTAACGACTACACTTGTGTACCCTCTGTATTTTTTTGGTATTATTTTCCATGAAGCTTTTTATTCTTCTCTTCCTTGGCCTCCCCAGTCAGTGTATTAGGTGCTAATCTCATCATCATTACATTTTCTCCATGACTTTTGCAGGTAGAGTTGATATTGCACCATCATAAGCCATAGCGTATCTATAAATGGAATGAGAAATGATTAATATACAAACAAAAACAAATGCATAATAATTAAAATTATCTATTAACATGATAATATTGATCCACATAAGTGTGCCATAGTGGGTGTTCCTTTGAGCGATGAAACATGTATACATGAAAGGCTCATTTGCCGATTATCTATAACTACACTATTTTAGCTCAATATTTACTTCATGTCTTTTGAATGCTCTTCAACCTCGTATGAAGTAGATTGCCTAATAATAAAGTATTCCTTTCTTCTTGTTATCTCTCTTGTAATCTTCAATGGACTAATTCACCTCTCTAACTTGATGTATTCATCTTTCGTTGCTCTTTGTTCCATTAACATCCCTCTAATCATGTCTAACTCAACAATTGGTTTATCTCTAACCACTCTATCCAAGAGTTATGATAAGTTATTGGTGTTGTAGTGGTTTTAATTTGAAGGGATCTTGACCATTTATATGGTAAATTTAGAAGATAAGAATAGACTTGAGGGTTCACTTTACATAGTTCAGTAACTTTTGCCTCATATTCATGTCTTGTGTATGCATTTGTAGCCAACCAAAAAATGTTTCTAATCTTCTGGCTATTTTTGAAAGTGATGATACTTTATGTTCTTCCATAAATGTATACAAACTCTATGCTTGCGTTAGAAATACAAACTTAATTGCTTCTCCCAAGCCCTTCTCCATATCATAAATAAAAGATAATGGCACCACCTCACAACCAAAAGAGTCAACCAAATTCTTCAAAAACTATTCCATGAGCTTTTTGATTCAGATTCAACCACTGCAAAAATGATAGTGTTAAGACCATTACTGTCATCTAATGAATTTGTGGATAACAACACCCCAAGATATTTTGATTTTAGATGACATGCATCAAATATAAGAGGTGCAACTCTTGAAAACCATCGATACATACTTTGAAGCAAACATAGAACCTTTTGAAGGAGTTATCAATGATATCATACTCATAAGTAATGTGAGAGCCAGGGTTTCTTCTAATAAGCTCTTCCCGTAGAGTAGGGACCCACTTGTAGCTATCATCAAAAGAGGTTGTCGTCTTAATTCTCTTGAGCATACAATTTCATATAAGGCTGATAGCCCATACTTACTCTAAATCTTCATTTATTTGTTTTGGAGGGATGTCGGGATGTTTTTTAACTATATCTTGGATTTGTTGAGCAACCCATTTAGATGTAGCCTACTTGTTTCTTGCTCTATTGACACTAGGACATATATGTAAATCTTCTACTTTTCTGACTTCAAATGTTTGCCCATCTACACATAAAGAAGCTCTCACTCTCCAAGGACACCCTACATAAGCACAAGTGGCAATGAATCATCTTTTGTCACTGGCTTTTATCTTCACTCCAAAATTCTCATGAATAGCCTTAGAAAAAGAAAATGCTTGAAACTCATTGCATCATCAAATCAGTCTTACTAATGACATATTATTTTAAACTTGACTAGTTAATAGATCTTCATTATATAAAACAAGTTCATCACGAAAATTGGCTATCATTGTAGCGAATGTTCATATTGTAGCATGTCCCTATAATTCAAACCTTCTTTGTTTTGTGGCATCACATCTACTCACCACATGGTATGACTCGATATCGGCACAAAAGTATAACTTGAAACATCTTTTGTTAAAATAATAACTTCAACAAGACCACTTTCATTAGATAACTATAAAATGCTCATTACTGCATTATCATTTTTAATAAGTTTGTATTCCTTTGGAGATGTTCCATAAACATAATAGTAAATTTCATAATCATATCCTCTTAACCAAGGACAAATCTCTTCAATCTTCTCTACTAATAAAAAATAGTTTAGCACATCTCATTGTACTTTTATAATCTTCTATTTTTTCCCTTCATACTTTGTTCGCTCCGTATTTTTTAGTTTGATCCAATAACCATTAAATTTGATTGTCACTAGGAGCCAAATCTTTATCAACATGCCTTCAAGTTCAAATGAAAGAATGCTACAATGAAAAAAATTGAAATACTTATCTAAATTCAAATGAATAGAGCAGATGAAGTTCAAAAGCTTTTGCTTTCTATAGATGGAAACCATTCAACTCATTGAGCGTGATTTGTGCAATGGGATTCCTTCTCCTGAAAATAGTTTTATTTCCCTGAAGCCGACGGAAGAGCCGAAGATTTAGCGTGGGAATGGAGTTCCTTCTTCCCTTCATGATAAAGCTGTTTTGTTCCACGAAGCCGTAAGAAATTCCCACAGAATGGAGTTCATATAACGAGAGGGTTTTAGCTTGAGAATATAGTTGCTTCTTCCCCAAAATGAGTTGTAGATGGATGAGAGGAGTTCCCACGCGGAGTGGAGTCGTTTCTCTCCCAAATGAGTAACACGGAAGCATCTACGTGAGGTAGAGTGGTAAAAATGATGTATTTGAAAGATTTAGGTGTTACTTAAGTAAATAGTAAAATTTAGGTGTGAGATATGTAAATTAATAAGAATTGAGTGGTATGTATGTAAATCCCCCTAAAACAAATTAATGTTTTGAAGGAACACTACTCATCACACATACATATGACTCAAATTTTTTTTGAAACTATAGATATTGAAGTGGTTGATGACTACTAAACAACATAAATTCCTAATGAAATAGGTAATGCTAACTAAATTTTCAAGTGCTCAAATCACAACATAGATTTCTTATTCATATGTGGATCATTTGATTTCATTTGACTTTTATCGAAAAAACAATGGATTTCTTGCCATGGGTAACACTGTTTCCAATGTAAGCTCTCCTTTATTTGAAATGATTTTTCAAACTTGAAAAATGTAAGTTTAACACTAAGAAAAGTGATGCTTCAATTCATTGAAGCACTTATGCCCAGTCCCCAATTGAAGTTTCTTTATTTCAAGCACTCAATGCTTATGACCACAATCATACTAAAGTTCCAAATGAAGTGGTGGTAAAAATTGGGTAATCTATGGAAATTTCATATATAAATAAGTGTTGTAGGTGTTAGTCATGTTTGTACAGCTTCAACTCTCAAAAGATCAATTTGAACACTTTGTGAAGAACAAACAAAACCCAAAAAGTGGATGCTTACCATAGGGAATTCACATTTTAGAAAATTGATACAAAGTTTATGATCTCACAAGGCCATGAGTAGAAATTTGAAATGATGTAAATGGTTAATTAGAGATGTACTTTTAACAAAATATCATTAAAATGTACAACACATAAATAGCTAAAAAATATATTAAATATATCGTTTATTAGACACATGGATGTGCTTGATGATGCACAAAACATGCAATGATTTGCACATTCAATGGGAAAATATTTATGGAAGAGATGATAGTCAAATATTAAAAATACTAAATCAACTTAATTAAAATTATTCAAGAAAATACTTTTTAGTGTAAAATATTTATGATAGACATGATAGTCAAATTATTAAAATAAATTATGCTATATATTATACTACAAGTTAATAAATTCTATAACTCACATATTGTGCAGTACTTTTTTGCCATCAAGTACCTTCACCAATTCTCATATTTGATTTAATATGAGTGATTGCATCTCATCATATATAACAAACTCTCACTCCTTTGAGTCATCAACTTGAATGCATTTCTTATAGCACTTTGGTTCATCACTATCAGTCATCAATAAATAATATAGTGAAGAAGAATACATCTCTGTTGGTTGTGAGATTACTGGATCGACTTGATAATAAGTCTTGACCATTTCATGATCTTAAAGTTCCTTTCTTTTCTTCTTGATCATCACCAACATCTTATCTCGATCTTGGGTGTAATCGATCCACCCAATCACATTTTTGTCATTTTACATCTCATGCTACTCTATATACTATTAGCGATCTAACAACTAGCCTTAATCAAAGTTCTCTCTCAACTTTGAGAGGGTAATTAACTATTGATAAAAACCTAGAACCATATCTAAAGTCCTCACAAAATGAGGGAACCGGTAGTGTCTTATCTACTATTCCATCTGCCTTCTGAAAATTTAACCAATATTTAAATCAAACTCTCTTCAATTGCGAGAGGTCGGCGGTAAATTTTTGGAGCACACAGATTTCTACCGACTCCACTAGGGATAGAATTCACTTTCCATCTTTGGCTAGTCATATACATGTTATAGTAGAAACAAAATATTTGAAAATTCAAAACAAAAAATGGTGATTTATGTGTAATAAATTCAAATTACTAATGTATGTGCTATATGTCAAATGAATCATTCAGAGTATATTTTTATTACACTATTATTTTGTTCCAGTACCTGCATTTTGAAAGTATGGGGGTAATAATTACTAATTACTAATCCCCATCTTTCACTTTTAGAATGGATCTACTGAGCACTCCTTGTCCGGCATTAGTGCGGTATCGCCAATGTCATCAACAGAAGATAGAGCTACCATTCAATTTGGTAGCTGAATTTCCCCTATCATACCAACTCTTGAAAAGTACTGCCCATCAATGTCATCTGGAAGGCCTCGTTATTGATGCTCTAGTCATGCTCACCAACAGTTCGACAACCTATTGTTAAGAGTTCTCTCAAGACCTCGTATGAAATTCTAAAAAAAGAGGTGTCTCATATATTCAGAAATCCACCTCAAAATAACTCATTAGAAGTGGATACCTAAAAGAAGGGATATCAGATAAAACATAATGGTGACCCGGAGAATCCTCTAGGATCCCATCGTGATCAATTCACCTAAAGGTTGACTTTGATCACAGTCCTTTAATTGAAGAGGTATTTGTTCTACACATTGAACTAGAAATCCACTGGAAATGTAAATCATAAATTCATGTGCAAGAAGAAGATAATAAAGAGGACGCTATGAAAGTAGAAGTCATCTATTGGCTAAGTAAAATGAACTTCTTCCACTAGACATGGATCTAGGAAATTTGAACCTGAATTCGATGTTTATAAAGGAGAGTCTTCACAGAAGTAAGTAGAAGATGGATCTTCAATCTCTACTAAAGAAGAAGAAGAAGAAGATCAAAATGTAAAATAGATCATAGGTGTTGAAGCTGTTTATATGGTTGAACCAGGAAATGATCAGCCTGATACATTCTTTTATAATCAACGTCATTGTTCATCAATGCCAGTCAAATGCACGAAGAAGGATAGCCAAGTTCTTGAAGATGATCAAGGAGCACAACAAGAACAAGAAATAGAGAAAGAAGAAGAGCTTATACTTGTCAATGCCATGGCGCTAGCTAAAGAGCAAAGATAAATGTAGCATCAAATGGAAGTCAAAGATAAAGAAATTACATAGCTTGATACCAAGATGAATGACATGATGGTACAAATGAATATCATGATGGATATATTGTAGAAGAATATCATATCAAATGCAGCACCTATTTTGTCTACTATTCAACATGTAGCTAATAATACAACTTTTATACCTCTAGTCACTCTGGTACCTCAAACTACTATAGTACATGCTACACCTGAAATGAGGAATGAAGTTAACCGATGACATCTTCTAATGATAATTCAAAATATGGCTAGATAGACTATCACTAGAAATAATAATTAATGAAAGATAAATATAGATATAGATTAGCTAAAAAGTTAATGAGTAAGTGAATTACCAACTTAATATGATCAAGTGTTGTAGTTACTGAGGCCAAAATTTAATATTTTATGGGCAACCTAGCAAATAGCTACTTGTGGTAAGAGAATGATATGCTACTTTTCATCGGTTCAAAACTTAACCTGCTTTAATGGTGCAGATCGAATGATTCATTTAAAACCATTAGAGTTAGAAATAATATTGAAGAGGTTCGTGAGTAATCAGTAATAATGTGACCTTGCCTTGCTAAAAGGAGAAAAGATGAGTCATGACAAAATTCATAAGTTGATGGTGTAACCTAAGTATGAATGTGAAGATTGATAAGAACATGTGATCCAATTGCTAATAAGAAAAATATGGATGATAAAATGACACCATTTTATGTATCAATTACAATATTCAAGACTTGCTTGATAGGGTGGCCAAATTTGAAAAGTTTAAGTAATCAAGAAATATCTGAAGAAAAGAGAAACAAACCTTTGGACTAAAAAAGAAATGAAACTCATGCTGCTTTCTATAGCTCAAATGGTGAAAAGTGGGTGATATATAATATGGATAAAGGAAAACAGCCAATGTATAATGATGATAAGGGAAATTAGCCTGTCTATTCTAATCCATAACCAAAATTAATATTGGGAGGCAATGATAAACCTCGGGCTTTTCCAAGTGGTGGGGAGCATCTAAAATAAGCAACAAGAGATGATGAGCGAATGCGACCATCTCTGAAGGAAAATATGCACAAAGAATATTCCTTTAGAAGGGACAATGTGGCTAAATTATTTTGGCAAGTAGTTAAATTTGGTTTACAGTTACCAAAAATTAAAATGCTTGAAGAATATGATAAAGTCAGCAATCCAAATTATTATCCCTATCATCGGATGATCAGTCATCCTATTGAAGATTGTTATGTTTTCAAAGATTGTCTAGAAAGGAAGTATTGGCGAGGTGAATTTACATTATTTGATAGTGTTCTAGTCAACCCAAAAAGAGAGTCTACAAGATGATTACACTCTTCTATATCTCCATCAAAGATAAAAAGGAGAAATCAAATCAAATTGAAGAATGAAACTTAGTCTCAAGAAGATGTGAAAATGTTGAAGTAGTTGAAGGTGTCCCAGTGTTGGAAATCACCACTTGAACCAAAATGGACTTAAAGAGATGCCAAGCATTTGGACTTCTTAATTGGCATTTTGATAAGGCTACTTCATCATGTGAGGAGCTACTAAATCCAGGTCTCATAAATCAAAGAAGCTGACTAAGAAAAAGAAGTTCAAGAAGTGAACTACAACTCAAAAGATTATTAACAATTTAGAGGAGTATCAAGCCAGCAAGACAATCATTTAGGCTTGCAAACTTTATGCCTAAACTTCGCATTGTTGAATGATGAAGAAGATAATATGGTAATCTTGTCCGGTAGAGACATCAATCATTTATGTGATATCAAAATGTTCTTCCATCGATTACTCCAAAATGATAAAGATTGTTACACGAACCCATCAAAATATTTATCTAGAAAGCAAGAAGAGCCCGAGGAGTTAACATCTAAATTTTGTTTAATGGCTCAATAAAAAAGATAACAATTTAGATGAAGATTTATATTTTCTCGATGGAGAAGAGTCAAACTCATCGATATCATAACATATGAAATGTATGAGGTTGAAAAATGAGTCTAGCCCTTTCAATCAATCCTTCAGAATAAGAAGTGAATTTGAAGAAACTATCTCTTCAAAAGAATCAGCAAGATAAGGTGATTCAAGTTAGGTGAAAGCGTAAAATCTTACCACCTTCATCAAAGAGGGAAATGCAAAGACAAAGGAAAAAAAATTGAAGTCAACAAAGATATCATTCCCAAAATCCTAGAATAAAGCCTAAATCAAGCAAAAGATATTATAATATCTATCACATGAAAGATCCACATTAAGTGTGTATGAGGCTCTCTCTTGATATCAAAAGACCTCGAAACTTTGATACAGCTTTAGATCCAAGAGTTTGAAAGCTTACTTTTGAAAATGCATGTGAATCATTACAAACTCAAGATCTCTAATCATTTTTTTGAAGAAGATCTTATGTTGGGAACCGGATCATCTCTATATGTTACATAGAGTGATGACATCTTAATCAATCAAATTTTATTGATCCGGTTCTTATCAATCTTATGAGTCTAAAAGTATTAAGAGGATTATCACTTGATATCCAACATCTTGGGAGAGATAAGTTGATGGTTCATGGTTTCAATGAAAAGTAAAATCCAGGTTCTTTTATTCTCCACTCAAGTTTTTTTTGAAGACAAGTTTCATGTAATCGATATTGATATGTCATTTAGAGCTCTCTTAGGTCTACCATGGCTGCATGAGTATGGCATGGTCCCATCAACTATGCATTAGTGTATGAAGTACCTAAAATAGGGGGAAGAGTTCAAAATTTCTGGTAACCTACAACCATTCTTCATCCACAAAGCAAAGATTTATGAAGTTGCAAAATACTTCATCCCTAAAGAACCTAAGCCAATAGAGCCTCTTGAAGTAGTAGCATCTACTTTATAAAAGCAACAAAGTGAAAGAGAAAAGAAAAGAGGAAGAAAGAAGATAATGCCTACTTTCCCTAAAGCACTTGACTTTACACCTAAATCAAGAAGATGAATTCCTTATTTGAGAAGTGGCACACAAGAAGAAAAAAATATTCTTGCCAAACCTAAGGGAACTTATAAACATTAAAGAAAGATAACATATAAAATAAGTGATTCTGATTCATACTATGATTTTGAATCTACTTATAGAAATAAAGTTTAGATGGTTGCATCAAGAAGGATAGCTCATTTGGTAGTGTCAGAGGACTCCTTCAAAATTATAGCCATCCCTCAATAATACTTCAAAAAAATCACTCCACTTGAGGTTCATAACATTGAAGAATTGATAATACTCTATTTGCCGTCGTTAAGTGAGAGTGATGAAACAAGAACTCTATTTTATAAATCTGAAGAGTCTCAGCCTCACAATTTTGATCAACCTACTCAACATGAAAATTTGACATAGTGCCACAAGAATACCAATATACTATTCCCAAAAATTGAAGAATGCATAAGCTTGGAATTCATATTAAAATTACTAAACATAGAACTCAAATCTTTAACAAGATGTGGAGCCAAAGAAGTCCTCAAGCATCGCGAAGAAGTGATAGGTTTATCACTAAAAGTCTGGGTTCATACACAAATCTCATCAAAATAAATTTGTTATAATATAATAGAAGCTGAAATTGAAGCTAATAGTGACGAAGAAGATGATCTCCATGAAATTCATCTTACAAATGATGAAGAAGTAGAAGCCAACACTGAAGAACTCAAAGATGGTGGACAACTAACTACTATGGATGAACTCAAAGAAATCAACCTAGGAGCTGAGGATGACCCCCATCCAACTTTTCGTCAGTGCCCCTCTACCTTATAAGAAAGTTGAAGAGCTAAAAATACTACTTTGTGAATTTAGAGATTGCTTTGTCTATATGTATTCTGAAATGCCAGACTTATCCCCTGATGTAGCAGTTCATAAACTTACCATTAAACTAGATGTGATGACTGTTAAGTAAGTTCCTAGGTGAATGAGATTAGAGATTAAAGAATAGTTAATTGTAGAAACTTAAAAACTAATCGAAGTAGGCTTCACCAAGGAGGAGAAGTATGAAGATTGAATAGCCAACATTATCCTAGTTAGGAAGAAGAACAGTCAAATTTGTGTATGCATTGACTTCCGTGACCTAAATAAGGCATGCCCAAAAGATAACTTCTCGCTTCCAATATCAAAACTACTAATGAAAAATACTTCCAACTATGATATGTTCTCATTCATGGACGATCAGTGAGATACAATCAAATCAAGATGACTCTTGAAGATGAGAAGCACACATAATTTAGAATGCCAATTGGTATATCTTTTTACATGCCTTTGATGACAATAGAGCTACATACCAAAGAGCCATGATGCATATTTTTGATGAGTTAATTCACCAGAAGGAGGAATGTTATGTTGACGATTTGGTGGTGAAGAGGTTAAATCATGAAAATCATTTTCAAGACTTGAGAATTGTATTGGAGAGAATCAAAAAATATGATCTCAAGATGAATCCTCTAAAATGTGCATTTGGGGTATCCTGTGGAAAATTTCTCGGGTACATTATACGTTCTAGAGAAATTGAAATTGATCCTACTAAAATCAAAGCAATTCTAGAGGTGTTTCCACCAAAGAGTTTGCATTAGCTTCATTCTTTACAAGAATAGCTTGCATTCATCTGTCGATTTATATCAAACCTATCAAGACGCTATCAACCATTTACAAAGTTGATGAAAAAGGATGCTCCATTCAAATGGGACAAAGAGTGCCAAGAAGCCTTCAATAACATTAAAACTTAAATCCACCAATCCTTGCATGCTTTACTCCTCATTCTATACACACGAGGTCCCTTGGAGCATTATTGGCACAACACAATGAAGAGAGCAAAGAGAATGCTCTTTATTATACCAGTTGGAGGTTGATCTGAGCAAAAATGAGTTATCTTCGATAGAGAAGTATTGTTTGGCATTGATCTTTGCAGTCCAAAAGCTGCGTCACTATATGTTATCTCACAAGATTACTCTCATCTCAAGATCGATCTGGTACTTGATGACAAGAGACATTGATGTCATTGGCAAGATGGCGGTATTGCTTTACAATTTGATATCACATATATTTCACAGAAAGCAGTGATAGGACAAGTCTTAGTAGATTTTCTTACTGCACAACCCATCCATGAGGACTCTTCTCTTAATAATGATTTTCCTGATGAGAAAATTATGCTCATTCATGAAAAAGAAAAATCATAAATTTGGCAAATGTACTTTGATGGGGCCTTATCGATCAAACAAAACTAACATCTAAATTTCCCAAGGGCAAGGGCAGGAATCGACATCGTCTTCATAACACTAGAAGGAGGAATAATGAGATGATCATATTGTTTGAGCCAAGAACTAATAATGAAGCTATGAAGAAGCATTAGTGGCGTCTTGAAGAAGCTATTTTCATAGGCATTCAAAACTTGCATATTTTGGTGATTCTCAGCTTATTATAAATCAAGTACTTGACATCTATAAAATCAACAAGCTTGAGTTAGTTTTCTATCACAAGTGAGTTCTTGAGCTTATGAAGCAAATACAAAATATCATAATAACTCAAGTCTCTCGATCAGAGAATAGCAAAGCAGATTGCTTAGTAAAATTAAATAAGAAAATGACAAGTATGAATGGTGATTATGTCATGATCGGGATATTTACTTGATGAATTTTAGAGCCAAGAAAGTATCAATCCCCATAGGTAGAGAGGTTATCAAATTTGTCTCAATAAGATGTGACTCAGGTTGCTCCTCATACTCCTTAAAATCAACAAGAAGTTATACATAGAAGAGCTAAGAATGATATTGCTTCAGAAAAGTAGTGTGAAGCTCTTATTGTAGAAGAGACACATGATTGGAGGCAACCTTTCATTGACTACTTTAAAGAAGGCAAATTACCAAATAATAAAAAACTAGCAATGAAAATTGAGAAGAGAATGTTATGCTATGCTTTCATCAATAATACTTTATATCGTAGATCCTTTGAACAAATATGGCTACGATGCCTAAATATAGATGAAGTGATGGATGAAGTTCATGATGGACTTTGTGGTGCACACATTAGTCCCAAGATGGCAATAGATTAAAAAAAGATGGGCTATATTATTGGCCATCTATGGTGAGATATTATACCAGTCATGCTAAGAGGTGTCATGAATGTCAAGTACATGGGAATATAATCCATCAATCTCCAAATCCACTACACCCAAAAATAGCATCCCAGCCATTCGAATGCTGGGGTATAGATGTAATTAGACTAATTGATCCACCGTCATCAGCTAGACACCTCTTCATTTTAGTAGTGATTGATTATTTCTCTAAGTGGGTTGAAACAATCTCATTTAAAGAAGTTACAGTTGATCAAATGATTAACTTCTTTATGTATAATGTGGTCTATAGATTTGGAGTGTCGCGTCGAATAATTTTTGATAAGGACACATCTTTCAAAAATACAAAGATTTATAGATTCATTGATCGACATAAAATTGATTGGCGATACTCTTCAATATACAATCCAAGAACAGATGGTTTGGTAGAAGCCTTCAACAAGACATTAGTCAAGCTTCCCAAGAAGATTCTCACTAAAAATAAAAGATAATGACATACCAAACTAATAAAGGCACTATGGGCGTATCGAACCACCTACAAGATGCTGACTAAAGCCACTCCTTATTCATTGGTATTTGGAACTAAAGTAGTTTTTCTATTTAAAGTTGAGTTGCCATCACTTCGAATAGCGATCCAATACAGCCTGACTGAAGATCAAAATACTCATTTAAGAATGGAGGAACTCGACATGCTTGATGAAGTTATATTACAAGCTCATCAAAATTTGGAGGTTTATCAAGCAAATATGTCTAGGATTTTGACCATACAGTGTGATCTCGAACATTCCAAAAAAGGGAATTGGTCTTGATCCTGAGAAGACCAATTTTTCCAAATCAAAAATTTGGTGGCAAATTTGAGGCTAACTGGGAGGGCCCTTTTATCATTGAAAAAGTGTATCAATTAGGGGCATACCAACTCATTGACTTAAAGGGCAAAACTCCAATGCCACAAATTAATGGTCGTTACCTAAATAAGTATTATACATGATAAATACATTCTATAGACAATAGAAACCCCTTACAAGATAGAGACATTTGTTTATTATATCTATTTATTCGATATATCGTGTTTCATGCGAGATCCCTAAATAAATATACTCAAGATAAAAAACAGAAAATTTTCCTGTTACACAAGGGGCATTTTAGAATTCTATATATAGATGAAATCAATGTTACATGTTAAAACCATTTTAAGAGCATATCAATTCAAATATTGATGTATTTACTTAATCTCATCTTAAAGTTCTTATATGTTTTAGAATTCCCCAAGACAGGGGCATTTTTATTTTATGTTAAGTTTATTTGAGTTGATTATAAGATGAGATCCTGAATATATTGATTGATTGACATCGAGCTTTTACCCTTGAATTTAAATAACTATTATTGATGCAGCTCTTGCAAGGAACAAAAAAATGTATTTCTACGCATGAAAAGGCAGCCATAAAAGTCAAAAACTTCTCTCCAATATTCATCAAATGTTAGAGATCAAGTCAGAAGAACTCTCAATCTTGGAAGCTTCAATCAATTAAATTGGAAACACATCAACATCTATATCCTGATTTCTAGGGCACATATGTGTTTAAAATGTTGAACTTAATAAGCCTATAAATGGTCAAGTTGCTGATGTTCTCCTCACTCAACAAGTTACAAGAAAAGGCCACAGTGAAAGAGCACCCGTTCGTTAGTCCGATGACCAAATCACCATGCCATCACAGGTTAAGTCGAAGAGTCGAGTATGTTCTAAAGGTTGAACTCAACAAGCCTATAAATGGCTGAGTTACTGATGCTCTCTTCACTCAACAAGCCATAAGAAAAGGATGCAATGAAAGCGCCCCTGCTCATTAATCTAATGATAGTTTCAATCTCAAAGCGATTGACTTAGTGACTACCTCAAGAAATCTTTCTACTTGATCGATAGAAGAAAATGAGGAAACTCTCAATTTAGAGTTCAAGTCAATATATTGCATGCAAGGTGATATTTCAGTTTATTCTCAAATGATCTGATCAAGCACAAAGCACAGATCAAAGTCAATCTCCTCATCAAGTTTGTCAAAGCATATGACACAAGATTGAGGGAATAATTCTATAGTTCATACAAATTCGATGGTCGAACTAAAGAAATTTTGTAGTTATTCAGTCTCTTAAAGCACACATTGCTAGGCTGATAACTCAACATAGACCTAGTATAAGGTGGAAGGTCATCATATACACCCCTTAAACAAATTCATCAAAGCGTAATCACGCGATTCAGTATACATACGACAAGTCAATATGGACAAATCAGGTTAGCCCTTCATCAAATCCATCAAGCTTAAAGCTAGGATAGAAGGAATTCCAAATCTCAAAACACAAAAACCCATTCCTCCATCAAACCAGCAAGCTAGGTTGGAAGAAACTCAAATAATGACATAAAAGAAAGAGATCTTCATCAAAGCTATTTAAGCAGAGTAGATAGTGTAAGAACTTTCATCTAAGTTGATTCGACAAATTGATCAATCTGTCACTTAGCATGTCCAAAATAAGTCATCATACTAATGACAAATCCTATCAAAGCTCCATAAGCTATGCTCAAAGCTGAAATGATCCAAGTTCTCAAGGGTCAATTTTCAATGCAACTCACTCCAAGCGCGAATCACATTTGTTGGGGGGCATTTATTGACCTTCACATATGCTACACAAGCCGAATCAAGCTTATAATGTGAATTTGATCGACTTCAGATGATTTAGAGCACAAATCAGAGGTGAGTTGCACCAAACATTATCAAAATAAATCCAAATGTCCTCTGATAGATGAACGAACTTTTTCATCACATTCAGAACATTAAAATTTATCAAAATATAAATATTAAATAATCTAAAGATCAACCAATCAAGCGATCGAACTATCAATATACTAAGGCACATATCGAAGTCAGAAAGCTATGATGATATCCAAATGATCTTCGTTCATAAAATTGATTACATCGTTAGCTTCAAAATATCAAAAACTACCAAATGAGACTATCCACACTCAATTTGGATGAGTCTGTGCAAATGTTGAGTGACCGGAAGTGATAACGCACAAATCGAGGATAAAATACACTGGATGTTTCCAAAATCAGTCGAAATGATCTCTGATTGACAAACAAACTTCACCATTATGTTCATAACATTAAAACTGGTCAGAATATAAATATTGTACAACCTGATGATCAACCGATCAAGCTTTTGAGTCATCAACGTGCTTACATGTATGTCAAGAGGCACCCCAAATAATCTGTTGCAAAATTGATTGTGTCATTAGCTTTAAAACATCAAAATTTATCAAGTAATCCTATTTGTACTCAATTCGAATGAGTCTGCATGAATGTTGAGCGATGGGAAGTGATAACATATATTTTGAGCTAAAAATTGACCCAATTTAACACCGACTTGAATCAAATGGCCTCATCGGAAACGAGTATGTGAACATCAAAATAACCTAATATTAATATATATATATATATATATATATATATATATATATATATATATATATATATTTAACTATGTGATTTTATCGAAATTCACATTAAAATTGAGTAGATATTTAAACGATTAATAAAAAAAGCCCTAATTTAATCCTAACTAACCTAGATACCTAAAATTGATTGACCCTAATTCCTAAAGCATGACACGAGCCTTTCGATCAACCTTCACTCGGCTCTTCCTTCCTCACGTGCCTCTCGCTCGTCCAAGCCTCCCTCCTCTCCCGGTCATCCCTTGACTCTCCTTCACTGCTTCCAGGCTCACTCTCGCATGATTTTGCTCACTCATCTCCCCTCTCTCTTCTCTCCATTCCCTCAGTTTTTTCTTCCTCAAATAAAGATCTTCTCTCTGATTTTCCCTCTCTCTTTAACACTTTTCCTTTTCTCCAAAGCAGGTGTTCTCCCTCTCCTCTTCCTTTCCTTCCTCTTTCTTTCTTTTTCTTCCAAATCAAAATCCCCATTTCCCTTATCTCTCCTAAAACCAAAATCCCCTCATCTTCCTCAAACCAAAATCCATTTCCTAAACTGAAAATCCCATTTTCCTCATTTTCCTCCCAAACCAAAATTTCCTCTTCTTCCTCTCTTCCTTCTTCCTCTACCTCAACAAACACACCAAAACACCTCTTGATTTGTTTCCTGAAACATCAAGCATAACCTTCTTCAAATTAAACACACATTCACTGATTTTTATGAGAGTACAGAGAGTACATATTAAAAAATGATCTAGATACCCACCCAGAATCCACTAAACAGCTTAGAATTGCATCTACTAAAGATATAATTGAAAATTTGTGTAGATCAATTGAAAATTTTTAAAAAAATGGGGTGTACCCTCATGACAGTGCATAGAGTACACATTAAAAATAGCTCCAAATCCCACCCAGAAGCGTCCAAACAGTTTAGAATAACATCTACTAAACATATAATTGAAAAATTGTTAGCTTAAAAATTTGAAAAAAAATAGGTTCATGAGATAGAGTAACACATTAAAAATAGTTCCAAGAACCCACCCATAAGCCTTAAATAGCTTAGAATAGCATCTACTAAACATATAATTGAAAAATAATATAGAATAGTTGAAATTTCCCATAAACCCACTCCATAAACCACCAAATTCCCAAGGACTAAACTCAAATAGCTTACATAGAATGTACTAAAATATATAAACGCTTGAAAAAAATTGAGAAAATGAAAAACGCAAATTATCAAAAAATAACTCAACTTATAACATGTACAACATAGATAAATAAGTACAAACAACTTATAATTGCACCCTAAACACAAATAAATACAGAGATGATCTACATTTAGATTTCCAAACACATTATTCATATGCACAACAACCTTATTGCATTCAACATTTTACAACTCAGTTATTTCATATTTAAACAAAAAATAACATAAGCAAACTCAGCTCTGAAGTAATTTATTTTCTTTGGCCAATCTTAGTTAGTGCTTGGCCTAGTCCACTAGAGGTTTGCTAATCACTGCCTCCATGTATTTACACACAAACATCTCACAATCAACACTATTTTGTTAGATTGGTAGAATAATAAAAGAATAATTACAATTACAAATAATAAATGCTATGGGGGGAGGGTGGTCTTCAAGTCTTCATTCTTCATGTCTCTTTCATTTCTTCATGTCTTTGCTCCTTTTGATTTGGTAGGCTTCAAGGCACCACATGGCACCCCATGACAAAGGCTTCTAGCCAATGCTCATCCTAAACCCTCATAGCACTAATCATAATTCCTAATGCAAAATTATATTAAGATAGGAAAAGTAAATCTAACTATACCTGCAAAATAGAGTTTAGCTAACATACATACAACCCAAACAATTATATTTATAATTTGGATTTAACACCCCACAAATGGACCAACTGTCCTAACTTGGATTATGCTTAGAGGGCTTAAGCAACCTACAAGCAAACATTTATATTTATTTTTATAACATTTTAAAGAATAATCCTCGTAAAAAATATGATTAGGCCAATATCATCCAATCTAAACATATAACATCATCCTAAAATATTACATCTCAAAACAAAATATACATGAAATCATGCACCACCCTAACATAAAGCAAGAAGTTGTGACTTAATCTAATGTGTGCGCCTTAAGGCTTATGTGGTATGTCCTTACTAGGCTTTAGAGTTATAATTTCTTAAGTGTGGAAATATTTAACTTTTATATAAGGGGTGGTTTCACTTTAAGTTGTTTAATTAATTTGCAAATTTTAATTTGTGATTTAATTTATTTTATATGATCCACTTAGCAACTATGTATTATAAAGAAGAAAAAGAATTTCTCTCTTTTCCCTACCTTAAGCCATTCTAAAAGCATGTTAATTTGACTTAATTCTCTCTTTAGTGAATAGTTTGTTACACATTTTTTAAATAAATCCTAAATTTGGGTTCACTTTAAGGAATTCCATTCAATATGAAAGGATTCTTAAAATTAACTTAATTGAATTACTATCATATGGCATACATCAAGTTACTCCTTCCCATCACATGTAGCATGCATATGACTAAATTCTAGGTATAACTACACATGCAACATATTTCTTTTAGCACACTTTAAATGAAGGATGCATATATGTATTTTGTAGAAAAAGGATTTTCTCTCATTAGCTAAATGTACATACAAGTGTACATACAAGGGGAGTGAGGTAAGGATCTCCTTGGGGCTACTTAAAGCCTCGTTGTGGAGAAAATTTAGGACACCACATAGAGTTTAAGAATTTCTTATTTAGATGATCAAATACGTCATTAAGTAATAAGCATATTATCTCAAAAGATAAACATATTTTCTTATAATGGATTCGAGCATTTCAATAAAATACTCCTAAGGTTAATGGGTCTTTTGCGTACTAGAGATTTTTCCCCTGAACTACGTGGGAATGTAAAATAGGGCTTATTTTAAACTGGTTTTATGGTTCCCTATAGAGGTAAGCCCTTATAGTAATTACATCTTAAGAATGGTCTATTCCTAAGAATACTCTCAAATATATAAATAAGTTGTTATTTTTAAAGATTTCTAAGGTGATTTTCAAAGGATTGATTTTTAGAATTTCAATTGGGAACGGTCCAAATTGGAGAGAGTTAATTTGGAAGTCAATTGGGATGAAGTAGGAAATCTATCTCAGACATTTCAACTATCCTATAATTGGGCTTTAAATTTAGAATTTAATTTAGATTTTGAGTTGACATTTTCTTACAAATCATGAATTCTAGACCTGTGTTGAAGACTTATTTCTAAACAAGATGCTTGCTTCATAGTCTACATGTGCTTCTAACACATATTAGATGTTCTACCTAGTTCTATTTTGGGAATTATTAATCATTCCTCTCACTTGAGGGAATTAACCGATCTCTGACTCTTCTGGGCTTACAACCCTCTTAGAGAGGGCTACCAGCTAACACCACCTAAGTGCATTTTAAATTCATGAAGCTAAGTCTCATGAATGCAAGATAACTAAGCTATTGCATTTTTAGGAAAAGAATCTATGAACTTAGACTCACTCCCTAATCCCCAGAATCATGTAGGGTATGAAGATGCATATAACTAATGCATATTTCTTCAAATTTTATAAATTTTTACTCCAGATTTATTTTAGTCCATGGGTATGAATTTATGCCTAATGTCATGCAATTAGAAATGGTTATAAGCAAAATCAATAATAGAAGGTAAGCTTCCCTAAGAAGGTGGTCATCCCTCAAATGCCCCCATGTGCAATGGGTGAAGTTGCCCAATTTAAGAATGAAAACAATATGATTTCATAATTTCAAACGATGGTTTCTAATTAATTTTATGTTGTGCCTAAGGCTTTAATTATATGAAGTTTCAAGTTGTATTTATTTTGTGTGTTAGTTGCTTAGATTTATGTTTGGTAGAAAATTTAGTTTTTCTTATGAGCCTAATCATCCTGACTTTCATTCACAAGAAAACACAACACAAAAATAAACCTATAAAAGTATGTTGATTCTATTACACACCAAAAATAAATAAAGCCAATTTAAATTTATAGAAATAAGTCCATGTGGTGGTACTGTATACCCTGAAGAAAAAAAAGGGCGTTGAATCTCTTAAAATGAGCCAACTAGTCTAGATCTATGGGTCTTCTTTCTAGCAAAATCTCCTTCTTTAGGGACATCCATCGGGCTCCACAAGGGATCACTACACCATCTCCTGGTAGGGTTAGCTCTTGCTAATCCTAGATCCCATAGATCCTAACCTAATTCTAAGCTCAAATTTATATTTTAAAATTCAAAAAGAAATCCTAAGTCTACAAAACATATGTTATAAAATACAAATAGCACACAATAGTTATATTTTACAAACATAAGGGTTTAGCATTAGTTGTTTGCCAAATCCACTTGACTTATAGACTATGTTAAGGGATTTTTCAGCACTTGCAAGCAAACAATAATTTTAAGTTTTTTATTTTTTTTATTTATGGCAACAATCTCTTTAACACAGTCCCCTACAGAAATAGAGTTAATTTTAGAAATAATGCCCTACCATCCAATCTAATGGGCAAATAAGCCTAGGAATCTAGTTTAATGCAATACACTACATAGATATGTGAAGCACAACATATCACAACATATTTTAGAGAACTATAAAAGAATCATAGAATGATCTAACCTAAATCTAAGGTCCATTACCTAAATGATCTAGTGTGTGTGTGTGTGTGTGTGTGGATAGGTTTACAAACCCTCTTTAGTTCAAGTTTCAATTTGGGATTTGAGTTTGTTTTGAATTTTACCTTTGGGTGAATTCAATTCAAATGATTTAGTGATTTAATTTCATTTTATTTTTCACTTTATTTGGTTAAAGTGATATTTAGATTTTAAGGAATGAAGAGTATAATGGATTCCATTTTTGAATATAAATCATCATCCTAATCTAGATTCATTCTAATATAAAGATCCTTAAGTATCTTAATTAATCCTTTTGATTTCATTTAGTTTGTTAGAATTTGGATTTGAATTGATATTTCATTTCTTTTCTTTGGAAATTGAACTTGACTTTTATTCTTGGTTTAGTTTTCAATTTAGTTTGGTTTGAATTATTTCATTTGATTTTATTTGAATTGGATTATTTAATTTAATTTGATTTCATTTGAATTAGTTCATTTGGTCTACAATAATCTTATGGATTAAGTCATGTTGATTTCATTTGGTTTAGTTTAGGCTAACCTAAAGTACTTAGGTTAAGGTTTGCATTCATTTGATTTGATTCATTGGAGATGTAAGGATTCATTAAGAGTTGGTGATTTAAGTTTTAATATTTGATTTCATTAATTATTTCATTAATTTAAGGTTTAATTTCAGTAGTCCTTAAGTTTGAAATTGATTAATCCTTTGACTTAGGCTATTTGGAGAATTACCTTAAGTATTTTTTTATGTTTGATTAAGATTAGTTCAATTTATTTCATGATTTAATGAATTAATGGATTTTCTTATTAATTATGGATTTAATATTGATCTAGGAATTTGGAAATTCAACAACTCCCAATCCAAAGATCATTCGGGTTTAAACAATTTCTAGCAAGTGGGGTTACATGCCAATTTCAGGTTTCCAAAGTTTTATCTTGATTAGATCCATAATTATGGTGTAATTGAAGTTATAATTATTTCATTAAAACTTAAATTATGCCTCATTTCATGAAATTTATTTAGAGGTTTCATTTTTTATTGACTCCTCTTAGAAATATGTTTACAATGAGAGTTTATTCATAATTTTTGGACATTTTGTTGATTTATTATGATTTAATTAAATTCTAGTTAATTATTTGAATTGATTAAATCAATTAATTGCTTAATTAAGTCAAATTGTGATTTATTAAGTTTAACTAAGTTCCCTTAAGGTTTTAATGTTCATTAGGGTTCATTAGGTTAATTTTAAGTTTTCTGATTCATTTTTTATTAATTATTTCATTTTAAATTTATTTATTTAATTAAATTTGAGGTTTAGGGTTTAAATTTTCATTTCCCAAATATAAATAGTGAAATAAATTATGAAAATTTAAAAATATGTGTATTAACCCTAATTTCATTTTCCAAAGTTTCAAATCAATTATTTATGGTTTAAGAGTAATTTGGGTTTAATGGATTTTATTAAACCCAAATTAAAATACCCAAAATAATTTGGGGATTTTAATTTTATGGATTCCAGAAGAATCCAAACCTTCATTTGAATTTGTTTTAGATTTATTTTTCTATGATTTTTAGAAGTTCTGAGTAATTTTAGAAAATTATTAAATTCAGAAATCCCAAATTTCTTCTTTAAAGCAGTCAGCGCTGATGTGGCACATTGTGTGACATTTTGTACCCTGGTTGGTCCATGCAAGATCCACATGGATCCCACTTTAAAATAATGGGGCGATTTAGTGCAAGACCTTCTAATCAATCAATGTGATGGTGCTAAGGGATTTAAATCGAGTGGTGCCAGATCGAGTTCCTTTTGAAGGAATGAACAACGGAGATTGTGTCTCTTACCCAGACTGCATAAATTGAGATTCATCCATGGTTTTTCTTGATTTTTGGTGATCCAAGTAATGAAATCACACGATTTTAATTGCAAAATGATAGTGGAAGGAAATCCTACCAATCTAAGTGGCTTGATCACACTTGGGATCAAGTTTCCTTTAAAAATGATGAAAATCGAAAGCTTAATAGAAAATGAAAGTGCGTTAATGGTGAACCTCCAATTTGACAATCTCTGGCAATGAAATCCATTCCATTAGCTTTAGAATGATGCAAGAAGCTTGTGCGCCAAAGGAAATGAGTTGTCTCACTCCGAATTGCTCCCTAAACCAAAATGGGTTTGGTCCGAGGTGGTGTTTGTCGTTCTTCTGCCTTCGATGGAGGGGATGGGTGGAGTTTCTTTCAAGACGATTCAACCCTAGAATGTGTGGTAACTTCAATTTGGGGTGAAATCCATTCATTAGATTTCACCATTGGAGGGCATTCAAGTTCATCCGTTCACCGTGTCAACGGAAGAGAAGGTCGGGGAATGGTCAGAACTTCATCTCTGCCTTGGTGAAGCTTTTGGAATAAAAATTAGGAGGGAATAGGCATCCCTTCCCCACTTTCCATAGAGGGCCGAAAATCCTATATTGAAGGATTTTGGTGGTCGAACTCCAGCCACCGGTGACTTCAAGGCCAACCAAGGGGTACGATCAACTCCACTTGGCCTTGTGAGCACGTTGGGATGTTCACATGAGAGGGAGGAAGGCTCCTTGCTTGATTTTCCTCAAGGTTGGTCCTCTGTTATGTATTTTTTTTACTTCTTATTCTCTTCTTTCTTCCATTGGGAGAAGCCAACTTGTCCTTGGGTTTTCCTTGCTTGGTTGGCCTTCACTTGAAGGCAGCCATCCATAAGAGGTGGGATGACTTTGCATGGGAAGAGTGAATTTGCATTTCCCTTCTTCCCATTTTCTTTTGGATTTTGAAATTCCATTTTTTTCTTTTATTATTTTATGATTTATGGCATTATCATCCTAGTTTGAATTGATGTATGACATGCCCAAATTAATCTCAAATTGATTTGAGATTGGGTTTGAATCCATTTGACTTGGATTGGGAAATTGAAATCGAAACCAAGTAGTTGAATTCAAAGTGTTGGATTTTAATTTAAACCTTTTTAATTTTGAATTCAATCATCTTGAATTGATGATTGATTGAGTTTTGATTCAAATTCAATTTTGAATTGAATTTTAATTAGGTTCAAATTTTGATGAGTTGACTTTGGCTAGGGTCTCACCTAAGTCAACTAGGTTAGAATAAACCTAAGGTATTCTTTATGCACTAGGTATAGTGTCATAAGCATTGAATTAGGAGGTTCTTATTTGGAATTAGAACATCATAATTACTAATTTCATATTGATATAAACCTCATCCAAAAATGAGGTCAATACTCGCATCCCTAGAATGTTCATACTAGATATACCCTCTATTCTTAAATACACATTAATGTACAAATGACTACAAGAATATAAAATTATGCAAAAATTATATTTCTTTCAATTGAAAGGAGATCTTCATTCATTAGCTAAATGCACATACAAGTGTATACAAGTTTTAAGTGAATATTTTGCCATCATTAAACTAGGTGAGTGAGGTAAAGACCTCCTTGGAGCTACTTAAAGTCATGATCGAATGTTGAGACTAGATATACTCTATTCTTAAATACACATAAATGTACAAATGACTACAAGAATGAAAAATTATGAAAGTTGTATTTCTTTTAATTGAATTATTTATACATGTGAGCTAAAGTTCTATCTAAATTTAAACATAGAAATACATAGGAATGAATACAAACAAATGTTGTGTCCTTTTCAAATGGACTATACATTTGTTAACATTCAAACTTTATGTAAATCCATGTAGACTAAAGAAAGAGAACTCATATAACATGTTCTAAGCTATACACATGCAAGCTTATAGATATTTATAACTATTATCACTCCAAATATTATAGTTGATTTATACACTTTAAAAAAATAATTTTGATTTAATAGTGATAATAGCCACACATATTATAAATTTAATTCAACACATGCAAGTTTAACATAAAGAAAATTTCATTTGATTTATTTTCAAAGAAATGAATGAATGATTCAAATGACATACAATATTTAACATGATTAGAAAGGAAATACTACATATAAGCATATAATCTCATTCAATCAAACTAATTTCTAAGGACAATCATATTAAATAAAAGCATTTAAAGAAAATCAAAGCTTGTTAATACCATCTTTCATTTTATGTTTTGACTTGATTTAATAAAATGAGAGAAAGTTTGCTGATCCTAATCCATTCCCATGTTTTTGGTTCAATTTAATTTAATGAAAATGGTAATTAGGTTGATTTTATGGGTTAATTTGGTTGTAATATGAGTTAAGTCCATTAATTACCCATTTTCTATGCCTCTTTAACATAATTATCCAAGTGATTATGAGCCAACATGATATGCACATGCTTTGGAAATAAAATTTATAATGATCCTATAAAAATAAAAAGACCTAATGCAATTGGCTCGTAATTATTGGTTAGTTAAGCTAATGAGTTTAATTAAGTACTCTTATAACCCTCCCACACATGTAGGTTAGTTATAATTTCCATGGAATTCTCTTAAGTTATGAAACACCTAAGAGTCTACCTAAGACATAAGTGATTAAGTTCTAGAATAATTTAGATCTTAGTTTCATTGATTAAGTAATTTAATTAATTAATTAAGCCATAATTAACTTGATTAATTAAATGAACTTGAAGGAATAGATTAAGAAGGAGGTGTCAATCTTATACCATAGGCTCATTCACTATTGCTCAAAGGATTAATAATTACTTGATTCATTAATGTTCACATGATTAATCATTAATTAGATTATGAGTAATTAAGGTTAATTAACCAATTTTTAATTAAGCATGCAATAAATGCCAAGAAAATTAGGGAGGAGGTCATCCTTAGACAATCTCAAAAAGTTTGAGATTAATCTCATAATTAATTAAGGAGTAATGTAGTTAATTAAATTTATAATTAAACTCTAATTAAGTCTTAATTATGGTTAAAAACTAATTAAAAAATATTTTTTTTACATCATCCCCTGAAATACCTTTAAAATGAGTATTAATTTGTATTTTTTTTGGAATTTTCTACAATTTATTATGATTTTTCAAAGTTTCAGATTTAAATAATTTTTATAAAGTCTGTTAATTTATTTTATTAAAATGGACTATTTGAGCTTCAAAATTCAATATCTCCCAATCCAGAAGGCATTTAGGTTGAAATTTTTATGATATGTATATTTTTAAGCTCAACTTCAATCCATGGAAGTTTCAACTCAATCGGATTTGTATTTTTTATAGAAATTAGTAAATTTTTCTTTTCCCTAAAACTCAAATTAAGCACATAATATTTAATAAAATTTTATAATTTTGGGTTTGTTGGATTTCTCTTTGAAATATGAATCCAACGAGCACTTATTAGAAATTTCTCATTAAGTTTCTTATTTTTTTATAAAATTTTGAAGTTCTAGGACATTTAATTAATTTTTAAAATCAAAAAATTATTAATTTCTTATTTAATCCAGTTTACACCATGCAACACCATTGACCATGCTTCCATGTAGAAGTGGTGATTGGGACGTTGCGGCATGGCATATGCCATGGTGCGTGATGATTGGATAGAACCATTCCATATGGCAAATGAGTGGGAAACCATGCGGGATGGCGCGGTTTCGATCGGACCATCCGATCACAGATCGAACAACCCAAATCAAATACGGTGATCTGAGGGCTTAAATCAAAGGATTTGGCACTAAATCGTATTTACTTGCTCCAAATGAAAGGACGTCGCCCAAAGGATAAACAAAAAAATTGTGAAAACCAATGAAAAATATGAAAACTGATGGAATGGGGTCCAATTGTGGTCAATTTCACATCGATTCTCGCTGAAAAACTTCTATTTTGCATTAGGATTGTATAAAATAAAGAATACAAGTGATTTCTAAAAAAAATCATAAAATCACCCAAGAATCATCACAAATAAGAAATCCTATGGCCGGCTAAAGTTTGACGAAATTATCTCCCCAGGTTTGGTTTTTAGTAGCGGTGTTGATCCCCCTGATGCAAGATGAAGCTTTGGAATGAATGCAACCTCTTGTCTCCTTTTAGAATGTTGTGTTCATCAATAGCCTTCGTCTCCTTGCTAGAATCTACCCAGTTTTAGTGTTTTTAGATCAAAAGAAGTGAATAAATGGTTGCTTGGGAGAGCTCTTGGACAGTGAATAATGGCAGAATTAAATCACTTTAGTGCCTCTTTTCCTATGTGCTTAATGGTGGCTGAAAATCACCATTAAATGATGAAATGGTTGGGAGGTGATGAGAATTGACCTTGGATTCTAGCTCAAGTCTTCCTTTGTTGTTGTGTGGTCATTTCAAAGTGTGAGGTGTGGGAGGATTGAATGAGGATTTTACAAGATTGTGTTTTTCCTCTCTTTCTCTCTCTCTCCTCATCTCTATCTATCTCTTTCTCTCTCTCTCTCTCTCTCTCTTGATTTCTCAGTGATAGAGGTTTGATTTTAACTTTTACATGATACTTTAAGTGTTTTATTCAATTTGGTGTTAATTTGGGATTGAGTCAACTCACATTTACCCAAATGAGTTTGGTTGGATTAAGCAACCTGATTTGACTCATTAGTTTTGGATTTACTTTAATTATGTTTAATTGATCATTTATGATAATTTTAATTGATTAATTTTATTTAACTTGGATTAATTGGCTTGATTTGGATTTGACCCATTTTGAGTTCAAAAAGTTAAATGTTCAATTGAGTTAAATGTTTTATTTGGCTCAACCAAGATGTGTTTAAGTTCTAATCATGTTTGATTAAGTGGTTATGATGGTTTAAAGTGATTGGTTTTATTTGACTTGATATTAATTTTGATTTGAATTTATTTTAATCAAAATTAAGCTTAATGGGTTAAATGATCCAATTAACTCATTTGAGATCTTATTTGATTTAGATTTGTCAGTTTTATGTTTAAACATATTTATTTGATGATTTTGATCTTTCAGAGTGATTTAATTTTTACAAATTTTGCTTTGTTGACTTTTGACTTAGTGGGACCCACATGAGTCAACTCTAGGTCAGATGACCTATTTACCAACCTCATTTGAATTTATTTTTGGGTTCATTTGTGTTTATGCATTAATTTTGTACTTTTGGTTTGGCCTTGATTTTATTTGATTTTATTTAATGATGATTTAAGTCATGGGTTAGCAATGGATAGGGTGATATCCTAGTCTAAGTCTTAGCCTAATCCTATGAAAATTCCTTCTAAAATCTATAGGTTTAGGTTAAGTCACTACTACCAGAAGTCCTATGACTAAGAGTTCCAGTGTCAGAAGATTCCTAGACCTATGATGGGAAGATTGAATCCTCACTCCAAAAGTGAGGTCAACAAGAGCTTGTTTTATTTTAAATTAGATTTCTTATAAAGATTCTAATAAAACACCATATGAATTTTGAAAAGTTAGAAAACCCAATTTGAAGTATTTAAATGTTTGGGGTTTTCTAGCTAAAATATTTATTTCAGAATATAAAAAGAGAAAATTATTATCTAAAACTATATATGGTGTATTCATTGGATATTCTCTTAATAGTTCTACTTATAGATTTCTTATAATTAATTCTAATATTTGTGATATTTTATTTATACAATTATGGAATCTAGAGAAGCTATATTTTGAAGATATAATTTCTATGAAAAATAAGATTACAAAATCTATTAATAAAAAAAATCTTAAATAGAAAATCTATAATAAATAATGATGATACTATTTAACTAATAAAAATGATAGAAAATATTAGAAAGTAAAAGAATTAGAAAAGTGAAAATTTTAAGTGATAGTTTTATTCTCTTTAACTAAAATATTTATTTTAGAAAATGTTCCTTACTTTTGATGAAGCTTTGAATTTTATAGATGCACCATTTTAGAAAGATTAATAATGAAATAGAATCTATCATATCAAATAAGACATAGATACTTTATAATTTAATTCCATAAAAACTATTGGATGTAAATGGATATTCAAAAAAAATTTTAAATGAGATGGATCTATAAAATAAATATAAAGCAAGATTAGTTAAAATAATATATACAAAAAAAAGTGGACTGTTTGATATTTATTCTTTAGAATTTTATAATTTATTTGTTTTTTTATCTTCAAGATATAATCTAGTTATACATCAAATCGATGTAAAACTTGTATTTAAATTATGATTAGATGAAGAAATTTATAGGGATCAACCTAAGGTTTTATAGTAAAAGGTCAAGAAAATAAAGTTTTTAAATTAATAAAATCTTTATATGGATTAAAACAAGCTCCTAAACATTGGCATGAAACATTTGAAAATGTAGTATTCGCATATAGATTTTTGATTAGTGAGTCTCATAAATATGTTTATATTAAAGTTGTTATGATTATGTTATTTTATGCCTTTATGGATGATATTTTAATTTTTGGTACAAATCTAAATATTATAAATAATATTAAAGAGTTTCTATTAAATGATATGAAAAATTTAGAGAAGCTAATCTAATACTAAGTATAGTTTTATACAAATATAAATAACATTTATATTACTCAATCACATTATATTCAAAAGCAATTATTCTCGATCTGATATTGCTTATGATATAGGAAAATTAAGTAGATATACTAGTAATGCTAGTGGAACTCATTGGAAAGTACTAGAAAGAATTTTTAAATATTTAAAAGGTACAATAAACTATTACATTCATTATAATAGTTTTCCTATAGTACTAGAAGATATTGTGATTAGAAGATCAATAACTAGTAAAACAAAAGCCACTAGTGGTTATGTCTTCACATTTTATGGTGGTGCAATATCATGGAAATCTACTAAACAAACATTAATCTCTAGATCTATTATAAAAGAAGAATTTATAGCACTTGATATATCAAGCCGTGGCTTAAAGTTTATTAATTTATTTACCTAGTATAAAAAACTTATACCGTTATTTTAATAAATTGTGATAAGCAAAATAAAAGTGCAAAATGCAATGATAAAAATATCATATGAGAATAAGACATGATTCTTTTATGAATTATATAAAAGAGGTGGTATCACTTACCATTTTATTTCCTCTAAGAAAAATACTACAATCCATTGGCAAAAGGGCTTGCAAAAGGCTTTTATATTGAGATCATTAGAAGGGATGTGGTTAAAATAGTCATAACAGTGGAAAACCAACCTCCGTATTGGAAACACCATGATAGAAGGTTCAATGTGATAAAAATGAAGCTGATCAAATGACTGGTGAAAGCATAATTCTAAATATTATAAATATCATCTATATTTATATTTATGCTAAACAACAATGAAAATAAGGTTGAGCTATAGCTCTTAATGAGATTAAAGACAACAAATTTTGTGAGATATTATAATTGCAGTGTTTCTTGGAGATCTCACATATATAAGTGTTGCAGTAATAAGCAGCTGCAATGAGATCTTATTAAGATCCTAAAAATACTTATGAATTGAGATGAAAGCACATGGACTTTAAAGCGCACCCTTGAGTATAACTTATAGTGTGTCTCATATCATGTGTATACCAAATGATATAATAATTTATATACTTAGTTCAAAATCTCGATAACTATGATATTATTATTGTTAGATTTTAGTTATACTAAGTGAAAGTTCAAATCTGGTAGGTACTTTCATCGAACGCATGAGAAATGTTGTCCAAAATTAAAATTTTGATTATTGAACTCTTATTTTATTCATCTCAAGTTGATTTATAAATATTGTTTTTATTGGAGAGGAAAATGTTATGAAAAAAATAAAGAAAAAAATATTATAACGTTATAATAATGTTACACTATATAACGTTATTCTTAACATTATTATGAAAATGTTATTATAATAAAAATATTAAATATATAACTTATAATATAAATTAAATGAATATGAATAAATTAATTTATAACTTTAAATAATAGCTAGTAATAGCTGTAAATCATAATTATGTGATTTTATATTTGGCTCTCATATTTCACCTATATATAGATGATAATGTGAGCTTGAATGACATGAGAAAAATCTAAATATTCTCTCTTCCTTTCTCTATTCATAGATTTTCTTATCATCATTCTCGTTCATTTTAAATAAAGAGACATAGGATTAGTTTGAAGTTTTCGATCGGTGGTGCACGCATGATCGGGCAAGGGATGTGTTATATCTCATGGTAAAAGAGAACCACAAATTGAAAAGGCTTGATCTACTCTAAGGATAGTATCATACACCTCCCTCCCAGGCTATTTCAATCTAATTACTTTTATTTTTTATTTTCCTAGTTGTGTTAAATTTATTTCTTAATTGCTAATTTATTTTCTTATAGTTCTAACAACACATACATTAGTTCAAATATAACAAATATAAAAAGAACTATTTCAATACAATCTTATACTAGTTTGATGATCTAATCAAAGTTCAATTAGGTTTGATATGAGCTACAGAAAATCATGATCTAAACGAGCCAATAGTTGATCTAATGATTCTCCTTTTTATTTCATCATGAAGAAGTTGTGTTGGGGAGAAGGCGGGAGATTGAAGTATTATGGAAAATAGATATTATGGTTCATAGAAAGATAAATATTTTATGTGTTCAAGAAACTAAATGGGTTAGAATAGATTGATAATAGGTTTTAAACTTTGGTATTGTAAAAGTCAAACTAGAAATGTAGGTGATTATAGATAAAAGTTTGAAGGATAATGTTATAAATATTAATAGATGTGGAGATAGAATTATAGCTTTAAATATTATGGTTTATACTAAGATTATCAATGTTATAAGTGTCTATGCCCTCATGTTTGGAGGTAAGTAAAAAGAAAATTTTGAAATGAATTAGAGGATTAATACAAAAGATACCTCTTGAAGAAAAATTATTTATTGAGGAGATTTAAAATGGACATGTTGTGAGTGGTAGAAGATTTTAAAAGTATTCATGGTGGTTATGGATTTAGTGACAAAATGAAGAAGGTAGACTATATTGATTTTGCTTTAGCTTATAATTTATAGTTGCTAACACTTTATTTAAGAAAAGAGATGAACATATTATTACTTAAAAAAATGGATCTAGTAAAACAAAAATTATTTTTGATAAGAAAATAGATCCTTTAGATTGTAAAGATTGTAAGGTCATTCAAAAAATCTAAGTACCCAACATCGACATTATTAGTTTTAGATTTTAAGATGAAAGGTTGTAAGAGAAAAATAAACCAAATTATTGTCCTTAATTAGATGGGGACTTAAAGAACATAAATAAAAATATTTTAAGAGCAAGCTACGAGATTAGAATTTGGGATGTTCATGAAAGCTAACATTATGTGAGAAAAATAGCAACTGAAATTAAGCAAGTTGCTAAAGATGTTTGGAGAAAAAAAGGAAAAGATTTTTTTTAGTAAGAATAGTTGGTCATGGAGTCAGAGTTTGCAAGAAAAGATAAAAAATATAAAGTATTGTTATAAAACTTAGTTTAGATGTAAAAATTTGAAGAATTGGGAAAGATATAAAGTGGCATGTAGAGATTAGAAAAATATGATGCAAAATTTAGCTGTGATTTATACAATACATTATACCAAAGAAGGTGAAAGATGTATGTATAAGTTAGCCAACCAAAGAGATAGGAGAAGAAAGACATAGTTCAAGATGTATTAGGGATGAAAATAATAAAATGCTTTTTTAGAAAAGGATATTGAAAATAGGTGGATGAGGTATTTTGATAAACTTTTCAATGAAGGATTGAAAAAAGTATGATTTATTTTAGCAACATTAATATAAAAAATAGAGAATTTTATTTATTAGATTAGTAAATCAAAAGTTATGAAGCTTTAAAGAAAATGAGATGTAAAAGCAAAGGACATTTTATTTAGAAGTGTGGAAATGTTTAGAGATCAAGGAATTTATTTACAAATCTTTAATGTCATTTTAAAGACCAAAAATGATGATGAGTGGAGAAAGAGTTTGCTAGTTCCTATATTTAAGAATTGATACACAAAAAAAAAATTATTGAGGAATTAAGTTAATGTGCCATACATTAAAATTATGGGAGAGAGTAATTGAGCATAGGTTATGATGTGATATAGAAGTTTCACAATCAATTTGGTTTTATGCTAGATCTACTATGGATGTTATACATTTGTTAAGGGGTTTGATGGAGAAGCAGAGAAAGTAAGGAGGATCTACATATGATATTTATTGATTTAGAATTTATGATAAAGTTTCAAGAGATGTTCTTTGGAGAGTTCTAGAATAGAAAGGAGTTAATATTGGTTATATTCAAGTCATTAAGGATATGTATATCAAGAGTTACTTGTGTCCAAACATAAGGAGGATTGACAAAATATTTTCCTATTTGGATTACATCAAGAATTAGCTTTAAGCTTATCTTTTTACTTTAGTTATGGATGTTCTCAGGCATTTACAAGAAGATGTTTATGTTTTTCGATGACATTCTTCTTGTTGATAAGACTAGAGAAGTCCAACATAAACTTGAATTATGGAGGTCAACTCTAGAGTCTAAAGGTTTTGAAGATCTAAAAAATGAATATATATGGAGTGTAATTTTAGTTGTAGAAGTTCTAGTGGTAGTGACATTAGAACAAGTCATTAATAAGAGTATATTTTAGATATTTAGGCTCATTGTTCAAAAAATGATGGTGAAATAAAATTTATTATATAGAACTGTTGGATGGTTGAAGTAAATGCATCCTGGCCTACAATGTGATAGAAAAGTTTCACTTAGACTTAAGGAAAATTTTATAAGATGGTTTTGATCAATAACTTATGGTGCACAATGTTACCAAAAAAGAGAAACATAATACTAAGTTAAGTTACAGAGATGAGGATGCTTGGTGGATGAGTGGCTTTACTCTTAGAGATAGAATGCCAAATGAGTATATTCGAGAAAATGTTGAGTAGCTGGGTAGATAAGATTAAGAGTCTCCTCATTTAGCCACATGAAGCGACCTTGATGAACAGAGAGTAGATGCATTAGATTTGCCTTATGTTAAGAAAGGTAGAGGTAGACCTAAAAGAGTTGGTTAAGATGTATAAAATGATCTTAGTATACTTGATTTAAATGAGAATTTAACACATAATAGGACACAATGGTGACTAAGGATTCATGTAGCCAACCCCACCTATGGGATTAAGGCTTGTTGTTGTTGTTGTAGGAGAAGTTGTGTTTAGAGGGTGAATTTGTGCAAGAAATCTAAGTACCCATCTATCAAAATAAATAAATAAAAGTGAAGATTTGCTATTTTGGTGTTAGGTATTGACTTAATATTAATACATAAGTAATATAATAAGGTACATTCAACCTTATCATGTAAAAGCTTCAAAATGGAATAAATGACTTGATAGATGCTGACGTAATATTCATATGTTAATCATATTGTGGAGAAATTATTAAGCACAGATATCACATCAGCATCTACATGCGAGGACAATTGTATGTAAAAATATCATAGATGTGCCCAAACTAAAATTAGAATATTTTCTCTAGCCCAATTGATAAGCTCACTGACCCAAGTCTTAAAGTGAGACATATCAAAATAAGCAACAATAATTTTAAAGCTGTAATTTTAAGAGATGAGCATCATTGAACATAAAGACTATGATTTTCATGTGAATATTAATTTTTGTTTGTAAGATTATAAGAATGGAAGATAGTTATAGTGAAGAAGATGATGTAAAACACTAATTGATCATTTCCCAAACTCGAACTAAAGCATCTTTATAAATCTACATAGCTGCCTCAATTCCTTTTACTACAAAAAAAAACCAAACTTTGTGTTGGTTTTTATAGCTTATTGTGTAGAAAAAAAATAATAAAATAAATGTATAATTGTGGATATAAAGATCACATTAATAAATATAATTAAAATGTTTTGGTGTGAATTAATTAGTAATTTTTTATGTGTGAATAAAAAAAATTTCTTTGCATAAAAGCGTGGTATGTTATCTTTTCAACAAATGTTAACTTTGGTTCATTCTACATCACCTATGATGTAAATATTTGCTTTGATAATCAACATGTCTTCCTCCAAAATATAAATTCTACTTTTCAAAATCAACTCAAACAAATGTACTTATAGAAAATAAATCCACTCAACTATTTCAGCTTAAAGTTAATAAAAGGGAAAATCAATGGAATAATAGAAAATTATTAAGCTCACAAACCAATTCTACCAACCCTAAAATTGGTTTGTTTATATAAAACCATCACTTAATGAAGTATATTTTAATCAATCATATATCAAAGTTGTCTCCTTAATGTAACAATTTTAACTCAAACTTATCTTAACGCTCCCTTCATGAGAAAACACATAATTACAATACAAAGTCTTCATGAACCATTGGCAATCACAAGAAAAATCTTTAAATTACCATCAGCTACTTTTGTGCTTGTAAACCTTTTTTTATCCAAAGTGAATCTAGATTTCATCATAGGATGTATCGAACCCACATCTATTTACTTTAGATGTTTGAAAGAAGGCGACTCATGGCTATTAATTAGACTCCTTAAAAGTTATAGCATAAAGCCCTTTAGCTTTAGCAAATTGGTTATGATAGGTTGATCAGGAATGGTAGAACTATGAAGTCTTGAACAACTTGGCAACCCATACCCATCATCTCATCTCTAATGATAATTCTCACTGAAAGATGTTTGCTTAACTACAACCTCCCAATCATGGTTGCCCAATCATCATCATTTGACTATAATAGCACGATTATAGTTTCGACCTTCACATCATAGTGCTCAACTACAATTGCTCAACCTCCATCTCTTAAATACGATGCTTCGTTTTTTGAGTTTTTCACATAAAATGATTAGTTTTACAACTCTTCTCTTAACTTGTATGTACTTTTAGATTTTCATATAACAAAAATATTAAACCATCCTTTTTACCATCTTAAATGTTCCAACACACAACAAATTTAAATTTATTAAATTTTAAAAGTGTAAATTTAAAAAATATTAGGCACATATGTTAAATCATAGTTAATTATTTAACTTTCTATTTTAAGGATTTATAATTTTAATGATTGTAAAAATTAAGAAGGAATGAAATCAAATTTGCAAGATGAATAGATTCATTAATATTAATTAATGTTTAAATTAGCTTTAATAATATTTAAATTAAATGATTAAATAATAATTAGAATTTATTTAGTTGGTCAAACATTACTTTAAAAATTAATAAAACTGATAAGTAATCATAATTGATTAGGCTATAATTGATACTAATATGTATGAAAGGGATTGTATGTAGACTATTTGAATGTCTTAGTATATTTAAAATATGAGAATCATTAAACTAATTAAAAATCCTAAATAAATAATAATGAAATCTAAGACACATATTTAAATATAATAAATTACCTTCACTATTTTTTAAGAAAGATGTACCTTGGTGTATACTTTTTGCTGATGTTATTCTTCTTGTTGATAAAACTAGAGAGGGAGTCCAAGAGAAACTTGAATTATGGAGGTCAACATTAGAGTCTAAAGGTTTTCATTTAAGTAGATCTAAAATTGAATTTATGGAGTGTAATTTTAGTTGTAGAAGTTCTAGTGGTAGTGTTGTGACATTAGGTGAACAAGTCATTAATTAGAGTGAGTGATTCAAATATTTAAGCTCTATTGTTCAAAATTATGGTGAAATAGATGGAGATGATATTAATAGAATTCAAGTTGGATGGTTGAATTCTAGCCTATTGCATGATAGAAAGTTTCACTTAAACTTAAGAGAAAATTTTATAAGATGGTGGTAAGACTTGCAATGACTTATGGTGCGAATGTTGGCCACAAAAGAGAAGCATACCACTAAGTGTTATAGAGATGATGATGCTTGTGGATGAGTGGCTTTAGTCTTAGAGATAAAATAAATGAGTATGTTGGGAAAGGTTAGAGTAGCTCCAAAGAGCGATAAGATTAGAGAGATTAGATGGTTTGGTCACATAAAGCGTTTTGACCCAGCTTAGAGAGTAGATGCATTAGATTTGCCTTATATTAAGAAAGGTAGAGGTAGGCCTAAAAGACTTGGTTAAGATGTATAAAAAGACCTTAATATACTTGAATTAAATGAGAATTTTACACATACAGACACAATGGAGAGAGACGATTCATGTAGTGATCCCACTTTGTGGATAAAGGCTTGTTGTTTTGTTGTAATAAAAAAGAAAATGATTATTTTATTTAATAATTTTAATCAAGTTTTTATAAACTCTATGAATGACTATATGATTATCAACTAATTCAACTAATAAAAAATCTTAAAAAATTATTATCAATTTACTTATAATAATTTATGTCTATATCATTCAACATTAAAAAATATTTTTTTAATATTATCATGACTTATTAAATATTTTTATATGCTCTATGCTGAATAGGTCAAGGATGTCCATAGTCTCTTTCATTATGAAAATATTACTTGCGGAGTCCGAACGTAGCTTTACGTCCGGATGCCAACCAGAACGCAACACGTGTCTGGTAATAAAATTTAATTTTTCTTACTTTATAGCGCTGTAATGTAATGATTCCATTAACATTAACCCGATCCTGACCTAGCCCATACCATTAAAATAGTGGGAGAACGTCATTTGAATACACGGGAGAAATTTAAAAGTAGTATATAAATAGATTTAGGGCATAATATTTTTTTTCAGATGAACTGAGCTCAAAGAAGAGAAACAAAAAAAAATCTCATTTCAATTTTCGGGAAGAACTGTGAAGATGGATAATGAATTTGGAAGTTGTGGGCTTGATATTAAGACCACTTTAGCGGATGATGTCTTAAATAAAAATACATTGGTAATTTTTCTCAACCGTTATATATATATAGTTTTCTGAAATACTTAGTGAGATTCTTTGAAATTATTTTATGTAATATATATTTCTGATACTGTTTGAAGTTCTTTACAAGAGGACTTATAATTTTTAGAGCTATTTTGCATGTGTACTCTCTGTACTCTCACAAGGGTACACCATATTTTTTCAATTTTTTTAACTGTGAGGCTTATCATATGTTTAGTATATCCTATTGTAAGATGTTTGGAGATATTTCTTGAAGAATTTGGTGATTTTGGAGTTTTATTGTATGTGTACTCTCAGATTCTCATGAGGGTACATATATTTTTTTTTTCTTTCAATAGTTTTGTCATATGCTAATTCTATTATGTTTATTTGGAGATATTTCATGAAGAATTTGGGTGTTTTTAGAGCTATTTTTACATGTGTACTCTCTGTATTCTCATGAGAGTACACCCCATTTTTTTCAAAATTTTTAACTGTGGGGCTTGTCATATATTTAGTATATCCTATTATAAAATGTTTGGAGATGATTAATGAAGAATTTGGTAATTTTTAGGGCTATTTTGCATGTCTACTCTCTGTACTCTCATGAGAGTACACCTTATGTTTTCAAAATTTTTAACTATGGGGCTTGTCATATGTTTACCATAACCTTTTGTAAAATATTTGGAGATGTTTCATGAAGAATTTGCTAGTTTTTGGAACAGTTTTTCATATGTACTCTATGTACTCTCATGAGGGTACATCCCATTTTTTCAATATTTTTCAACTATGGGGATTGTCATATGCTTAGTGCATCTTATTGTAAGCTATTTGGAGATGTTTCATAAAAAATTTGATTATTTTTTGAGCTATTTTGCATGTGTACTCTTTATACTCTCATGAGGGTACACCCTTTTTTTCCAAAATTTTCAGCTGTGGGGCATGTCATATGTTTACTATATCCTATTGTAAGATGTTTGGAGATATTTCATCAAGAATTTGGTAATTTTTAGGGCTATTTTGCATATATATTCTCTATACTCTCATGAGGGTACACCCCATTTTTTCAATTTTTTCAACTGTAGGGCTTGTCATATGTTTAGTATATCCTATTGTAAGATGTTTGGATATGTTTCATGAAGAATTTACTAGTTTTTGGAGCTATTTTGCATGTGTACTCTCTGTACTCTCATGAGAGTACACCTTATTCTTTCAATTTTTTTAACTATGGGGCTTGTCATATGTTTAGTATATCCTATTGTAAGATGTTTGGAGATGTTTCATGAAAGATTTGGTGATTTTTGGAGCTATTTTATATGTGTACTCTTTATACTCTCATGAGGGTACACCTCATTTTTTTTTAAATTTTCAACTATGAGGCTTATCATATATTTACTATATCCTATTGTAAGATATTTGGAGACATTTCATTAAGAATTTGGTGATTTTTGGAGCTATTTTGTATATTTACTCTCTATACTCTCACAAGGGTACACCCCATTTTTTCAAACTTTTTAATTGTGAGGCTTATCATATGTTTAGTATATCCTATTGTAAGATGTTTGGAGATGTTTCATGAAGCATTTGCTAGTTTTTGGAGCTATTTTGTATGTGTACTCTCTATACTCTTATGAGAGTACACATTATTTTTCAATTTTTTGAACTATGGGGCTTGTCATATGTTTACCATAGCATATTGTAAGATGTTTGGAGATGTTTCATGAAACATTTGTTAGTTTTTAGAGCTATTTTACATGTGTACTCTTTGTACTCTCATGAGGGTACACCCCATTTTTTCAAAATTTTTAATTGTGGAGCTTGTCATATGTTTAGTACATCATATTGTAAGCTGTTTGGAGATGTTTCATGAAAAATTTATTGATTTTTGGAGCTATTTTGTATGTGTACTCTCTGTACTCTCATGAGGGTATACCCTATTTTTTAGTTTTTTCAACTATGGGGCTTGTCATATGTTTAGTATATCATATTGTAAGATGTTTGGAGATGTTTCATGAGAAGTTTGATAGTTTTTGGAGCTTTTTTGCATGTGTACTCCCTGTACTCTCATGAGAGTACACTCCATTTTTTAATTTTTTTTAACTGTGGGGATCATCATATCTTTAGTATATATTATTGTAAGATGTTTAAAGATATTTCATGAAGAATTTAAGTATTTTTGGAGCTATTTTGTATGTGTACTCTTTATACTATCATGAGGGTAAACCCCATTTTTTCAATTTTTTCAACAACGGGGCTTGTCACATGCTCAGTGCATCCTATTACAAGCTAATTGGAAATATTTCATGAAGAATTTGAGTATTTTTGGAGTTATTTTGCATTTGTACTCTTTGTACTCTCATGAGGGTTCACCCCATTATTTCAAAATTTTCAACTATGGGGCTTGTCATATGTTTAATACATCCTATTGTAAGCTATTTGGAGATGTTTCATGAAGAATTTTCTAGTTTTTGCAGCTATTTTGCATGAAACATATTTGTGTCTGCATAGGTGAATGAGGTTGCCGTTATGTCTACTGACCCAATTATGGGCAAACTCCTTGGCACCACTATTCACAATGAAAAAGAGGCATATACGAATTGATTATGCACATCAAACTGATTCGTTAGGAAGGATCATACTAGTTATTGGCCGAACTTGAAGAATTTGAAATTAAAGGATTTTTTATGTGCAAAAGCAGGTATGAAGAAAGTTGTCAATCTAAACAGTCAAATTTCAAAAAATAGATACGATGAGTGGTTTTCTAGCCATGATTAAATTCCCTATTGATTTAGATGAGAATTAGAAGGTTAAAAAATATATAGAAAGTCATAATCATTCATTGGCAAAGCTGAGTGACCTACATCTTCTCAGATCATACAGAGGCATCAATGATGAGAAGGTGGTTGTGTTGAAGTCAATGATAGAGGCTAGAATTAGAGCAACTGATGCCATTTAGCTATCTTAGTGAGGAAGTTGGCAGTGTGGAAAATATTTACTTTACAAAAAGAGATGCTTTCAATTACATCCAAAATGAAAGAAGATCAAGGATTGTGAATGGTGATAGTAATGCATTAATACAACTATTCAAGGAAAGACAAGTAGTGGATGGAATGTTTGCATGGGATGTCTAAGTTGATAAGTCGGACCGCTTGGTCAGTTTTTTTTTTGGAGCAATGGCATGCAAGGATAGAATATGATTATTTTGGTGATGTCAAAATTTTTTATGCATATTATCGACTTAATAAATATAATCTTGTATATTCATTTCTTGTTGGAGTGAATCATCACTAGCAAAATGTCTTATTTGGAGTAGCCTTTCAATCAGAAGAGATAACTGAGTCATTCACATGGCTATTTAAAACATTTCTCCGATTAATGAATAAAAACCATCCTATAAAAATATTCACCAATCAAGATCAGACAATGGCAAGAGCTATCAAAATTGGATTACCGCATACTCACCATAGGTTGTGCCAATGGCATATTTCTAAGAAAGCTCCTTTGAAGGTACACTACTTTAATAGTAATAAGATAGTGCAAAGTCTCTTTTATACATGCATGAGTAAGTGTGATTCATAGGAAGAGTTTAAGCAAGCTTGGTTTACCTTGCTAGAAGAAGGCAATTTTCATGATCATGCTTAGCTGTCTAAGCTATATAAAATTAGATGAAAGTGGTCCACTGCATTCTCCAAAGACTCATTCTGTATGGGCATTTTTTCAACGCAATGTAGTGAGTCCATGAATAATGTATGTCATGAAATATCTAAACCAACAAGTTTTATCACCGATTATTTCTTCAAATTACAGAAGGTTATGGACACATGGCGATGGAATGAATATGATGAAGATTTCAAGTGTAGCCTGACAACAATTATTCCTATTATTAAAACTAGTCCAATTCTAAAATAAGCTGCTACATTTTACACAAGAGAGCTTTATACAACGTTTAAAGAAGAATTTTTACATGGAATTGGTGGATTAGTAGCAAATGTGTCAGATGAAAATCCCATGGAGTATTTGGTGAGAAACTTAGAGATAAAAGTTCTTCAAAAACATGGATTGTCCATTTTGACAAGATATGCGTAAATGTAAGTTGTAGTTGTAAAAAAGCTGAAATGATGGGGGTGCTTTGTGCCCACTGCATCCAAGTTCTGAGTTAGGAAGATATTATGCGCATTCCGGAGAAGTATCTTCTCATGCGATGGTAAACCAGAGCAAATAGGGATATCTACTTTGATAGTGCTTACATGAACTTAAAAGATGTGCAAGGTAATGATGGAAATAAAGCTGGTATTATTTTTCAGAACCACATCAATCGATATGCATATCAAATAAGCACCAGGGCACAAGGTAATAAGAAAGCTGAGGAGTATATGTTGGGTTTATTAAAAAAACTATTTGATAATGTTGATTTTATATTGTGTAAGAATTCACCTCCAATTGAGAAAATAGCTAAGAAGAATAAGTCTACTATAACAGATAAATAAACTGACTTTTTAAAGGGTCCATTAAGCAAATGGTGTTTCCAATGCAAGGCTGAAAGGATATTGGGAGAGAAACAAGAAAGCCAAGAGCAATTTTCTACCTATCTTTGAATTTATAGTCTTTAAATACTACTGTTAAACTTTAAACCATTATTTTTTTAATGTTATAGAGATGAAAGTATAAGATGCAAGAGGCAGAGACCATGAAGGGTCAGCCATTGCAACACCTTTTGCTATTATGCCAGAGTGATTTTTAGAGGTATGCAGGTATAACACTTCGCTTCCTACATATCATCAAGAATCGATAAGATGTTCTATCTTAGAATTTAACTCAAGCTCAACAATCAGTAAGTCGGCTAAAGGAGAAACCAAGCTGATGATGGATATCATTACAAGGAAATATTATAATACATGAAATCATTTAGTTGTCATGTGTTCTTTAAATGTATATAGTTTAATGTAGCTCAAGAGATGGGAGCGGAAAGAGTGCAAACCAAATAGTCTTCTAGTACTGCACGTTAAAATGAGGGACACTGTGAAAATCATTGCAGGCGACGACGAAGGTAAAATAGGAGAAATTACTCATATATGTCACCATAACAATAAGGATATGGTAAAAGACATTAACTTTAAGAAAAAACATATAAAGAGAAAAGAGCAGGATGAGCCACAAAAAATTATGAAGGTTTGTAGCTTTTTTTTAGATATTTTTTTATACAAAGAAGTATGTTTGAACTCTTTTGGGATCAATTTTATTTTATTTTTAATTTTTATGTTAGTTTTAAAAATGCATTTATTTAGGATCTGTTTGGACTTTATTTTGTTTTATATTTCTAATTTTAATTTTATTTTTTTAAATATTTTTAGTTAACATATTTTTAAGAAGTTGTTTGGGATGACTTTTATTTATTGTGTGCTTTCTTTTATTTTCAATTTGTTTTATTTATTTTTAGGGTTAAAATCGAATATGTTTGGTGGTGATGATTGTTTCTTAAATACGCTCAAAATATATGAAAATTATTTTGAATGTTTGTAAAAATGTTGTGATTTGGGATCACTTCTTAGAAATATGTTTCTAAAGACAACATAAAAAATAGATAGAAAAATTGATCCCAAATAGGTGTAATTCTATATATCTTTCTAATAAATTGAGAAATGTGACTAAAATTTAATGATTTATCTGCAGATTGAAGCACCCATTCATAGCTCAAATTTCATGTTGTATTCGAAAGAGAAGAATGTAGCTACTAGAGTTGGGAGCAAGGTTTTAGAAAATGGAAGCAAAGTCCGTTACCTCATCAAGACTGGAGAAATAATTGATAGTGCGGAGAGATGGGAAAATCTCATTAAAGAATGGAAAAAGGAAAAAGAAGCTAAAGCTGTTTGAAAGTTTGCAGCATAGGTTCTTTTTTTTTTTTTGGCATGTTTTACCCTATGATATATTAGTGTATCTTTTGCTCTTAGTTATGTTATTTCAGTATGTTTCAGCTTCAATGTTCTCTTTTATTTGGAAGGTTTTGATTTTCTTTTTATAGTTTTCTTTTGATTGCATTAAATTGTCGCATTTTTTATGAACTAAGTGGTCTCTAGTGAAATTGATAATAAAACTTTGATTGTTTCTTGAAATCATTTATTGACATTTTATTAAAAATCAAAGTAAAAAAGTAAAATGGAGCTCTCAAATAATGAAATAGTTGACATCTTAAATCTTCAAAGCGGATTGAGCTTTAAGCATATTAATCAATCAATCAAACTCATTTCAGACAAAATACATCTATTATATTTGTGCATAACATTGCAAAAATTACGGTTTAAATGTTTATGAAGCGTTGAACTGTCATTGATTTAAATTGTTAATCTAAGGCTTCTTTGTAAATAAAACTAAAATAACCAAAATATATTTTATTTTTAAGAATTTTTAATGTACATAAAAATTATTAATCATGAAGAGTTGAGAGAAGTCACAATACATGCTTCTCGATTCATAATCTTATCAAAATTACCTTCTCCAACCACTAACCCTTAAGCAGGAGATCATTTTAAAACATCATTATATTTCAAATTTTTTTTATAATTTAATTTCAAACTAATTTCAAATTACATCTAACTGATAACATCGACTAAATAAAAATCACAAGAAAATTAATATTTTTTTCAATGAACATCATTAATCAGCTTTATTCCAACTATTTAAATTTATCACTTAAATCTAAGATATAGAGAAAGCTCTCCTTAAGTAGTTATTTCTGTAGTTGATAACTTTTATCAGTTCACATTTAGCTTAGAATAACATCTACTAAACATATAAATGAAAAAGAGTAGAGTAGCTAAAAAAATTAAAAAAATGGGGTGTACCTTCATGAGAGTACAGAGAGTACACATGCAAAATAGCTCCAAAAATTAATCCACACACCTACAAACACCTTATAATGGCAGCTATTGAACATTTTATCTCCAAATAGGGTAGAATAGCTAAAAATATTTGAGAAAATGGGGTGCACTCTCATGAGAGCACAGAGAGTATACATTCAAAGTAGCCCCAATAATCCACCAAGAAGTCTTTAAACAGCTTAGAGTGGCATCTAGTAAACATTTGATCTCCAAACAGGATATAATAGCTGAAATTTTTTGAAAAAATAGGATGTACCCTCACAAGAATATAGAGAGTACACATTCAAAACTCACGCAAAAACCCACCAAGAAGCCTCCAAACACCTCAGAATGGCATCTACTAAACATTTGATCTCCAAATAGGGTAGAATACCTTAAAAGTTTTGGAGAAATGGGGTGTACTCTCATGAGAGTACAGAGAGTACACATACAAAATAAAAAATTGAGCTCACGAAATAGCTTACAATGACATCTACTAAACATTTTATCCACAAATAGGGTAGAATAGTTGAAAACATTTGAGAAATAGGGTGTACTCTCTTGAGAGTACAGAGAGTACACATGCAAAATAGCTCTAAAAATGCAACAAGAAGCTTCCAAACAGCTTATAATGGCATATACTAAATAATTTTTATCTCCAAACAAGATAGAGTAGCTGAAAAAATTTGATAAAATGGGGGTGTACTCTCTCATGAGAGTATAAAGAGTACACATTCAAAACTGATACAAAAACCCACCAAGAAGTCTCCAAATGGCTTATAATGACATCGACTAAACATATGAATGAAAGAAAGGATAGAATTGCTGAAAAAATTTGAGAAATAGGGTGTACTCTAGTGAGAGTACAGAGAGTACACATTCAAAATAGCTCTAAAAACACCCAAATACCCTCCAAATAGCTTATAATGGCATATACTAAACATATAAATGAATGAAAGGGTAGAATAGCTGAAAAAAATTGATAAAATGGAATGTACTCTCATGAGAGTATAGAGAGTACATATTTAAAATTGCTCCAAATATCCACCAAGAAGCCTCCAAACAGCTTATAATGGCATCTGCTAAACATATAATTTAAAGAAATGGTAGAATAGCTAAAACATTTTAGAAAATAAGGTGTACTCTCATGAAAGTATAGAGAATACACATGAAAAATTAATCCAAGAACCCATCCAGATGACTCCAAATAACTTAGAATAACATGTACTAAACATTTTATCTCCAAATAGGGTACCATAGCTGAAAAAATTAAGAAAATAGGTTGTACTCTCATGAGAGTACATAGAGTACATATTCAAAAATGTTTCAAATACCCACCAAGAAGCCTCTAAACAGCTTATAATGACAACTACTAAACATATAAATAAAAGAAAGGGTAGAATAGCTGAAAAAGAATTGAGAAAATGGGGTGTACTCACATGAGAGTATAGAGAGTACACTTGAAAAATTGATCCAAGAACCCATCCAGATGACTCCAAATAGCTTAGAATAGCATGTAAACATTTTAGCTCTAAACAGGGTAGCATAGCTAAAAAATTGAGAAAATAGGATGTACTCTCATGAGAGTATAGAGAGTACATATTCAAAATAACATAAAATAATCCACCAAGAAGTCTCCAAACAGCTTATAATGACATCTACTAAATATTTTATCTCCAAACAAGGTAGCATAGTTGAAAATTTTTGATAAAATAGAGTATACCCTCATGAGAGTATAGAGAGTACATATTCAAAACTGATCTGAATACCCACCAAGAAGCCTCCAAACAGCTTATAATGATATCTACTAAACATATAAATAAAAGAAAGAGTAGAATAACTAAAAAAATTTGAGAACATAGAATGTACTCTCATGAGAGTATAAAGAGTACACCTTCAAACATGATTTAAATACCCACCCAAGAACCCCTCCAAATAGCTTATAATGACATCTACTAAATATATAAATGAAAGAAAGGGTAGAATAGCTAAAAAAAATTGAGAAAATAGAGTGTACTCTCATGAGAGTACAGAAAGTACATATTCAAAATTGATCCAAATTCTCACCAAGAAGCCTCCAAATAGCTTATAAATGAATCTACTAAACATATAAATGAAAGAAAGGGTAGAATAGCTAAAAAAAATGAGAAAATGGGATGTACTCTCATGAGAGTATAGAAAGTACACATAAAAAATTGATCCAAAAATCCACCAAGAACCCTCCAAACAACTTATAATGACATATACTAAACATATAAATGAAAGAAAGGGTAGAATAGACAAAAAAAATTGAGAACATTGGGTATACTCTCATGAGAATATAGAGAGTACAAATAAAAAATTGATTCAAAAAGCCCACCAAGAAGCCTCCAAATAGCTTAGTATAACATCTACTAACTATATAATTGAGAAGCAGTGTAGATTAGCTAAAATTCCTCATAAACCCACTCAATAAACCACCTAATTCCCAGGACTAAACTCCAAACAACTTACAATGTAATGCACTAAACATATGACATGCCCCACAGTTGAAAAAAATTGAGAAAATGATGAAACTGTAACAACAACAACAACAACAACAAGCCTTTTTTCCACTAAGTGGGGTCGGGTATATGAATCCTTCATCTCCATTGTGTCCTATTATGTGTCAAATTCTCATTTAATTCAAGTATACTAAGGTCATTGTTTATACATCTTAACCAAGCCTTTTTAGGTCTACCTCTACCTTTCTTAACATAAGGCAAATCTAATGCATCTACTCTCCTAACCAGGTCTACGGATAGCTGACACTTTATGTGGCCAAATCATTTAAGGAGACTCTCTCTAATCTTATCTGCCACTAAAGCTACTCCAACTTTTTCCCGAACATACTCATTTCACATTTTATCTCTAAGAGTAAAGCCACTCATCCACCCTGAGCATCTCTCAGAATAACACTTAACTTAGTCTTATGCTTCTCTTTATTGGCCAACATTCTACACCATAAGTCATTGCAGGTCTTACCACCATCTTATAAAATTTTCCCTTAAGCTTAATTACAAAATATAACTCCAAATAGTTTGCACACAATCTTGTTGTACTCAATATTTTACAGCTCAATTATTTGATACTTAAATAAAATGTAGCATAAGCAAACTCAGCCCTGAAGCAATTCATTTTCTTTGGCTAATCATGGTGCTCAGCCTAGTCCACTGGAGATTTGCTGATCACTACCTTCATGTATTTACACACAAATATTCCACCATCAACACTATTTTCATAAACTAGTAGACCACTGATCAATTCGATTGGTTAATCTATAGGATCGCTCTTAAAAGCTTTGCCAGCATTTTGGATGAGTAATTTGATCTAAAGAGTTAAAAATAAATGTCAAGAGTTAGGTATAAAGTATGCACTTGAGATGAACTGAAAATGAGAAGAATTCTTACAATATCAGGAAGAATGGCCTTATGAGTTGGGTTTAGCAATGAGTAATAGAAATACCAAGCCCCTTTTTTAATATGCTCCACCAGTAGTGTCCAATATTGATTATTGATAACTGGAAGTAAAAGTAAATCAGCCCTTGAAACACTATCTGCACTAACATGCTGGATGAACATTTTGCTTTCTTTTGGTAGGCCATATCTAGCATAACTTTGCAAGAATTCAAGAAAAAGTTTAAAATTAGTAGCTTATAACTATCAAAACTTTAGAAGGCATCGTATAACCCAAAACCCCATGCACTAACTCACTTAGTGTAGGCATGAGACATATAGATAGGAGATATATAGCCCAGGACAGATAGTATACTTCTCGACTAGCAAAAAGGTGAAGGCATTAATATGTGCCTCTAATAGATACTGATCTATTAGAAACTCATCAATTTGGCCTCTCGTAATAATGATATTACCAGCTGAGAATACACTATCACTCCTGCATGTGAGAAGCATGAGAATGTGAGCATTACTAAATGAAAAGGTGATTTTAGGTATACAAAATGAGATAAACTAAGCAATGACTTGATTTCCTTGAATTAGGCGTAGAAGGTGTCAATGAGCTGTAGCATTGGCATGGGCAGAACATCTCTTGATGAGAAGTTTATAATATCATATGCCTCAGCTAGCTACAAGAAATTAATAAAGTTTAAGAGCTAGATTCATTGTAAATTAAAGTTGAATCTTCTAAGATAAAGAATGTCTCTGCCTAATGCTCCTCAACCACTACGACAGCAGTCGTTGGTTCATCTAGTGATATTGGAACCTCTTTGTTAACCTACATAAAAAATTACTGAAATAAACTTTTATTAGATTAAACTAAAAGGAAAGTAAAGTAATACATCCTCTGTTGTCTATACATCCTGCAAAGAACAATAAGAGTTTTGTGTCTTCCCATTTATGTGAATGGGGAGGATACAACTTTCCTCTTCCTCAACTTCCTAGCCTTCACACCATGTTCAATGCTGCCTAGTAAAGGCTGAGCAGCATCTTCCTATCCATTGGAAGCCTCCTCAAAAGCTTCCCCTATGGAAGCCTCCCCAGGAGCTTCCCCTATGGTAGCCACCTCAGGAGCTTCCCTTGTTGTAGCCTCCACAGGAGCTTCCCTTGTGGTAGCCTCCACAAGAGCTTCCCCTATGGTAGCCTCCTCAAAAGCTTCCCCTGTGGTAGCCTCCTGTGAACTTCCCCATGGTAGCTCACAGAGCTTCCCCATGCTAGACACTGCTCAGCAACCATCTCAATTACATCTACGCAAATCAATACCATCGACTCTCTCGCCATTGAAGTTTTAAAAATGATACTCTTTCCCCTGTGGACCTAAAACAAAAAGTATCTTCTCTACCACAAAGCTTTGTAGATGGGTACTAGTAGATGGCAGGCTAGATACATTGGAAAGGGGAGAATATTGAGGAGAGATGTATGGAGATCCACTGGGGGTTCCACAACTTGGACTTGGAATGAGGCTTCTAATTGTCTGTTGGATAGGGGCCACTGTTTCAAGGAACCAGATCTCCTCTTCTGACATGTCCTCAAATGATAGGCAGACTTGTGTTACACCAATAAGAAAATATGATAATTTTTAATATGAATAAATTCATTCTGAGGTAAATGAAGTCAATTTATTTTGCATCACTTGGTGTCCTTGCAAACCACTGAAGGAATTATCTGCAAACTTTATTTTTTGCCATCATAACATACATGGCTTTGTAGAAGGAATGGGTGGCCTTATGATTCCTATGTGCTATGCCACCCAGATCTACAATGAAGATTTACATAACTTAGCTTCAATGCATAAAATAATATAAATCTTAAGATGTAAAATGTACCATTAGAAGAGTGACAAAACCACTTATGTACCCGAGTGCCTTCTATGTTAAAATTTTGGATGTAATACCATCAAACTGTGAAATTAGGAAGCTCTAGATGGCTTCTTGTCAATTATAATCAACTAATCTCTCTATATTGTCATCATAGGCTATCAATTCCAACACCACTCTATAATTATGATATATATAAAAAAAAGATTTGAAAGTTAAAATCGTATGTACAACATCACAAATTGTGCTGTTGTGAATGAGTGATCCAACTTCTCAATTTTATTCTTAAAATCAATTGAGTTGGGCTTCGAAAGTGGGGATTTCTCATGACCTTCTCCCTCTGCTTGGCATCCCTACAATTAATGCAATTTCATGGGGTGAAAGGAATGCATACCAAAATAGAATGCTTGCTTTTCTATTTTGGTAGACATGATTGAAGTGATGACAGTTGAACCTTATCAATTCCATGCATTCTAATGAATTGATGCACATAGCCTTATTAAAATGACAACTTCATTAATAAAGCAGTTGAAATAGTATCAAACACTACTCTAAAGTTGGTTTGCCTGTATGTGCAAGTTCTCCTTTTCTCATACATTTTAAACTTCAAAATAAAAAGTGAATTAATGAAAACATTATGTGCACAATAGAGGCCCAGAGAGTACACATGCAAAATAGCTCCAAAAATTAGCAAATATTTCATGAAATATCTCCAAACATCTGACAATAGGATATACAAAATATATGACAAGCCTCATAGTTGAAAATTTTTAAAAAATAGGGTATACCCTCATGAGAGTATATAGAGTACACATACAAAATAGCCTCAAAAATCACCAAATTCTTGATGAAATATCTCCAAACATCTTACAATAAGATATAGTAAACATATGACAAGCCTCACATTTAAAATTTTATAAAAATTGTACTATGAGAGTATAGAGAGTAAACATACAAAATAGCTCCAAAAAATACTCAAATTCTTCATAAATATCTCCAAACAGCTTACAATAGATGTACTAAGTATATGACAAGCCCCACAGTTAAAAAAATTTAGAAAAAGGTGTACCCTCAAGAGAATACAGAGAGTACACATGCAAAATAGCTCCAAAAAATCACAAAATGCTTCATGAAATATCTCTAAATATCTTACAATAAGATATACTAAACATATGATAAGCGCCATAGTTAAAAAAATGAAAATAGTACCCTCATGAGAGAAGAGTGTACACATGCAAAATAGCTTCAAAACTAGTAAATTCTTCATGAAACATCTCCAAATATCATACAATAGGATATACTAAATATATGACAAGCCTCACAGTTGATAATTTTGAAAAAATGGGGTGTACCCTCATGACAGCACAGAGAGAACACATGCAAAATAGCCTCAAAAATTACCAAATTCTTGATGAAACATCTCCAAATATCTTACAATAGATATAGAAACATATGATAAGTCCTACTTGAATTTTTAAAAATGGGTGTACTCTCATTAAAGAACAGAGGGTATACATGCAAAATAGCTCCAAAAATACCTAAATTCTTCATGAAACATCTCCAAATAGGTTACACTTGGTTCGTAAACATATGACAAGTCCCATAGTTAAAAAAATTGAAAAATGAGGTATACCCTCATGAGAGTATAGAGAGTACACATAAAATAGCAAAATTACCAAATTTTCATGAAACATATCCCAAACATCTTACAATAGGTTATGGTAAATATATGAAGCCTCATAGTTGAAAAATTGAAAATATAACCTCATGAGAGTACATAGAGTACACATACAAAATAGCTCCAAAATATCCAAATTCATCATGAACATCTCCAAACATCTTTAATAGAATGTACTAAACATATGACAAGCCCCACGTTGAAATTTTTGAAAATAGGGTGTACCTCATGAGAGTACAGAGAGTACAAATGCAAAACAACTCCAAAAACTAACAAATTCTTCATGAAACATCTCAAACATCCAAACATCTTACAATAGGTTATGCTAAACATATGATAAGCCTTATAGTTAAAAAATTGAAAAATAAGGTGTACCCTCATGAGAGTACAAGAGTACACATACAAAATAAAAATACCCAAATTCTTCATGAAACATCTCTAAACAGCTTACAATATGATGTACTAAACATATGACAAGCCTCATAGTTAAAAATTTTAGAACAATGGGTTGTACTGTCATGACAGTACAAGGAGTACAAATAAAACATAGCTCCAAAAACTAGCAAATTCTTCATGAAACATCTCCAAACATCTTACAATAGGTTATAGTAAACATACGACAATCCCCACAGTTGAAAAAATTGAGAAAATAAGGTATAGTCTCATGAGAATACAGAGAGTACACATGTAAAATATCTCCAAAAATATCCAAATTCTTCATGAAACATCTCCAAACAGCTTACAATAGGATGTACAAAATATATGACAAGCCCCACAGTTGAAAATTTTGGAAAATATGGGTGTACCCTCATGAGAGTGCTGATTGTTCACATATAAAATAGCTCCAAAAGCTAGCAAATTCTTCAGGAAACAACTTCAAACATCATACATTTGATTATGATAAACATATGACAAGTCCCAGTGTTAAAAAAAATTGAAAAAAATAAGGTGTACTCATGAGAGTACAGAGTACACCAAAATAAATAGCAAAAACACTTAAATTATTTATAAAATATCTCCAAACAGTTTATAATAGGATGTACTAAACATATGACAAGTCCCATAATTGAAAATTTTGGAAAAATGGGGCATACTCTCATGAGAGTACATAGAGTACACATGTAAAATAGCTCCAAAAGCACCCAAATTCTTCATGAAACATCTTCAAACAAATTTATAGGATGTATAAAGCATGACAAGCCCCATTAAAAAATTAAAAAAAAAATGGGTGCACCCTCATGAAAGTATAGAGACACATATAAAATAGCTCCAAAACTAGCAAATTATTCATGAAACATCTTCAAACATCTTACAATAGGATATACTAAACATATGACAAGCCCCATAGTTGAAAATTTTAAAAAAAATAGGGTGTACCCTCATGATAGTACAAAGAGTACACATGTAAAATAGCTCCAAAAATTAACAAATTTTTCATGAAATATCTCCAAACATCTTACAATAGGATATACTAAATATATGACAAGCCCCACAGTTGAAATTTTTTAAAAATGAGGTGTACCTTCATAAGAGTACAAATAGTACACATGCAAAATAGCCCCAAAAATTACCAAATTTACCATGAAACATCTCCAAATATTTTACAATAGGATATACTAAACATATGACAAGCCCACAATTGAAAAAATTGAAAAAATGGGGTGTACCTTCATGAGAGTATAGAGAGTACACATATAAAATAGCTCAAAAAATCAACAAATTTTTTATGAAACATCTCCAAACATCTTACAATAGGATATACTAAACATATGACAAGCCCCAAATTCTTCATGACATATATGAGAGTATAGAGAGTACACATGTAAAATAGTTTCAAAAACTAATAATTTTTTTATGAAACATCTCCAAACATCTTATAATAGGATATACTAAACATATGACAAACTCCACAGTTGAAAATTTTGAAAAAATGGGGTGTACCCTCATGAGAGTACAGAGAGTACACATACAAAATAGCCCCAAAAATTACTAAATTCTTCATGAAATATCTCTAAATATCTTACAATGGGATATAATAAACATATGACAAACCTCACAGTTGAAAAAATTGAAAAAATAGTGTGTACCCTCATAAGAGTAAGGAGAGTACACATGAAAAATAGCTCCAAAAACTAGCAAAATAGTCTCCTTTCCTTTAAAGAACTCAAATGTGCTCCTATTCGACAGTCAGAACAAATGTGAAAACTCTAAAGTCTTTAAAGTTCAAGAATGCAGGAAGAAATATCTCATGGAGTCCTAAATATATATAGATAGGAATCAATCATACATATTCAATCTAGTGGAAGAGTAAGAAGTGATGTATCAATCATATACCCTTATTTCTGATGCTTAGACTTCAAATAAGACATTATATATATATATATATATATATATATACTGTATATGTAAGTTTATGACTAAATTTTCCCTATATTAAAATAAATAAATAAATAAATAATCATATAATTTGACATATAAGCAAACAATCTTAGTCAAGAGGGCTTGAGTTTAAAACTTATATATGTTGTGTGTGAATTTACTATTAAATTAGCATTCGCTCTCGTCGGGCCCAAAAAAATATGGCTAATGATGGTGAAAGAAAAAACTATAATTTGAGCTTTATGATGTGACCAAAGAAGAGAACTTATGCACATGATTTTAAGATCAAATATTAGAGTCACACATTTTATATATATTTTGACACGCCCTAAAATTAATGATCAAGCACAATCTCAAGGCATTTTTAAATGCTTGATCTAATCACCGATTTCAGAAGCTTACAATCAAAGACCGGCCTCGATGAGACGAACATAGAACATCAAGCATAGTCCATCCAACTCAATCACGCATCAAGCTATCGAACATGAAAATGGATCCGATCCGCCAAATGGTCACCAAAATGACATATTTATAGTCGAGCCAAGACGAATCCAACGAATAGATCACCCAATTCGACATCATTAAGGCACCCGATCATCAAAATACACCTCGATCGAGGATCGCACTCCGCCCGACGGAGTGGTTATGGGAGTGGTTGAGTTTTCCAATGAATTTACAAGGCTTGCCACTCCCAAAATCTATAAATAGCTTCATTCTCACCTTAAAGGACCTAATCGATTTTTGAAGACCAGAGCGAGAACCACCAATGACCTTGATGCCAATCTATCACCACTACACCCACAAGCTTGAAGATCGGAGCTCGCCTTTGAGATCACCCCTGGAGGACTAGAAAAGACTAGTTGCCGCCTCTTTCTCCCAAGATCAAGAGGTTGCTCAAGATCGTCGCCGCTTTTGGGAAACTTCTCCTGGGTTGGAGTTGACGATTTTGATTTTCTATAATATCTCCAGAAAACACCTTCTTCAATCCAAACGAGAAGCAAGGACGTATCTTGAACACATAGTGAAAGTTCTACAGATCGGGCAAGGCCCCGTGGTTTTTCCTTAACGGTTTTCCACGTGATAACCCTCGTGTTCATATCCCCGCTTGTGTTGATAATTTTTGGGCTAAAGATCTCGATCAGGAATAAAATTCTCTACGCATCAGCTTATGTGGGAATCTCGCCTCATTGCTATATCTCCAATATGGTTGGTAAACGGGTTTGACTCCAACGCCCTCATTCAGATCAAGGACGCCAAGTCTCCAACACTTCTACATAATGACTGTCTCCCGTGTGAGGGTCCGTGCCCCTCTTTGGAAGATCGCTCAAAGGATGGAGGATTAACAAATTCTTCGACTCGCAAGAGGACAAACGCTCCAACACCTGGAAGAGCCACGGTTCCGCGCTCAAGATAATCCATTTTCTTCCGAGAATGACTACCCGGAATGCCGATCAACAAGTAGAGAACCTGGCACACATCCATGATGAACCTCTGATAGCTCTACTCACCCCACACTAATGGGTCACTCGGCGGAAACTCCACGTGACCTTATACCATGAACTACGACCGTGTGAAGAGTTCCCGGCAAACAATCTAAACGATCCATTCTCCCGCCGCCTCTTCCAAAACTCATCCCACAGATCATCTCGCAATACCACGGCAGATTCAAAGATGGACCCTTACGATGGCACAACCGATCCATACGAGCATATCGATCACTTCAACGATCATGCACATTCGGTAAATGACTCGTTGGTCGGTATTCCCGACCTCAAAGGACGGGCTCAGATTGGTTCTATTCGCCGCTAAGGTCCGTCCGATCATTTGGAGAGTCAGATTTTTTGTATTTCCTGCAAACAAGAGAATCATCGTGGATTCATCACATCTCCTAATCCGCCGTACCATGGAGAGTCCCTCAAAGAATACTTCCAGAGGTTCTCTGGCCACGGATGTGAGTAGAGATCGAACTTTTGAGGGGCGCTTCTGAGGACCCGTGATACTTATTCATCATTAATGCGAGACACCATTCTATCGACTGTCCATAATAGGCACAAATCTCCACGACGGTTATCCTCATCGGCAACCAACCATCAAGCGAAGCGGAAGAAGGTTCCCAAAGGTGATGTTCAAACATCTCTAAAAAAAGAAGAGAAAGAACCTCCCCAAAAAACCTCCTCGAGAAGCTCGATGACTCAATCAGAGGAAATATACGGCTCAACCCAACATGCGCCATCACTTCAGAGAAGAGGATAAAAGTACCACCTTTAAAGCCTGAATTGGAAATCAAAAGAAATTTCGCCAGCCAATGGTGGGCACACATCAAGAGTGCCACCAATCAAGGAGGAGATTGAAAGACTAATACGTGGGTAGCCGCCGCTTATACAAAACCAACCCGTTTCAAAGAAATGTGGGGCAACCAGAGGAACCGCCAAGGTCGAGATAAACAATGCGAGGGCTGCTGTTATCTAGCCAAATATTCATTGCCGCTTTCAAGAGCGGCCGAAGAAGTCTCTGTCACCATTCTATCACCTTTGATGATTTAGATCTAGAGCTTCGATCCCACATCAAGATCCCCTTGTTGTCAGCAGGTGATCCATGCTTCAATATTAAAAGGATATTGATCGACAATGGGAGTTCGGTTGATTTCTTTTTACCCACTTTCCTTAGCATGGGTATGAAAGAGAAGCTTCAACTGGGCCTCCACTGTATGGATTTGATAATCGACCGATATGGGGGACAATCGCCTTCCCAACTTGGAGAATTTCAACACGCAACCCACTGATACTTTATTGTAGTCAAGTCCAGTGCAATGCAATATTGGGAGACCTTCATTATATTCGCTACATCTGTGCCTCACCTCAAGATGAAATTCCCACCACGGCATCGGCGTAAGTGGAATTGAGCAAGACAAGAGTGCTATATCAAGCAACAAATGATTTACGCGAACCCTCAACATCGAGATCGTGTCGCTTACCGACGAAATCACATTTTTTGCATAAAATCAAGATATCTTTGCCCGGAGCGCATATACTGCATTAAGTCATTACACTCTCAAAGTTGACTCAACCTGGCGTGTGAAAAGAACCTTCGCAACATCAGCAGGTCATAGAACAAGAAATCACCAAACTGGAAGTCAAGTTCATTCGAAAAGTCTACTACCCACCCGGTTGCTAACGTAGTGTTAGTCAAGAGGCCAACCTCGGAGAATGTGCATCACCACACCGAATTGATCGCATGCCCAAAAGATAGCTTCCCCTTCGAGATCGACCAACTAGTTGATGCGACATCGGACATCGATGTTGAGCTTCATGGATGCCTATTCGCTACAATCACAACCTGTGATAGTCAAAGGTCCTTAGTGGACTTACACCTCTTCCATAGTTAACATCGCCGAGTAACGCTCGATAAACAACCTTGGATAAGTTGGCAATCCTCTATAGATCGCCACAACTTTCCATAACAACATCATCGAGTAAACGCCGATAAACAACCTGATAGGTCAAAAGGTCCTGTGGACTTCCCAGACCTCTTCCATACAGTTAACATCGCCGAGTAACGCCTCGATAAACAACCTTGGATAAGTTGGCAATCTCTATAGCTTTACAACTTTCCATAACAAAGTTAACATCATCGAAAACGCCCATAACCTCGGATAGTCAAAAGGTCCTTAGGACTTCCACCTCTTCCATACAGGTTAACATCGAGTAACCGATAAACAACCTTGGATAAGTTGGCAATCCTCATAGACGCCACAACTTTCTCATAACGTTAACATCATCGAGTAAACGCCCATAAACAACCTCGATAGTCAAAGGTCCATGGACTTCCCACGACTCTTCCATAGTACAACATCGCCGAGTAACGCCTATAAACAATTGATAAGTTGGCAATCCTCTAGATTGCAACTTTCTCATAAAACATCATCGAGTAAACGCCCATAAACAACCTCGATAGTCAAAATCCTATGATTCAACTCGACCTCTTCCATATTAAGCACGTCATCGAAGTCACGCCGATAAACAACCTCGATAGTCAAAATCTCATTCAATTCAACCTTAGTGCAACGCCATCGAGCACACACTCAAAATGACTGATAGTCAAAGATCCTCGGGCCGCTAACCACCGCCGCCGACTATGCCGAGGATCATACGGCCATCACCGATAATCTCCGGTTATCTCCGCAATCTTTCCGGCTATCACATTATCGCATCCATACGATTATCGACGCTGGCGCATTGCTGAATATTGCTGGCCATCGCTACCATCGCTGATAATCATCATTTATCGATTTTGCCGCCACTGGTTGTTTCGTTTCGTTGGTTGAATTACACGCGCGGCAACTATTACGACTACTGTGCGTTACTACCGTCTGCAATTCGCGGCACCATTATCATCGCCGGTATCTCGCTGAACCGACGCTAGCCACCATCACACTACACCATTTATGGCCACCATCGTTCGCTATCTAACCCGCTCCGGATCGCTCTTCATCGCTTCCAAACCCGGACGGTCGAAGGCCAATTCTCGAGATGAAAATTATTCCAAGGAGAGTGCCCAAACTCCCACCGTGGAGGGCTATGCACCTGCTTGGTGGAGATGAAGAGGTGAGGTTGATCCAAAAGAGTGCCCAAACTCCCACTGGGGAGGCTATGCACTCTAAGAGAGAAGAGGAGATCCAAAAGAGTGCCCAAACTCCCACCACGGGAGGGCATGCACTCTAAGAGGAGAAGAGGAGATGAGAAAAATGTGCCTTTCCTCTTAGCCTGGGGTTTTATAGACCTTCTAGGCAAAAGTTAAAAAACCGCTCAAAGCCAAAACCACAGCTTTGTTCCAGCCCATGGGACTGACCACATAATACAGATCAAAGAAGACTCTCTGCTCACAGACAAGCTCTCAGATCATTAATACCTTAAACCGCTCCATAACTGATATATACATGCCACGAAAACCGGTTTGGCATCGTCAGCTGCCATGCGCAACCGCTACAGGTTGAACTGCTCCCAATCGACCTTCCAGAGCCATGTGATCGCTGACATATCGCTTGTGGTTGTATGAATCACGGCCATGTCGTGAACTGCATATTATTCGCTTCATCCCAAATTGCTTCAGCTATTTCCAGCGACTCGCCGAATTCCCAAGCAGATTCGCTTGCTTAGTCGCTCTTATCGACCAGAAGCTCCATTTGTTACATGAGAGGATACAAGGGCGCCCAGAAATTTACAGTTTTGCGCTCGCTGTTACGGATGAAGTTGTGGCTCGCCTGATCGATCCAGAATTCAAATTCGCTACTCAAGATACTTAATATTATGCTCAGATCGCCTTCCACAGTTATAATATTGTCGCATGAAGATCTGTTCTCTCAAAATGCTAGCTTGATGGACTCAAATTTCATAAGAATTTTATATTTTCAAGTATTGACATATATTTTGGATGAGAGATAATGTCACCCAAAAATGCAATCGAACGTAAAATTAATCGATCAAGATAATCTCAAGGCATTTTCGTAAATGCTTCGATCTAATCACCGATTTCAGAATTTACATAAATGACCGCCTCGGCGAGACGAATATAGCAACATCAAGCCGATCCGAACTCAATCGACTGATCGTTTATCGAATCATGAAAATGGATCATCCGCCAAATGGTCACCAAACCGACATATTTATAGTCGATCGAGCGGCTCCAAGACGAATCCAACAAATCCGAGATCACCCAATTCACATCATTAAGGCACCTTATCATCAAAATACACCGCTCGATCGGGGGATCGATCGCCGTCCGACGGAGTGGTTGGAGTGGTTGAGTTTTCCAAATTTATGCTCGCACCCCAAAATCTATAAATGAGCTTCATTCTCACCTTAAAGGACCTAATCGATTTGAAGACCGAGACTCGAGAACCACCGATTACGCCGATGATATCACCACCGCGCCACCGCCAGAATGCTGAAGATAAGTCGCTTTAGATCGCTGAGGACTAGAAAGACTAGTTGCCGCCCTTTCTCCATCAAGATATATTCTAAGATCGCCGCTTATAATATATATATAGTATATATATTGTATTATATATATAATATTGTAGAAACACCTTCTTCTCAACTAACGAGAAGCAAGATATCTGAACACATAAAAAGTTCTAGACGCAAGGGTTTTTTCTCTTAACGGGTTTTCCACGATAACCCCGTGTTCATATCCCCTGCTTGTGTTGATAATTTTGGGCTAAAAGATCTAAGATCAAGAATAAAATTCAGACAACAATTTTATTGATCATTAAAAAAAATCTTCTAAACACAAAATATGAACTCATTTAAAAAAAGACTTAAATTGAACTCATGGTGGAATCAGCTACATAGCTAGCTCATTGCAGCTTATGGGCACATAAGTTAATAAAATTTTTGAGATTATTTCTATTTTAAATTTAAGTTTAAAATTTTAATGTATATTTTGATTTGAAATAAATGATATTTAGTATCTTAAAATAATTTTTTTTATTTTTATTGAATAATCAATATGTTAATTGCATTAATAGTCATTTTCTAAAATAATTAAAGCAACTAAAATTTATTTTTGAGTATTTTTAAAAATAAGTTATTTTATTTTGAAAATAAAAAAATATACAAATAATATATTAGAGAGAGATATTTTTAAAAACAAAATACAAAAATATTTCAAATAGGCCTTAAGCTCTAATTATTATTCTCAAAAACTCAGCTCGAATCATTAATTATTAGTTCATTGCTATTAATGGAGAGAAATAATGAAAAGAAATGGAGGACTTTGAAAAAAAAAGGAGTGCTTTGTGATTGCTGTTAATTTTGAAGTTCAATTTTACGAGATTAAATGAAGCTAAAATTATAAAATGTGAGATAATTTTAAAATAATTTAATAGAGATTAACGCTAATGTTATTTTTAATTTCACCAAATCAAATTGTGAATTTTATTTTATTTTTTTAAAGGCGAATTTTTAACTTCAACAAATGAGATCTTAAGTGAGATACAAAATAAATATTTATTTTTTAGAAAATATGCATTTTACTACCATAGTATATTTAACAGAATTTTAAAGCGTGTGCATAAATATATAAATATATATGCATGAATGGTGATTCAAATAACTGAAAAATAAAAATATATAATAATATACTTTGCATCTATTTTATTCCAACCCAAGTACATGAAAACTAACAAGATATGCAATCATCTTTTATTTAACCGCCAAATACAAAGAATAAATAGTTCCTTGATAATAAACCAATTATATACATAAGGATGAAGAAAACCTAAACAATATATAATAATTTGTAATATAATTATTTTAATCTCCATAATTCTCCAATCACGATCAATATCAATCGCAGCATTAAGTATATGGGAATAAAACTTCTTCCTCTCCTCGCTTTCAGCCATCAATCCAAGCTGTTATACCATTGCCACACAAGCTTCTTTGAATTCTCTCTCCCAAAGTATCTTGCTTTTTGCTCCAATATCAAACCATCTATACTAGTTCACACCAAATAATACTTTAGGCATTGGGAAAAAAGTAGTTTCATTCCATTAATTAATAGAGGAGCTTTGTTTTCCTTTTTGTTCTTCATCCTCTTCATCCAGATGACGAGCATGATCCGCTTCTTGATCTCCTTGTAGAAATTGTGGGCTTCTTCACTTTATTTGGTATCCATGTGAGAAGATAAGAGAGGCAAGAGAAGAGTAGGGAGGATGGATGGATTATTCTGAGAAGAAGGTGGATTGATTTATATATCGAGGAATATCGAAAGGATAAGAAGAGGTGATCAGAATGACCGTTAAACATCTATTTGATAATTACTGAGGTGAAATGTATGATGAGGAGATGGGAGAGATGATGAAGCGTGGACGGAGAGCTTCAGTTTTGGGTTTCTTTAATGGAGGGAGAGATGGATTGAGGAGACGAATATACATATGTTCGAATGCATAACACTTTTCACTATTGACATAGAGATTTATTATTATTATTATCATTAAATTATGTGGTCCACGAGCCGAGAGGGGATGACGGGGTTTTGGAGCCACGGTCTCTTGGAGGACCGGGTCTAAGCTCCTCCGACGTATTTTCTAAAGCATCAATATTTTGTTATTAACGCCTATTTTTACGGAATAGGAGTGGCTTTGTCACCGGATTGATGGAACTAATTTTATGGTAAAAATATTTTGAGGCTGAGTGTGTACAAACCATTTATTTCAATTTATCCGAATGTCAACTGGCTTTTGATTTTGATTTTTTTCAATAAAGCCACGCAGAATGATTATCGAGTTAAATCAATCGCAGCCGTCCATGTCCACGGATCATCAGCAAGCTGGCATACCATCCGGGAAGCTCATAGGTCCCACATAACATTAAAACTAAATCCCTCATAGCTAGGGTTGTTCGTTTTACAATTTTCAGCCACTAGATGGTGAACAATATCAAGCTTGAATGAATAATGATTATAAGATAATAAAATAAATAAAATAATTAATAAATAATAAAACTCAATAGCTGTCAAATAAATATATAAATTCATTTAATAAAACAATCAAACAAACATCACTAGATTTTATTTAAGTCCAATTTGAAACCCATTTTTATCCTTCAATCATTAATAAAGATTTATACATTTCTAATAGAGCTATTATGCTTTTAACATACATTATTTATGATCAAACATTATTATTTTTTAATGTTTTACTTTTTTAGATTTATTATGATTTTAATTAATGTGAAAACAATGAGGAGAAAAAGAATTTGTTGTATGTATTTTTAATGATTTTAATGTTATAAATAATACATATACAATATAAGTCACATATAATATGTATGTATACATCTACATTCACTTAATTCAGATAAGTTAATTAAATCATGTTGCAAATTTTAAAGAGATTTAAGAACTTATAATTAGATTGAAGCATGTACACACTCAAAAATCACTTAGTTAAAAGAAATATGTAGCCTCACTAATTAAGAAATTATTATTAGTCACATCATTAAAAGTAGCCTAAGAACTCTTCGTAAGAATTAATATGATGGTAAACTCAAATTAATGATCTAAGAAATTGATTACTCTTTGAAAGCACTTTTGATCAACTTCATGAATGTATTCACCCAAAGTACTAGTTGATATAAGACTTTGGGCTGTCATAAATATTATCAAAGGTGCATTTGAAATAAGATGGGAGGAGCTTCCTCTTAAACCTTAGTGGATAATTATGGGTTAATGATAGTGAGTCATTAGTTACTTAAGTGATAAAGATTATGAAATTCCATATGTGAATAAAGCTAAACTTTCACATTTTATAGTGTCTTTTAGTGTAACAATTAATATTTTAATAGAAATAATAATATTAAACATGCTCATATGGGAATAGTGATTAAATGAGTGGCCCTTGTACTAAAGGGACAAAATTATAAACTCATTGAACTAAAGTAAATAATATCTCAATGTTTAAGAGTTTATGCTATTTTAAAATTTTCTTCTTTGGGAATAACCTTCAAATCACCAAACAAACTCACTTCATAAATACTACCTACACTAAGATCATTCCATTTTTTCATTTAAAATTATACTAATTTTGTTAATTACATAGCATACACTTGGATCTTCATCTATAAAAAGAGCATTAGAGGAATAATTTGATAGAAAATTTTCACACTTTGATTTGATTTGATTTGATCTCTCTCTCTCTCTCTCTCTTTGTGTGTGTGTGTGAATTGTATTTCCTCAATTCTTCTCATTTTTTTCTTCTTAACTTTAAAAATGGATTTGGCTTGATTTCTACTAAACCCTATCAGAGTTTCTAAGACCTAGCTTGTTTGATTGGCTCTTAAATTTTGGCTAATTTCTAAAGTAAGAACTAGGTTCTTTCATTAAATAACTTTGTATCCAACGATAAGAAAAATAATAATTTAATTTTTGTTCAATTAATATTATTATTTGTAGAAATAAAGGCGTATTAATGATATGTGGTCTTATAAATATATATATATATTATATAAACACCTAGGATGGATCATTACAAATAAGGGAACATGTTAACATAATAACACAAACCTAAACTTATTTTAAAAAATATATAATGCATACACCTAGTTAACAAGATATTATACTTTATAATTCTTAAATATTAAAAATAATATATAGTAAATGCCAAAATTAAATAAGGAAGAAATGTGACAACAAATTCTAACATTGTAAGAATGAAAAAAATAATATTATTTAAGGTTGCAAAATGATAAGTAAAATGTATATATACCTTTCATGCATCGTGATAGTAGGCAAAGAAAGAGTAAAAATATAAATTTTATCTTCATTTATTTATTAAATTATACACTTAGTTTAGATTTTGAAATTTCAAACATAGTCATTTAGGATACATATGTCTAAACTTTTTTATGTTTTTAAATTAAATATACATCTAGCATGTGACATATGTTCAACACTACATACTATTATAGCATATTGTTGGTGCATCATAGACATACATCTATTTAACTAATGAATAAATTAACGAAGGAGGACATTTCTATAAAGTAATATATTTAGCCATTAGAAATAAAAAATTAAGTTATTAGTATGTTACAATCTCCGAAGTAGTGTAGAGCAAATGTCTTTGATAAATAAACAACATTATAGATTCCTAAACCATCAAAATCATTGGTTTGATATGTTTTGTTCCAGGAAATAATATATAAATTTTTTTCTTTAGTTTTTCATGCAACAAAATTTTAGAATAAAGATTATTAATGATCTAATGCAATTTTTAGGAATCATCAGAGCATGACACTAATAAGCAAGATATTGATTAAGCATATTGTGTTTCCATAACTAAGTCTCTTGGCCATAGACAAACATTTAGCTTTTCAAACATCTAATGATGATTTGATTTTATCGATAAGAATTAGAAAGTTAAAGATCGAAGACTTAACACAAAAATCATAAGTTTAAGTTAAGTGAGAATATATTAAGTTAGAGGTAATTTAATGAGATTGATATTGAATTTAAAATAATCTTAAGCCCATTTGTGTTATGAGTTGAAGCTTTTCAAAAATTTGTACATCCTCAATATAAATTAAGTAAGAAATGCAAGAGCTACTCATTTTGATTTTTGTATATCAAGCTTCTGAAATGCTTCTTTAAAACAATTGAGAAAGCTCCTCCATAGTAATACAAAAGAGACATGAATATAAAAAAGTAACATTACCTTAGATCTATCTTAAAATGGAAAAATCCATCTAGAGAATCATTAATACATATAGAGTAAAAGACATTAAAAATATAAGATGTAATCCAAACAATAAAATGAGAAGGAAAACTTTTCAGTGAGAGCCATTGTAGAAGGTAATCTCTATTTAGAATATTAAAAAAACTTTTTTGATGTCCCATTTATCATGAAATTTAGATGAACATACTTTGTTAAAATGAAGTAGAATTTCATTAGCTAAATCAAGCAACCACCTCTTAAAGGAACTCACATAAATCCCAAAATGGCCAAATGCACACATTTTGACAAACCTAATTTAATGACCAATCAATGTTATTCCCATCATTAGGGACTTGTAACATTAGGAGGTTTCATTAACCACACAAAGTCTTATCTGCAAGAATCTTATCTTTTCCTACAACCTTGACTTGAACTATATATTTAAAAATTAAATTACGTATTCATCTCTTAATCACCCTTCCTTCAACATCTCCCACCAACTATTTCTAGGTTGAATGAATTGAAAATATAGTACATTTCTTCTTTTTGATGAATTAACAATTCATATATGGTCAACTTTGTTTGAGTTCCAGCCTTCCTTTTTCATCTCAGACCAGATTTTATATGAAATGTATAAAGTATTAGCAATTTATTGACTCTATAAGTAACTCTATTTTTGGCCCTTAGATTGTTATGATTGATATCATTAATTATAGATTTATATTTGAAAAGGTTAGTGACAATCCCATTCCCAATCAAACATTTTTGGACTTCAGCAACACTATTTGATGCAAGTAGATCTACTTTCTTTTTTATACTCCTGATCTAACTATGAAGATTATGGTAACGTTAAGCTAGATAGAGTCCATGTTAATGTAGCTTGGTTAGAAAGTTTTTCTTGTCCTATTATAAGGTACTTCCCTCTACTTTATCTGATCATTCACCTCTCAACACTTCAACATTGGTTTCTAATTTAAAGAATCACAAATTTATGTAAAAGTATTTTTTCACAAATCTAGAATAAGAATGTCCATGGCGATCACATCTTCACCTTTTTTAAGCTAAAATCTTTAAAAGAGGTTTCTAAAGATTAGAGCTGGGAGTCAATTTATATTCTCAATTCATCTATTTAGAACATCATCAAAGAATATAAACAAATTCATTTTTATACTGACTCCAACCCTTTTGTCCCCCAAGGTAAGTCTTATGCCATTATTATCCGTGAAAAATTAGCCACCAAATGGAATTTAAAATTATGACCTTTTCATCAATATATATACATCATACATTTATTGGCGGAATGGATTTTCTTCTCTCTCTCTCTCTCTCTCTCACCCCTTCTATCTCTCTCCCACCTTTTCCTGACCTATGCCCAACTTTAGTAGATCAAAGTGCACCAACCTTTAACTCTCTCTCTCTCTCTCTCTCTCTCTCTCTCTCTCTCTCATCTTGTTCAACACATGTATAGTATTAGAGGGTGCCCAATGACTTAGCCTCGACCAATCACCTAACTTTGCTAGCAGATCAAAGTAGACCAACCTTCATATAAATAAAAAAATATCTATGAAAACGTATAAATAAAAAAAATCCTTTTTATCTAAATATTATGATTAGACATTTTTTCATTATGTTTGATACTTCTTTGCATCAAATTTATCAATCAATGATTCATATCAAAACACATTATAATATACCCTTTAATACTATTAATGTACTTGAAAGTAAATATAAAGAGAAACGACTTTCATTTTATTGAAAAAGTTTGTCATTTGCAATAATGTAGCTTTACGTCCGGATGCCAACCATATCTCAACACGTGTCCACTAATAAAATATGATTTTTTACTAACTATCGCGATAATGATTCCTTTAACATTATTCGGACCTGACCCGACCTAGGTCATTAAAACAATAGGAGAAATGTCGTTTGAATGTGCGAGAGAAATTTAAAAATAATATATAAATGGATTTAGAGCATAATGTGATTTTTTTTTAGAGGAACTGAGCTAAGAGAAGAGAAACAAAAAAATTTCATTTCAATTTTCGGGAAGAACTATAAAGATGGAGAAGAAATTTGAAAGTTGTTGTCTTTATATTATGACCAATTTAATGGATGATGTCTTAAATATAAATGCATCAATAAATTTTCTCCACATTTTATATATACAATTTTTTTGAAATAGTCACTCATTTTCTTTGAAATTCTTTTGTAAATATATATTTCCTACATGTTTGGTTCTTTGCAAGAGGACTTTGGGGATTTTTTGAGCTATTTTTATGTACAATTTGTACACTCATGAGTGTACATCCTTTTTTTTTCATTTTTTAACTATGGAGCTTGTCATATATTTTGTACATTCTATTGTAAGCTAGTTGGAGTTTAGTCCTGAGGAATTTAGGAGTTTTTGGAGCTATTTTCCATATGTGCTCTCTATACCCTCATGAGTGTACATTATATTTTTCAATTTTTTTTCAATTGTGGGGCTTGTCATATGTTTAGTACATTATTTTGTAAGCTGTTTGGAGATGTTTCATGAAGAATTTGGAGATTCTGAGCTATTTTCATGTGTACTATGTACTCTCATGAGAACACACCATTGGGGCTTATCATATGTTTAGTACATTATATTGTAAGCTGTTTGAAGATATTTTTTGAAGAATTTGGGGGTTTTAGAGCTATATTCTATGTGTACTCTCTGTACTCTCATGAGGGTACACCCATTTTTCAATGATTTTCAACTATGGGGCTTATCATATGTTTAGTACATTCTATTATAAGCAGTTTGAAGATATTTCTTGAAGAATTTTAGAGTTTTTGGAGCTATTTTTGATGTGTACTATACTCTCATGAGGATCACCCCTTTTTTTTCAATTTTTTTTAACTGTGAGGCTTGTCATATGTTTAGTACATTCTATTGTAAGATGTTTGGAGAAGTTTTCTCAAGAATTTGAGAGTTTTTGGAGCTATTTTCTATGTGTACTCTCTATACTCTCATGAGGGTACATGTCATTTTTTTAATTTATTTCAGATGACAATCTCATATACTATTGGTGAGAAACTTAGAGAATAAAAGTTCTTCTAAATTATGGACTGTCCATTTCAATAAGACATGCCTAAGTATAACTTGTAGTTGTAAAAAAATTTGAAATGATGGGGGTTCTTTGTGGCCACTACATCCGAGTTGTGAGTCAGGAAGATATTATGTGCATTATGAAGAAGTATCTTCTCATGCGATGGTCAACCAGAGCAAAGAGGGATATTACCTTTGATAGTGCTTACAGGAACTTAAAAGATGTGCAAGGTAATGATAGAAATGAAACTGACATTATTTTTCGGAACCACATCGATCGATATGCATATCAAATAAGCACCAGGGCACAAGGTAATAAGAAAGCTGATGAGTATATGTTGAGTTCCTTAAAAAAACTATCTGATAATGTTGATTCTATATTATGTGGGAATTCACCTTCAACTGCAAAATAGCTAAGAAGAAGAAGTCCACTATAATAGATAAAGAAATTGACTTAGTAAAGGATCCAATTAAGAAATGGCCAAAGGGTGTTTCCAATGCAAGGCTGAAAGGATATTGGGAGAGAAACAAGAAAGCCAAGAGTAATTTTCTACCTGCCTCTAAATTTATAGTCTTCAAATATTACTATTAAACTTTAAATCATTATGTCTTTAATGTTACAAAGAAGAAAGAACAACCTGCGAGAGGTGGAGAACATAAAGGGTCACCCATTGCAACACCTTTTTCTGTTATGCCAGAGTGCTTTTCGTGAGATATGTGTATAACACTTCATTCTACTATTACATATCACCAAGATAAGTTCTTTTCTAGAATTTAACGCTCAATAATCGGTAAAGGATACACCAAGCGATGATGGATATCATTACATAAACATTATAGTTTGTTTAATTGTCATGTGTTCTTGACTTTAATGTCAATTTGATTGAAAGTGTCAATCGTATGTTGACTTTAAAGATAAACTTTGTATTATATGTTGTTTATATTTTTAATAATATTTTGTATTTTAAATCACAAAATTGTCAATAGAGTGGTTATTACACCAAAATTTATTGAAAATGCCTAATGCAGTGTGGAGTTGTTTCGGGGAATTTTACTTTGTTTTGATGTGTAAACACTGTACACTCTTTTTTCCATAAATTTTCAACTGGGGAATTTGGTGATTTTTTTGAGCAGTTTGGACATGTTATTTTCTCATGAACACCCCATTTTTTAATTTTTCAAGGGGCTTGCCATATGTTTTGCTATGTATAAGATGTTTGGAGTTTATTCATGGAGAATTTGGGCATTTACGGAGGTGTTTTTCATGTGCACTCTTTGTACACTCATGAGTGTATACCCTTTAAATTTTTTTTAATTGTGTACACATCAGAAAGAGCTACAAACAGTTGCCAAATTTCTCCAAACAACTTAGAATAGCTTGTACTAAACATATAACTAGCCCCATAGTTGTTTAATTTGAAAAAATGGGGTGTACCCTCATGAGAGTGCAGAGAGTACATATTGAAAATTGCTCCAAAATGCACCCAAAAGCCTCCAAACAACTTGGAATAGCATCTACTAAACATATAAATATAGATTGAAAAAATATTTGAAAAAAATGGGGTGTACTCGTGAGAGTACAGAGTACATATTATATACTAAACATAATTGAAAAATTATGTAGAATAGCTAAAATTTTTGAAAATAGTGTACCCTCATGAGAGTATAAAGAGTACACATTAAAAACTATTCTAAACCCCCTCCCACCCCTAGAAGCCTCAAAATAGCTTAGAATAGCATCTACTAAACATATAATTGAAAACAGAGTAGAATAGCTAAAAATTTTTTAAAATGGGGTGTGCTCTCATGAGAGTACATAGAGTCAACATTAAAAATTGATCCAAAAACCCACCCAAAAACCTTCAAACAACTTAGAATCGCATACTAAATATATATTTGAAAACATGGTAGAATAGTTGAAAGAATTTGAAAAGTGGAGTGTACTCTCATGAGAGTACAGAGAGTACACATTAAAAACTAATCCAAATACTCATCCAAAAGCCTCCAAACAGCTTAGAATAGCATATATTAAACATATAGTTAAATAATTGTATATATTAGCTAAATTTTTTTAAAATTGTACCCTCATAAGAGTACATAGAGTACACATTGAAAATAGTTCCAAAAACTCACCAAGAAGCCTACAAACAACTTAGAATAGCATACTAAACATATAAATAAAAAATAGTTAGCTAAAAAAATTTGAAAAACTAGGTACCCTCATGAGAGTAGAGAGAATACATATGAAAATCACTCAAAAATCCACCCACAAGCCTCCAAACAGCTTAAAATAGCATCCACTAAATATATAATTGAAAAATAGTGTAGATTAGCTAATTTTTTTTGAAAAAAGGGGGTGTATCCTCATGAGAGTATAGAGAGTACACATTAAAAATTGATTCAAAAACTCACCCAGAAGCTTTCAAATAGCTTGGAATATCATCTACTTAACATATAATTAAAAAATAGGGTAGAATAGTTGAAAGAATTTGAAAAAGTGGGGTGTACCCTCATGCAAGTACAAAGAGTACATATTAAAACCTAATCTAAATACCCACCCAGAAGCCTCCAAATGGCTTAGAACAGTATATACTAAACATATAATGAAAAAAAGTGTAGATTAGCTAAATTTTTTTGAATAAATGGGGTGTGCCTTCATGAGAGTATAGAGAGTACACATTAAAAATAGCTCCAAAAACCCACCCAGAAGTCTCCAAATAGTTTAGAATAGCATCTACAAATATATAATTGAAAAACTATTCACTAAAAAAATTTGTGAAAATGGGGTGTACCCTCATGAGAGTACAGAGAATACATGTTAAAAATAGCTTCAAAACCCCACTCATAAGCCTCCAAATAGCTTAGAATAGCATCTACTAAACATATAATTGAAAATTAGTGTACAAAAGCTAAAATTCCCCATAAACCCTCTCCATAAACCACCAAATTCCCAAGAACTAAACTCCAAATAGCTTACAATGAAATATACTAAACATATGGCAAGCCTTGTAGTTAAAAAAATTTGAGAAAATGAAGAAACTACACCGAATTATCAAAAAAAACACCAAATAGCTTACAATAACATGTACAACATAGATAAATAGCATGTACAAACAACTTATAGCACCCTAACAGAGATGATCTACATTTAGATTTCCAAACACTTTATTCATATGCTCAATAACCTTATTGCACTTAACATTTTAGAGCTTAGTTATTTCACATTTAAATAAAAAATAGCATAAGCAAACTCAGCTCTGAAGTAATTCATTTTCTTTGGCCATTCTTGGTGCTCAGCCCAGTCCACTAGAGGTTTGCTGATCATTGCCTCCATGTATTTACACACAAACATCCCACAATCAACATTATTTTGTTGGAAAGTAAATCTAACTATACCTGCAAAACAGAGTTTAGCTAAACATACATACAATGCAAGAAGTTATATTTATAATTTTGACTTTGTACCCCACACATGCGTAACCAAGCCCACCTGTCCTAACTTGGATTATGCTTAGAGGGCTTAAGCAACCTATAAGTGAAACATTTATATTTATTTTATAGGCCCTCTTAAGCACAATCCTCAAAAAATATGATGAGGCTAAAATCATCCTAACATCTAGTCTACAAACATACACCATAACATCTACTAAAATATTACATCATAAAGAAAACATACATCAAACCATACACCACCCTAATATAAGGCTAGAAGAAGTGACTTAATCTAATATGTGTGTCTTAACGCTTGTGTGGTATGTCCTTGCTACACTTTACAATTGTAATTTTCTAAGGGTGGAAAGATTTAACTTTTATATAAGAGGTGGTTTCACTTTAAGTTGTTTAATTGATTTGCAAATTTTAAATTGTGATTTGATTTATTTCATATGATCATACACCTAGCAACTAAGTGTTATAAAGACAAGAAAAGATGATTTCCCTCTTTATCCCTACCTTAAGCCATTCCTAAAGCATGTTAATTTGACTTAATTCTCTTTAGTGAATAGTTTATTACACATTTTTTAAATTAATCCTAAATAGTTCACTTTAAAGAATTCCATTCAATATGAAAAGGTTTCTTAAAATTAACTTAATTGAATTACTATCATATGTGTACATCAAGTTACTCCTTCCCATCACATGTAGCATGCATATGACTTAATTATAGGTAGAACTACACATGCAACATATTTCTTTTAGCACACTTTAAATGAAGGATGCATATATGTATTTTGTAGAAAATGGGATTTTCTCTCATTAGCTAAATGTACATATAAGTGTATAAAAGTTTTAAGCAATTCTTCCATTGTTAACTGTGGAGTGAGGTAAGGATCTCCTTGGGGCTACTTAAAGCCTCGCTGTGGAGAAACTTTAGGACACCACATAGAGTTTAGGAATTTCTTATTTAGATGATCAAATATGTCATTAAGTAATAAACATATTATCTCAAAAGATAAACATATTTTCTTATAGTGGATTCGATCATTTCAATAAAATACTCCTAAGGCTAATGGTCTTTTGTGTACTAGAAATGTTTCCCCTGAACTACATGGGAAAGTAGAACAGAGTTTATTTTAAATTGGGTTCATGATTCCCTATAGAGGCAAGCCCATATAGTTAATTACATCTTAAGAATGGTCTCTTCTTAAGAATTCTCTCGATTAAAGAAATAAGTTGTTATTTCTAAAAATTTCTAAGGTGGTTTTCAAAGGATTGATTTTTAGAATTTTAATTGGAAACTATCCAAATTGGAGAGAGTTATTTAGGAAGCCAATTGGGATGAAGTAGGAAATGCCTATTGGTACTGGGATGCTGAGTAGACATTTCAACAATCCTATAATTGGTCTTTAAATTTGGAATTTAGTTTAGATTTTGAGTTGACATTTTCTTAGAAATCAGGACTTAGATTCAAATAGCATAAGACTACATAAATGCCTAGTATTGAAGACTTATTCCTGAACAAGATGCTTCAGGACCTAGTCTACATGTGATTCTAACACATTAGATGCTCGACTTAGTTCTATTTTGGGAATTATTGATCATTCCTCTCACTTGAGGGAATTAACTTATCCCTGACTCTTCTGGACTTATAACCCACCTAGAGAGGGCTGCTAGCTAACACCACCTAAGTGCATTTTAAATTCATGAAGCTAAGTATCATGAATGCAAGATGCTGTTATTGCATTTTTAGAAAAGGATCTATGAATTTAGACTCACCTTAATCCGCATGTAGGTATGAAAATGCATCTAAATAATGCATATTTTTAGGTTTTATAAATTTTTACTCAAGATTTATTTTAGTCCATGGGTATGCATTTATGCCTAATGTCATGCAATTAGAAATGGTTATAGGCCAAATCAATAATAGAAGGCAAGCCTCCCTAAGAAGGTGGTCATCCTCACAGGACAAATGCCCCATATGTGCAATGGGTGAAGTTGCCCAAAGAATGAAAATTATATGATTTCATGATTTCAAACCTGATGGTTTCTAATTAATTTTATGTTGTGCCTAAGGCTTTAATTATATGAAGTTTCAAGTTGTATTTATTTTTATTTTAGTTTTTTAGATTTAAGTTGGGTAGAAAATTTAGTTTTCCTATGAGCCTAATCGTCCAGGCTTTCATTAACAAGAAAACACAACATAGAAAGAAACCTATAAGTATGTTGATTCTATTGTGCTCCCAAAATAAATCAAGCCAATTTAAATTTATAGAAATAGGTTATGTGGTTGGGTATCGCTATAGACCCCGAAAAAAAAAAAAATGGGCAGCCGAGCTCTGCCCTTAAATAGCCTGGCCTAGAACCACAAATCTAGATCTATGGGTCTTCTTTCTAGCAACATCTCCTTCTTCAGGGACATCCATCGGGCTCCATAGGGGACCACTACACCATCTCCTAGTAGGGAAGCTCCTGTTAATCCTAGACCCAATAGATCTTAACCTAATTCTAAGCTCAAATTTACATTTTAAAATTCAAAAAGAAATCCTAAGTCCTACAAAACATATGTTAGGAAATACAAATAGCACACAACAGTTATATTTTATAAACATGTGAGCTTAACATTAGCTGCTTGCCAAGCCTGCCTGTCCTATGGACTATGTTAAGGGATTTTGTAGCTCCTACAAGCAAACAATAATTGCATAATTTTTATTTATTTATTTATGATAGCAATCTCTTTAACACAATCCCCTGCAGAAAATTGAGTTAATTCTAGAAAGAATGTCCTACCATCTAGTCTAATGGGAAAACAAGCCTATGCATTTAGTCTAAAGCAATACACCACATAGATATGTGAAGCACATCATATCATAATATGTTGTAGATAATTATAAAAGAATCACAGAACGATCTAACCTAAATCTAAAGTCCGTGGCCTAAATAATTTAGCGTGTGTGTGTAGAAGATAGGCTTATGTGGTAGGTCTTACTCCTCTTTAGTTCAAGTTTTAATTTGGATTTGAGTTTGTTTGAATTTTACCTTGGGTGGTTTCAATTCAAATGATTTAGTGATTTAGTTTCATTTTATTTTCACTTTATTTGGTTAAAGTGATATTTAGATTTTCAAGACTCAAGAGTAGAATTGATTCCATTTTTGGATGGAACTCACCCTATTCAACATCCTAATTCCTTATAGAATGAAATCATCATCTAAGATGAAGATTCATTTTAAAGGTCTAACTAAGATCTTAAGTATCTTAATTAATCTTTTGATTTCATTTAGTTTATTTTGAATTTGGATTTGAATTCATTTTTTTCTTTAGAAATTGAATTTGATTTTCATTCTTGGTTTAGTTTTCAATTTAGTTTGGTTTGAATTATTTCATTTGATTTTATTTGAATTGGATTATTTGATTTAATTTATTTTATTTGGTTTTGTTTGAATTAGTTCATTTGGTTACATTAATCTTTTGGATTAAGTCATGTTGATTTCATTTGATTTAGTTTAGGTTAACCTAAAGTACTTAGGTTAAGGTTTGCATTCATTTGATTTGATTCATTGGAGATGTAAGGATTCATTAAGAGTTGGTGATTTAAGTTTTAATATTTGATTTCATTAATTATTTCATTAATTTAAGGTTTAATTTCATTAGTCCTTAAGTTTGAAATTGATTAATCCTTTGACTTAAACTATTTGAAGAATTGTTATGTATTTTGATGTTTGATTAAGAGTAGTTCAATTTATTTCATGATTTAATGAATTAATGGATTTTCTTATTTATTATGGATTTAATATTGATCTGGGAATTTGGAAATTCAACAACTCTAAATCCAAAGATCAATTGGGTTTCAAAACTTTCTAGTAAGCAGGGTTACATGCCAATTTCATGTTTCCAAAGTTTTATCTTGATTAGATTCATAATTAAGGTGTAATTGATGTTATAATTATTTCATTAAAACTTAAATTTTGCTTAATTTAATGAAATTTATTTAGAGGTTTCATTTTTCATTGATTCCTCTCTAAATATGTTTACAATGAGGATTTATTCATATTTTGAATATTTGGTTGATTTATTATGATTTAATTAAATTCTAGTTAATTATTTGAATTAATTAATTCAACTAATTGCTTAATTAAGTCAAATTATGATTTATTAAGTTTAACTGAGTTCTCTTAAGGTTTTAAAGTTCATTAGGGTTATGTTGACCTCATTTTTAGAATGATATCTCAATACCTCCATCTTAGGCTTACGATTGCTCTTAGACTTTAAGATTTTCTTAGTCTTAAGACACATCTAGTGATTAGGTGGACACTCTCACCAAGCCCCAGAAGACATAGAGGAGTTAGCCATAGGAATAGGTCATGCCATAGGGGTGTTAAGAAAATCTCCTACCTTTTAGCTTAAACAATTCCTTTCCCTCCTTCAAGTCAAACTCCAAATCAATTTTATTTGATTTTATCAAACTCAAATCAATTCCATGATTCAATCCATAATTGAAATCCATGATTGAAACCCTTGATCAAAATCTATCAAAATTCCTAAGTCCTTAACCCATTCCTAAGGACTTAGCCAAAATCATGATCAAAACCTATTCAAATCTTTGAGATTTTCTCATGATCCATTTATATTTCCATTTATATCCTCATATATAAATGAAATATAAATTCAAACCCATCAAATCAAATTCAAAATTCAAAATCAATCCATGAAATTTCCTTAAGTCCCTTTAATTTTCCATTAAAGGACTTAACCAAAATCAACTCTAAACCTTGATCAAACCTATTCAAATCCTTAGGATTTTCTCAAAACTTATTTATATCCTCATTTATATTCACATATATAAATGAAATATAAATATAACTCAATCAAATCAAACCTTAAAATTAAATTCCAAATTTAAAATGCTTAAAAATTCCCTTAAATCCCTTAATTTTTCATTAATGGATTTAACCTAAACTTTGATCAAACCATTTCAAACTCATGGGATTTTCTCAAAATCAATTTATATTCTCATTTATGTTCTCATATATAAATGAAATATAAATATAAATCAATCAAATCCAATCCAAAAAATTAAATTTCAAATTAAAATTCTTAAATCCTTTAAATTCCTTTAATGGATTTAACCCAAATCATGATTAAACTCCTTCAAATTCTTGAAATTTTCTCATGATCAATTTATATTCTCATTTATATTCACATATATAAATGAAATATAAATTCAAACAATCAAAATCAACTCCAAAAATTAAATTCAAATCCACCCAAACCCAAATTTAAGCCTTTCAAGCCAAAATCTTAAACTTAGCCAAATCAATTCCAAATCAAGCCAACCTCTTGATTTTCTCTCATGGTTCAATCAATCCTACAATCATAAGCTCATATATAAATCCAAACTCCAATCATTCAATCAAAACCCAAATCAAAAATCAAACCAAAAACTCCTTCATATTCTTCCTTGGAATATGAAATTTTCAAATGGATCAAAATCCATTTGACTTCAAACCTCTTGTAAGTGGATTTATATTTCAATCATAAGTCAATATACAAGATCAATCAATTTCAAATCAAGCTTTGACCAAGCCATTTGACAGGCTCACTTGACCCAAAGTGACCTAAACTTATGAGCCAACTCTTGATCCTAACCAAATTGGATTGAACCAAACTCATACTTGCCACCCATCATGATCAACAATCATCATGGGATGATCAATCAATCAAATTGGGTCAAAGAAAGTCAAACCTAAGCGTTGACCAAGTTAACACTTAACCTAAAATGAAACCTTACATAGCCAAATTACACTATACCCAAATTGATTGAAACCATTGATCTAAGTTCACTCATGACCCATGTTTGAACTTGACCAAGCCAACATTTGAGCCTAACCTAGCCCAATTGGCCCACTTGACCAAGTTGACCCATTTTGACCTAAAGGGCCAAAATGTGTCAAAACTTGATCTAAGCCAAATTGATTGAAACCAATGGGTCAAGTCCATCCCAAATCACTTGTGGAACTTGACCAAAGCCTCAATTGGCCAACTAGACCAACCTAGCCCAATTGACCTTAGACCCAACATGACCTAAAGGGGTCATGTTGAGCCAAAATTGAACTTAACCCAAATTGATTGGAAATAAAGATACCAATCCCATATGACTAACCAAACCTAAACCAACCCCTTAACCCAAATAGGTCAAATGGGTAAAATTCAACTTGACCCATTTGACCTAAATGAGTCATATGAGCCAAATAAAATCTAATCCAAATTGAACAAACCAAAGGCACCAAAACATTTCAAATGGTCATATGAACTTGACCCAACCCTTGGTTTGACCCAATTTGACCAATTGGTCAACTTGACCCAAGTTGACCCATTTTGACCTAAATGGGTCAACATGAGCCAAACCCTATCAAATGGATTCCAAATCCATTGAAACTTCGCCAAACCTATTTTCTCAACATACCAAACATATCCAAATTGAAAAAATAGCAAAATGACCATTTACCCCTAGGACATAGAACAAATTTTGGCCTAGCCCATGGGTATTTTGGTCATATACTCATCACAATCACTTGAGGCTTTCCTAAAAGCTCAAGGGGACTTAGTGATGAGTGGTGTACTCAACTCAATGGGTTTGAGTCAACCCATTTGGCCCATGGACCAAACCCTCCCCATAGCATGAAATTCAATTTTCAAACTCCCCCCAAAGCTCAATTGGATGCACATGGGAGTTAGCATTATACTCCTTTGGCCAAATAGACCATGTGCATTGCTCTAACAACCCAAACAACCCATCCCATAGTGTCAATTGGATCAAAATGGAAAGTTTATTGTCGACCATCAGATTGCCATAGGGGGGAGATATACTCCCCTAATCCTGAAAATTGAATTGGTTCACACTCGATTGGAACCTAGGAAGCCTTAGCAACCACCTTAGAGCTTTCCTAAGGTCCCTAGAGAGGATTTAGATTTTCCATTCTTCAATTTTGCATAGTGCAAAATAGGGGAGGTCCATTGAATTCTAAACTTCCTCCACACTCAATCTCCTTTCAAATCCTCTTGCACACTTGATCAAGGAGCTAAGTCGAGCCTGCCCAAGCTTTCTCTAAAGTTTTAGAGGCAAGGGAGAGATCAATTCAATCAAAATTGCAAAGGGAGTGAAGATGAGTTGGTCCACCCATTCGTCCACTCATCCTCAAGAGCTAGGAACTTCAACAAGGCTTCATCTCCACTAGAAGAAGCTACCTCATCAATCCCGAGCGCCAGTGATCACCTCCAGTGAGCTTAGTGATTTTCCAACCACTTAGGCTAAGAGGTGTTGGTCCTTTGTGAAAGAAATTTCATTGCATGTGAAATCCACTATTTGATTGGCCACTCTGGTCCTTTAGATGGTGTGGGTTAGTCTTGAATGAATCTATGAAAGATTGGGCTCCCTCGATCATGAACGCATTCATCCTCAAGGGAAGAACTCAACCCATCTCATCATATCCACACATTTTAGATGGACAAAGATTATTAGGCATGTTATATCCATTATCCTTTTATAAATCACGTGATCTTAGCGCGATCTTTGATCGATATAGATAAATGCGGCGCCCAGCCATTTGACTTGAAGTTAAGGGCTCACATTGATGCATGTAAAGCGCACCGAGCCGCCACGCACCATGGGCTGTGTATTAAGTGGGGATTAGTTATTTAACTAATTAATTCCTAATTAATCTCTATTGCATCAGAAATCATAACTCCTCATTGAAAAATTAAAAAAATAAAAGAAAAAAATGCCTTGAATAGATAATTTCATCTAGAATATTTAAAAATGAATATATTTTGAATTCTTTTCTATGAATTTGTTTCTTTGGGAATGTTAATTAGTTAATTATTCAAGTCACCAATTGATCTCAAATTTCTTGGGTTCATTTTAGGGATGAGACCTCTCTAATTTTCTTGAGATTTGTTGAGGCCTTAATTGGGAAAATTGTTAGCTCATTCCCTAATTACCCCTTCATGTAATTAAGGGTAACTAAGGTGTGATTAGTATTTACCCTTTGATTAAGTTTGATTAAGGTTAGATCAGTGGGGGTTTTATGGAATAATTTTGGGGCATTTCCTAAGCTATTCCCTAAACCCCCTTTTCTTTCCTTAATCCCCTCTTAAGGGTTAATTCATTAATTATCCATTTAAATAATTTTCAAAAATTCTAAAAATTTTTAGAACTTAATTAATCTACCTTGGGTAGATTCTTAGGTTTTCAATAGTACCTAATGAAATTAAAACCCCTTTCATAAGTGTGAAGGGGTGTTTTAAAAGTACTTAAGCTAAACCCCTTAGCTTAATTAACTTTTAATTATGAGCCAAATTGCATTTGGCCTTTTCATTATTAGGTGCATTGAAAATTTAAATACCTTGTGGGTTTTATGTCATCTCATTGGCTCATAATTACTTAGTTAATTTTTCTAAGGTGTTGTGTAGGTAAGGTTAATTAAGCCACTTAATGCATACCTTAACCTAATCAATGCTTAAAATGGATTTAATTATCTAAAAATTAAACAAAAATACAAAACATATGTGGAATGGGTTAGGAACAATAAACTTATCTCACCTTTTCAAAATAAAATCAAACTTCAAACTAAATAAAAAATCATTTTTGAAATTCACTTTAGTTTTTTCTAAATTGTCTTATTCTTCAAGAATGTCAGTAGGATTTAACTAAAGTGAGTATTTTTATATGATTGCATTACTTTAGATTGTTCCCAACATGTTAAGTTGTATGCCATGTGATTCATGCATCCATAATTTCATGTTTTCAAAGTTTTAAAATGAAATTGTTTACTTTATGTCAAATGTGCATGTGTTGGCTAAAGTAAAATATGAGTGGCATTATCACTACTAAATCTAAATTATTTTCAAAACCTATAAATGAAACATCAAATTTGAGAGTGCTATTCATATCTTAATTATTGCATGTGATGAATTATAAAGTCATGTAGTTTAGCCTTTTCCTTCCTTTTGTTAGCATAGTATAGTTTTATGGTAGGTATGTAGGTTCATTTGAAAAGAACCCAACACTTACTTAACTCTATATCCTATTCATCCCTATGCCATCATCTAAGAAGGATTTTATTTACATGAATAAATTGCATAAACAAAAATGAAATTAAACAATACATATTCCTTTCTATTTCATTTCTTTATATAATTTAGTTAACAATGGAATTTGTACTACTTATGCTTTTACTTTCATGTATGTATGTGAAATTTTGGATAATGAAAACTTTTCTACTTAAGAAAAATCATGCATCTAAATCTTCTAAATTTTCTTAAATGGATTACTTAGCATGCATCATAAAGTGTATTAATTATTCTCATTTACATGTATATTCTTAGGTTCCATCCATATGCATGTTATATATGTTGGGAAAGAATTGAAGTAATGTGTGTGAATTTTGATTCATTTTATTTAATCTTAAAATACCTTTCTTTTAAATAGGTTTGTTTAGGGTTTATCTAAACTTAGGATTGATTAAAAGATGTAATCAAAACATTCACCTAAATAAAATTAAAATGTGAACTTGCCTTAGAAATTACTTAAAGATTAGGGAAGGAAAGAGAAGTCCTCTTCTCTTTCCCTTTCTTTATAACTTAGTAATTAATTATAGGTTTCACTTAAAAGAAATTAAAATATGAAATAAAATTAACCCAAAACACTTAAATAAATTAAATGAAACCCTCCTCTATGTTGAACATGTTCTTCACACTTTGAAAATTCAAACCTAAAGCCCTAAGCTAAGCATGCCACACAAACCTTCAAAGCACACACATTAGCCTAAGTCACCACTTCTAGCTTTAGGTTAGGTGGCATGGTTTGATGTCTTTTGTTTTGTGATGAATTTTTAGACTAGATGTTAGGATGTATGCTCGTAGAATGAATGGTAGGACATGCTTAGTCTAACTATTCTTTCTCAGGGATTGTTAAGGCTAGCTATCATAATAAAATATAAATGCTTCTTGCTTGCAGGTGCTTATACCCTTAGCATAATCCATAGGCTGGACTTAGTCACTCATGTGTGCAGTAATAAGTCCACTATAAATGCTTAGGATTTGTGTGGTGTGATTTAACTAACCTTTGCTTTGTAGGTGTTAGTTAGATTTTCCTTTTCCTTTTCATGTAAAAGTTTGTATATTTAAGATGTTAGAATTCTTTGTTATGGTGGGATTAGGATGAACATTGGTCATAAGATCCTATCTTATGCACCATATGAAGCCTTGGAGCATCTACCATTCAACCATATAAAAGAAGATCCAAAGAAGAAAAGAAGAAAAGAAAAGAAAGAATGAAGAAAGAAGAAAGAAGAAAGAAGAATAAAGCTTAAAGACCCCTATAATAATGAATTCTTTTGCTTAAATTGTAATTCAATTCATTTGTAATCTGGGTTGTATAAGGGTAGAGCTCACCTACCCAATTTGATATTTTGGTTTATGTGGTGCTCACCACAAACTGCCATTATTTTTTTTTTTTTAGCTTTTATAAATTATTTGATGATTTTTTTAGCTTTTGCATTAAGTGGCATGCTTTTCCTAGTTTCTTCCTTGCTTTATGTATGGTTTGGATGTGGATTAGGATCTTTAGAAAAATAAATCTTTTACCCAACTTAATAATTCAAACTAAAATTAAACAACTCATAACCTCACTAAAGCTTAGGATTAAAATCAAGATAAAAGAATTAGCAACTAAGTTGGATGAGCATTTCTTTATAATATCATGCACAAATGCATCTTATTTCACTTTGATTGGAGGGCTTCCATCTTGCCAAAGAACCGCTTAACCTTTGAGGGCTATGGTGGAAACTCACCTCCTAAACTTCTCGTTGATTTTGGCCAATAATCTAATTTCTCATGCATTAGTCATAAAAATCATATTAGCCTGAGTCAAAATGATTGTCCAAAAATGAAATAAAATGAAATTTGAAATGCATTAGATTTAGGTCATTTGAAGCATGTCCCTTTACATGATCTAGTCTCTTTAGGGAGTGAGTTTAAGGACTTAGTCTCTTTCTAAATAAAAAATAGCTATCTTACATAAGCATAAAGACTTACCTAAGTATTTAAAATCATAGGAGGAGTTAGTTGGCCACCCCGAGGTTGTAAGTCCAAATTGTCGTGGTTTATCCTCTTGTGGAGGCAAACTAATTACCCATTTTGCCTTAGATTTAGGTTATGCTTCCCCTCATCGAAGCTCCCTAAATTTAGTTGAGGTTATTTTCCCATGGGGGCCATAAAGCATAATTCCTCACCTCTTAGGCATTTCTTAATCTTGTGTTAAGGATCTTAAGTCCTAAAATTCTAATGAAAATATAACTCAAACAAATTAAATCAATTTCTAAAAAATAAAGCCCAATTTTAGATAGTTTGAGATGCTCGCTATTTTCCTAGCATCGTGAGCATCTCTACTTATTCCCATTTTGGCTGATAATAACTCCCTCTTTGATCAATCCCATTTGATCTTCAAAACATAAATGAATCGATTGATAGTCCTTCCTATTGAAATCTTCGAGACAATGATCATTTACCTTAATCGAGAGTTTTCCTAGGGATCTTGTCCTTAGATGTAATTAACTATGGCTTTCCTGTAGGAACTTAACAAACTCAATTTAAAATAAACCACTTTATTTTTTTATGTAAAGTAGGAAGAATCTCTGTACATATGCACAAATCATTTAGGAGTCCTTATTGAGGTGATTGGTTCCATTAAAGGGTAGTGACTTCTATCTTTCAAGATAGTACACTATACCTTGATGATGTATCTGATCACCTAAATAAGTACATTTGTGAAACTACATGGCATCTTACCAAGATGAATTTCTATAAGGTCTCATCTTTCTTTTCTCCATAGATTTGAAAGGACTCCCAATAGAATTTATTCACCCAAATTTTTCAATTCACTGATGGTTTCTCATCTTTGGTAAAAGATCATTGTCTTGAGTATCGATAGTGGGTTTGTACTTTGGTATAAAATCCAAGACTATCTTTTCTTGACACTTAGCTCATTTCATTCTTGAGTTAAGTTAGCCAATATCTTTAGGTTTTAGGATTACATTCCTTGTTGGTCTTAAAACCCCCTTTGGGTTCTCCAATGGGTAAAATGAAAAAAGATTTAAATAAAAAGAAACATCTTTAAAGACTTCCTCCTTATCATTTTCATGATAAGAAAGGTTCATCCTAAAATAATAAATCTTCCATAAAGAATTTTGCTTTTCAAAAGCACCTTTCAAAAAATGCACTTAATAAATATTTTCCACAAACTTTCTTCACCTTCATTTAACAATTCATATAATTGTACATGTAGAATTTTTAAAATAAAATTAAATAAAATTTTCCAAAAGCATAAATATACATCTTCTTCAATTCATTTGATGAAGATGTCATTTTCAAAATAAATGAACAATCATCCTTCCAAAATCACAATCATAATCATAAAATTTGTAAAAGTACATATGAATCTTTCTATTTTCATACATTCACACATATTGAATGGAAAGTTCATTTGTAAACAAAATTAAAACTTTTCAAAAAAAAAAGCACATATGAATACTCATTTAACATACTTAAATTTATTATAGCTTTCCAATTATAACTTTATACTAATACTCATTTTAAATCATCATTTGAACTAACATCCAATTTTTAGAAAGACATTTGTAGTTAGAGCAATACATCAAGAACAAATCAAGAAATTTGTTACTATGTGATCTCTTTCACAAAAAAATCATGATTATATTCTTTGATTTTATCAAGTATGAAGTGTAACTAATCATTTGAACATCATACCATTTAAATTTCTTTGAAGAATATCCATGAATAATGCTTACTACCATAAAACATTTGAGAAGCTAATCAATATTTCCACAAAACCAAACAATTGCCTTTTTAACAAAGAAGAAACCTAAAGGTTCAAAGAAACCCCAAGAATAAAATTTGACAAAAGCATAAAATCATAAAAGACTCAAATTCCTAAAAATAGCCATAAATTTCAAATTTTTAAACAATCATGATACCACAAAAACAATGACATGCATACTACTCAGCTATGGTCCACCTACTCTATTAGATACAACAAACTTTATTCTTTAAAAACTAATCAAAATATTTAAAATTTAAAGAAATCTAATTTTGCTACCAAACCTAAATTGAAGAAATAAAACATGATCCAAATTTGCCTTACAATTATGCTCTACCAATTTTGGAGGATTGCTACATTCAAGGATCTTGAACATAATTTCAAGATTGTTGTTGATCAAAATATAAAACAACCTTCCAGCCCATTAATAACTTATACAAATGATCCTACCAAACCAAAGAAAGTTGACATTTCTTTGTCTAAAATTCTAAGAAAATAATCCAAGATTAAGAAGCTTTCCTTCTTTGGTCAAATCTTAAGCCTCCAAATTACTAAGGAAGATTTTTGAATGCCAACTCTAAAATTACTCAATAGTACAAATAAAATAAGAAAAAAGTGTACCTAGATAGCCTCTTAGCACAACCATCGATTGTGTCTTACCTCCATCCTTAATACATCAAAACTTCTTCCATTTCATCTAGTTTTCTATTTCTTTCTTAGTAATTTTGTATCAATAAAATCAAATCCCTTTACTCCACTTACTCTAGATTCTACTTGTATAAAAAATTTCCAATCAAGAATTTTATCTTAAATCTATGTCTGATGAGTTATCTTCTTCTATTCTAGCAATAACTCTAATTTAATTAACTATAACAATTGATCTTCTTTCTTGATTCTAGTTGGATCTTCCATCAATATATCTCATCTCTTAAGATAGACTAATCATCCAATGAGTCCCATGTGAGAAGCTATAGATGAGCTCAAGATAAAAAACTTCAAACCATCCACCTCTAGAGATTGAAGTCAACCTCCTGAGACAAAGTTCTACCTCCTACAAAACCTCTGATGAGGGAAATAAGTCATTGGTAGACATCTTAATTCCACTAGATGCTCCACCTTTTGGATATGCTTATGGAAGACCATAAGGTAAACTACAATGTCCTTTCTTATCCAAGAAAGTTTCCATCTAAGAAATATATGTTGCCCATGTCTTATCCAAAGAGATGAGGGAATAATCAAGGCTCTTATTGATCATGAGATATGCTTAAAAATGATATAGTGAAAGCACCATGCAAAAAGCAAGATCACCTCTAGATGAAGTCCTTCCTAGGGACTTTGAGAACAACCGCCCCATATACATCATAGACATGGATATTCATCACCTGGTTCTAGGATTCAAGTGCATCAAAGAACATTATGAGTCTAAAGATCCACATTTGAAGATCGTATCTCTACTCTCAGGAGATAATGATGTAGAATTCATGATCAAGGTGAAGATTTAGGTTATATAGTTTACCGTTGGAGATCGTGAGTGGAAGAGAAATAAAGTTTTACATCATTGACAATACTTCATCTAACGCTTTTCTTGGTAGACCTGGATACATAAAAAATCATTCCATCCTCCCTTCATCCATAAGTTTAGAAAAAGATAATTTGAGTACCATGTTGGGATGACATTCTCCAAAGAGGTTAAAATTTATGAGGATCAACAATTTTTCTCAAAACACCATTTTTTTTAATTTGGACAAAATTCAAATGCAAAATGCAAAAATGAAAAGCTAAAAGAAAAAGAAAAGAAAAAGAAAAGTCCATGAGCAAGAAAAAATTGAAGAAGAAATCCACATATCACATTCCACTGCTCATTATCATTGGACAAATAATGGCTCAACCTTACTAATGAGGTAGAAAGATAAAGATAACCTCACCTTCACCATAGAGGTCATGTTCCATTCATAAAAATATCATAGACTTGGAATATTAATGAGTCAATGATTGGTATACTAGAATCTTTCCATGGTGGTGACTTTGATTATAGACTAAGACCAACCTAAGCAAAGCAAAGTACTCAATATGTAGAACTATCAATAGCATTTAAACCTAACTATCTCACTTACATCTAAAGTGAAGGTTTGATAGTTAAGAAAGTCCGCCATCTAGTGACATAAAGCAAAAAAATGTTCTTGGTTCATCTTTGATCATGACTTGAAAGAATCTTTAAAGAATTAATGAATTACCTTTAGAATTTTAATTCACCTGTGTTAAAAACTTGTATATTAGTCTCAAGACTTTCAAAAAGTCTTAAAAAATTAGGAAAAATACTTAGCTAATCAAGAACGGACCTGATAAAGATATGAGTCCACCCTATGAAGATATTACCAAGTTATTACCAACCATAATTAACTTTACATCCCCAACTCTAGAATGTGTGTTTAGAAACTCTATGATCTAGAGATCTAGTAAAGTTTGAAGAATTCAAAAATCATGCTTAAGAAATCATCTTATAAAGAAAATCCTTCCTCCTTCTCAAACTCAAATAAATTAAATTTGATTTTCTCACTCAAATCAATTCCATGATTCAATTCCATAATTGAAATCCATGATTGAAACCCATGATCAAAATCCATCAAAATTCTAAGTTCAAATTTCCTAAGTCCTTAATTTCCTAAAGGACTTAGCCAAAATCATGATCAAAACCTATTCAAATCTTTGAGATTTTCACATAATCCATTTATATTCTCATTTATATCCTCATATATAAATGAAATATAAATTCAAACCCATCAAATCAAATTAAAATCCAAATCAATTCATGAAAATTCGCTTAAGTACCTTTAATTTTCCATTAAAGGACTTAACCAAAATCAACTAAACCTTGATCAAACCTATTCAAATAATTGGGATTTTCTCAAAACTTATTTATATTCTCATTTATATTCTATATATAAATGAAATATAAATATAACTCAATCAAATCAAACCCAAAAATTAAATTCAAATTTAAAATGCATAATTCCCTTAAATCCCTTAATTTTTAATTAATATTTAACCTAAACTTTGATCAAACCATTTCAAACTCATGGGATTTTCTCAAAATCAATTATATTCTTATTTATGTTCTCATATATAAATGAAATATAAATATAAATCAATCAAATCCAATTCAAAATTAAATTTCAAATTAAAATTCTCTTAAATCCTTTAAATTCCTTTAATGGATTTAGCCCAAATCATGATTAAACTCTTCAAATTCTTGAAATTTTTTCATGATCAATTTATATTCTCATTTATATTCACATATATAAATGAAATATAAATTCAAACAAAAAAATCAACTCAAAAAATCAAATTCAAATCCACCCAATCCAATCTAAGCCTTTCAAGCCAAAATCTTGAACTTAGCCAAATCATTCAAATCAAGCCAAACTCTTGATTTTCTCTCATGGTTCAATCAATCCTACAATCATGAGCTCATATAATCCAAACTCAATCTTCAATCAAAACCCAAATCAAAATCAAACCCAAAACCTTCATATTCTTCCTTTGAATATGAAATTTTCAAATGGATCAAAATCCATTTGACTTCAAACCACTTGTAAATGGATTTATATTTCAATCATAAGTCCATATACAAGATCAATCAACTTCAAATCAAGCTTTGACCATTTGACCCACTTAGGCTCACTTGACCCAAAGTGACCTAAAGTATCTTATGAGCCAACTTTTGATCCTAACCAAATTGGATTGAACCAAACTCATACTTCCTCCTCATCATGATCAACAATCATCATGGGATGATCAATCAATCAAATTGGTCAAACTAAGTCAAACCTAAGGGTTGACCAAGTCAACACTAACCTAAAATGAAACCTTACATAGCCAAATTCCATAGGCCAAATTGATTGAAACCATTGATCTAAGTTCACTCATGACCTATGTTTGAACTTGACCAAGCCAACATTTGAGCCTAACCTAGCCCAATTGGCCCACTTGACCCAAGTTGACCCATTTTGACCTAAAGGGCCAAAATGTGTCAAAACTTGATCTAAGCCAAATTGATTGAAACCAATGGGTCAAGTCCATCCCAAATCACTTGTGGAACTTGACCAAATCCCCAACTAGACCTAACCCCTAGCCTAATTGACCTTAGACCCAACATGACCTAAAGGGGTCATGAAGGGGTCATGTTGAGCCAAAAATTGAACTTAACCAAAATTGATTGGAAAAAGATACAATCCACTCATATGACTAACCAAACCTAAACCTACCCTTGACCCATCCCAAATAGGTCAAATGGGTCAACTTGACCCATTTGACCTAAATGACTCATATGAGCCAAAATCAAATCTAATCCAAATTGAACCAAACCAAAGGCTTAAAAACATTTAAGGTGGTAATATGAACTTGACCCAACCCTTGGTTTGACCCAATTTGACCAATTGGTCAACTTGACCCAAGTTGACCCATTTTGACCTAAATGGGTCAACATGAGCCAAATCCTATCAAATGGATTCCAAATTTGAAACTTGGCCAAACCTATTTTCTCAACATACCAAACATACCCAAATTGAAAAAAATAAAATGACCATTTTACCCCTAGGCCATAGAACAAATTTTGGCCTAGCCCATGGGTATTTTGGTCATACACTCATCACAATCACTTGAGGCTTTCCTAAAAGCTCAAGGGGACTTAGATGAGTGGTGCAAACCCAATGGGTTGGGTCAACCCATTTGGAGACCAAACCCACCCATAAAATGAAATTTTCAAACTCCCAAAGCTCAATTGATGCACATGGGAGTTAGCATTCCACTCCTCCGCCAAACCGACCATGTGCATGCTCTAACAACCCAAATAACCCAACCCATTGGTCAATTGGATCAAAATGGCAAGCTTATTGATCCCTTTGCCATAGGGGAGATATACTCCCCTAATCCAATGAAAATTTCACTCACACTCGATTGAACTGGAAGCAGCAACCATCAAAGAGCTTTCCAAGGTCCTAGAGAGGATTTAATTTCATTCTCATTTAGCAAAAATGTGGGAGGTCCATTGAATTCTAAACTTCCTCTACACTCAATTCCTTCTTCAATTCCTCTTGCACACTTGATCTAGGAGCAAGTCAGCACCCAAGCTCCAAGTTCTAGGAGAGATCAATTCAATCAGCAAAGAGTGAAGAGGAGTTGGTCCACCCATTCATCCACTCAACCTCAAGAGCTAGGAACTTCAATAAGGCTTGCCTCCACTAAACAAAGCTACCCCATCAATCGAGCACGTGATCACCTCTGAGAGTGATTTTGATCCACTTAGCTAAGAGGTGTTGGTCCTTTGTGAAAGAAATTTCATGCATGTGAAATCCACCATTGGATTGGTCGCTCTAGTCCTTTAGATGGTGTGGGTTGAGTCTTGAATGAATCTATGAAAGATCAGGCTCGGATCTCCCCTTGAATCATGAATGGTTCACATTCATCCTCAGGGAAGAACTCAGCCGATCTTAGCCATCCATCCACACATTTTAGATGGACGACTGAGATTATTACGTATGTTTATATATCCATTATCCACTTTATAAATCATGGGTGTATCCTCAGATGTTCGATCTTTGATCAGATGGCTAAGGATAAAAGTGCGTGCACCTCACCATTCCCCTGACTTAACAACTTAAGTAAG
>CM038220.1:83815809-83960183 GCA_021442155.1 Cymbidium sinense
AATGAGCACATGGAAACTTCACCACTCCACTCCTCTGCCAAAACTAAACCATGTGGAGCTTAAAATGGCCTAACCAACCCACTCATTGTGATCAATTTGATCAAAATGGAAGAGACAAGCTTGGTCATCTGATCCTTGTAAAGGGAGATATACTCCCCCTAATTCAACTTCATTTCAGATCTCTTGCATTTGAATGAGTGATAGGAACTCATAGGAAGCATTGTCAAGCTCTCCTCAGGTTTCCAAAGCTCATTTGAATTCTCCATTTTCATATTTCTTCAAAGCTGAAATAGGGGAGCTCATTGAAAATTCCACTTTGCCTAATACACCACCAAACTCCAATTGGTCTTGCAAGCACCATCAGAGGACCAAATCAAGCTTACCCAAGGTGTTTCCTAAGTGTTCAAGCCAAGGGAAGAGGGGTCTAGACCAATGCGCAAGCATTTGAAGCTCATCTTGGCCAATAGAAGGATCCACTTGATCTCAAGCTTTCAAACCTTCAACAGGACTTCTACTTCGCTAGACGAAGCTACCTCGATGGTTGGGAGCGTCAGTGATAGCCTCCAGTGTGGTATGAATCAAAACTGAGCTAAGGATAGATTTTCTTTGATCTTTTGTGAAGGAAAGTATCATCTCAAGTGACCATTGGATCTTCTCCTTCTTCTTGATGGTGTGGGTTGATCTTAGCTCAATCCAGCTCAAGTGAGCTGATCAAGCCCCAGGATGCCATCTCCGCGAGGCGAGGGCGAATCATGGACCGTCCATCCAGCATGTTTTGGATGGATGATCTTGATTAATCAATGTTAGATCTGTTGATTAACCCTTTAGAAACCATGGTTTAATCCATGTGTAGTCCGCTGACTATCACTTTGATAACTTAAATAACCAATCCACCACATGGAAAGTGTTGTTAGTGGTCCACGCTGGGCGATGGGATTAGTTATGTAAGGATTTAATGACCTCTTAATTACATAAACTTCAAATATTCATAATTAAATGTAGAAAATCCAAAAAATACAAACTCAACTTCATTTGAAAGATAATTCAAAGGGGAATAATATAAAATTAATTTTAATTGATTTTTTAATAGTGATATTTTCTTAATTTAAGTTTTATTGGGGATGTAATATGTTAATTACTCCTTAATTATTCCAATAATTTATTACAAACTCCTTAGGGTTAATTAGTGGGATGACCTCTGTCTCCCATGATTTTCTTGAAATTTTTATTGGACCAATTTTAGGTAATTGCTTGTTTCATCTCTAATCACTCTCTTAATCAATTAAATGATTAATTAACCAGTTAAATGATGATAAATTCATTAATTAAATTTTCTAATCATCTTGGAATAGTGGATAGACTTAGGGAATGAGATTAGGATGCCTTTTCCAAATCTTTTCCCCTAAGTCTATTTCATTTGAATGAAAACTTAATTAAATTACAAATTGATTAATGATTTAATCATTTCATTAAATAGCTTAATTAACCAAATTAAAAATAAAAACTTAATCCAAAAACTTAATCACTTAATCAATCCTTTCTTGGGTAGATGCTTGTGTTCAATAACCTAAGTAAACTTAAGGAAATAAATCCAACCTACATGTGTGGGAAGGGTTATGAAAGTACTTAATTAAACACCTTAGCTTAATTAATCAATATTTATGAGCCAACTTCATTAGGCTCTTTCTTTCTTAGGGTTCATTACTGATTTAAATTCAATGTGGTTGCATATCATATGTTGGCTCACAATTGTTTGAATAATTATGTTAAGGAGGTGTAAGTAAGGGTTAATTAATAAACTTAATTTACACCTTAACGTAAACAAAACATAAAATCATTCTAATGGTTCTAAAAATTAAACTAAAACAACACACATATGTGGGAGATGGGTTAGGACCAGTAAATATTTTCACATTTTCTAAATTCAAATCAAACTCAAAATAAAACTAAAAATTTCTTTAAACAATTTGATTCACTTTAAATGATCTTATTCCATAGGATTATCTTTAGAAATTAATTAAGGTGAATGAAATTACATGCTTGCATCACTTTATTTCTCTCCTAACATGCTAAATGTGTATGTCATATGAAAATCATGCATTCATGTCTTTTGAAAAATCAAATTAAAATGAAATTTTTCCTTTATGTGAAATTGCATGTTTTGGCTAAAGTAAGAATATGAATGACTATTATCACTACTAAATCCAAAAATTATTTTCCAAACTTAGAAATAAAATATTACAAATGAAAGGTATGCTTATAATTACCTATAAGTTTCCATGAGAGTACAATATAAAATGTGTATTATGTGACTTTTCCTTCTCTTCTCTTTTAACATAGTTTTGAATAGGATTTGCAAAGTGTATAGTTCATTTAAAAAAGAACACAACACTTAAATTCATTCCTATATTATCCTTTAAGAGGGAGCTTCACATTTTCATATGTAAATTGCATAACCAAATTAAAATAAATAAATATAAACTTTTTGCATGATTCTTTTTCCATTCATGTTTTTTTGTACATGCACATGTATTTAAGAAAAGTGGTATATTAGTCTGGACACCTTGGGATTGTGAGACTTTAAGTAGCCCCAAGTAGGTCTTGTACCTTACACCCATGGTTTAGAAAACAATGACGTCGTACTCACTTATGTCTTTCATACATGTAAATGTGTATTTGATTAATGGATAAAAGAACCCCTCTTTTCTACTAATAAAATCATGCATATATGAAACATTCTAAATTTCCATAAGCAACATCTCTTAGCATTCATCATGAAGGTGTGCTAACATTTCCATTTGCATGTATAGATATGCTTAGGGTTCATCCATATGCATGTTACACATGTTGGAAAGAAATAAAGTGTTGTGTGTTTTGTGATAGTAATTCACTTTACTTAATCTTAAAATGCCTTTATCTTTGAATAAGTTCATTTAGGAAAAATCTAAACTTAGGATTAATTAAAACACATAATAATTCATTCATTAAAAAAATCACTAATGAACTTACTTTAGAAATTACTTAAGATAGAGGAAAGAGAAGTTATCTCTCTTTTTCTCTCTTTACAATACTTAGTTTATGTTCATTCAAACCAAATCAAATCATAAAATAAAATCAATCAACTAAATCACTTAAATGAAACCACCCTCTAAGTTGAACCCTTCATACTTAGAAAACTCTAAACTTAAAGCCTAAGACATATCACACAAGCCTTAAGTGGTACACAGATTAGTCTAAGTCACTATTTTTAGTCCTATATTAGCGCGATGCACGGTTTAATATTTACTTTTATTTTGTGATATAATATTTTAGTCTGGATGTTAAGGTGTGTGCGTAGGTGGGTAGGGTATCTTAGTCTAACCATTGTCTTCTGCAAGGTATTGTGCTTAACGGTGCTGTAATAAAATATAAATTTTTTTGCTATGCTTATACCCCTAAGCATAATTCAAAATAGGCCAAGTGGACTTGGTTACCCATGTGTGGGGTGCTAAGTCCAATTTATTCATATACATGCTTGGGATTGTGTGGTTTGTTTAGCTAATCTCTATTTTATAGGTTTTAGTTAGATTTACTTTTCCCATTTTCATGTAATTTTTTCAATTAAGATTTCAAATGAATATTATGAGGGGATTAGGATGAACATTAGTCATAAGACTATGTCTTATGTACCATGAGCAAACACCTTCCAACCAACTAAATGAAAAAAGAAGAAAGAAGAAAGAAGAAAGAAGAAAGAAGAAAGAAAAGAGGAAGGGAGAAATGAAGAATGAAGACCCCCATAACATGAATTCCTTTTTTATTGTGATTAATTTAATTATAATCTGGGTTGTATAAGGGTAGAGCTACCCAATTTGTTTTGGGGTTTGTACGGTGGAGCCGACCACAAAAGGCCTCTTATTATTTTACGTTAGCATTATAAATTGTTTGATGTTTGTTTAGCTTGTGCATTAAGAAAATATATTTTCTTGGTTTCTTCCTTTCTTTGATGAATGGCCTGGATGCAATTAGGCTCTTAGGAAAAAGTAAATTTTCTATCTAATTAATCAACTCAAAACTAAAAAATTAACAACTCATAACCTCACTTAAAGCCTAGGTTATAAAATAAGATAAAAGATTTTACAACCCCTTAGCTGGATGTTGTATGTTTCCACATCATGCATAAAAGCATCTTGTTTCACTCTTGCTTATGGATGGCTTCCACCTTTGCCAAGGAACTTAGCTTGACCTTGAGAGCCATGGTGGAAATACACCTTCTTGTTGATTTTAGCCCATAATCAAATTTCTCATGCATTAGGCATATGAATCCACTATGTCAAATCAACTATCCAAAATAAAATAAAACATAACAAATTTTGCATTAGATTTAAGTCATTAAATCATGCCCATGATCTAGTCTCTTGAGTGTGTTTAAAGACTTAGTCTCTCTAAATAAATAGCAGCTATCTTGCAAAAGCATATGACTTGCCCACATGTACTTAAAATCATTGGAGGAGTTAGTTGGCAGTCACCACCAGGCGATTGTAAGTCCAAACAATCAGGTGGTTTATCCTCTCTTATGGAGGTAAGCCAAATACCCATCTTCACCTTAAATTTAGGTCGTGTTTTGGCCCTCGCCAAATCTCCCTAGATTTAGGATCAGAGGTTGCTACTTCCCTTTGTGGGCTACAAACATAAATCCTCACCTTTTAGGCATTTCCATGACCTTGTGTTATGGAATTGTAAGCCCTAGACTTCTAAATAAAAATTCAACTCAAATAAATAAATCACTTCAATTTCAAAAATATATAGCCCACCCATAAGATAGGTTGAGGTGCTTACTAGGCTTCCTAGTATCTGTGGTGAAATATATAATCCCATCTTCATCTTATCCTTTTAAAAGATAATGAAGACAAAATATATGCTAGGACACCATGTAAATCCACATATATTCTTATTAGGATGATCGGGTATGACATTGAGGGAAGGTGTATGATCTCAAAAGATAGAAGTCACCACCCTACAATGGACCTAATCACCTGAATAAGGACTCCTAAGGATTATGGGTCTTCATATGTACCAGAGATTCTTCCCTTACTTTACATGAAAAAGTAAAGCAAGGTTTATTTTAAACCAAGTTCATTAAGTTCCTTATGGAGGCAAGCCCCTATAGTTAATTACATCATAAGGAATGAGATTTCTTAGGAATACTCTCGATTAAGGTAAATGATCATTGTCTCCAAAGATCCAAAGATAGGACTATCAATCAATTGGTTTATTTTTAGAAGAATCAAGTGGGATTGATCAAGAGGAGGGAGTTATTATTGAAACCAAAGAAAGATAAGTAGGGATGCTTGGGATACTAGGAAAGCATCCCAAACTATCCTGTTGGGCTTTATATTTTGAAATTGAAGTGGTTTATTTATTTGAGTTGAATTTTTATTAGAAATTTAGGGCTTATAATTCAATGACACAAGATCATGGGAATGCCTAAGAGGTAAGATTTATGCTTGTGGCCCACAAAAAGAAGTAGCAACCTCTGAACCTAAATCTAGGGGCTTTGACGAGGGCCGAAGCTCGACTAAATTTAAGGTGAAAATGGGTATATGATTTACCTCCACAAGTGAGGATAAACCACCCGATTGTTTGGACTTACAATCGCCTAGGAGTGGCCGCCAACTAACTCCTTCTACGATTTTAAATACATGTAGGCAAGTCATATGCTTTTGCAAGATAACTAGGTTGTTGTTTATTTAGAAAGAGACTAAGTCCTTAAACACACTCCTTAAGAGACTAGATCATGTAGGGCATGATTAATGACTTAAATCTAATGCAAATTTTTTTTATGTTTTATTTTCATTTTAGACTATTGATTTGACACAGCTTATAGGATTCATATGCCTAATGCATATGAAATTAGATTGTGGGCCAAAATCGAAGAAAGGAGGTGTGTTTCCACCATGCCTCAAAAGTCAAGCCAAGTTCTCAAAGTGAAGACCTCCATAACAAGAGTGAGACAAGATGATTTTTTATGCATGATGTGAAAACATATAACATCCAGCTAAGGGGTTGCTAAATCTTTTATCTTGCTTTTATAACCTAGGCTTTAAATGAGGTTATGAGTTATTCATTTTAATTTTGAGTTGATTAGTTGGATAGAAAATTTATTTTTCCCTAAGAGCCTAATTGTATCTAGGCCATTCATCAAAGCAAGGAAGAAACTAGAAAACATGCCATCTTAATGCACAAGCTAAACAAACATCAAACAATTTATAAAGCTAACGCAAAAGAATAAGAGGCCTTTTGTGGTAGCTCCACAAATCCAAAAGACAAATGTGGGTATCAGCTCTACCCTTATACAACCAAATTGCAAATGAATTATTATAATCAAGAAAGAATTCATGTTATGGGGTCTTCATTCTTCATTCTTTTCTTTTTCTTCTTTTTCCATTCTTCTTTCTTCTTTCGTTGGTTGGAAGGTGGTTTTCAAAGGCTTCATGGTACATAAGACATAGTCTTATGAATGTTCATCCTAATCCCCATAATCATCATTCTAAATCCTAATTATAAAATTACATGAAAATGAGAAAAGTAAATCTAATTAAGACTAAATAGAGATTAGCTAAGACACCCACAATCCCAAGAATGTATATGAATAAATTGGACTTAGCACACACATGGGTAACCAAGTCCACTGCCTATTTTGGATTATGCTTAGAGTATAAGCAACCTACACAAAAGCATTTATAATTTTTATTACAAAAGCACAATCCCTAGAAGATAATGGTTAGACTAAGACCTACCATTCAGTCTATGCACATACACCCTAACACATCACATCACAAAAAGAAAAACATCAAACCATGCTAACATAGGACTAGAAGTGATGACTTTAATCTGTGTCATTTAAGGTTTGTGTGGTATGTCTTAGTTCTTTGGTTAGAATTTTCTAAGTATGATGAGTTCAACTTAGAGGGTGATTTCATTTAAGTGATTTAGTTGATTTGGATAATTTTATTTTAATGATTTGATTTGGTTTGAATGAATCCATAATTAATTACTATGTTGTAAAGAGAAGAGAACTTCTCTTTCCTCCCTACCTTAAGTAATTTATAAGATAGATTCATTAGTGATTTTTTAGTGAATATTTTATTATGTGTTTTAATTAATCCTAAGTTTAGATTTTCTCTAAACATACCTATTCAAAGAGAAAGGCATTTTAAGATTAAGTAAAGTGAATTACTATCACAAAACACACCACACTTTATTTCTTTCCAACATATGGAACATGCATATTGAAGGATCTTAAGAATATTTATACATGCAAATGGAAATGTTTAGCACACCTCAATGATGAATGCTAAGAGATGTTTGTTTAAGAAAAATTTGGAATGATTCATGTATGCATTATTTTGTTAAGTAGAGTAGAAAAAGGGGTTCTTTATCCATTATTCATATGCACATTTACATGTATGAAAGATGTAAGTGAGTACACCATTGTTTCCTATACTAGGGTGTAAGATAAGACCTACTTAATAAAAACCTCAAACCCTGGGTGTCCAGACTAATCTACCACTTTTCTTAAATACATGTGCATGTACAAAAAAAATGCATGAAAAAAGAATCATGCAAAAAGTTTATGTTTGTTAATTTTGATTTGGTTATGCAATTTACGTGTGTAAATATGAAAGTCCCTCTTAAATGATAACATAGAATGAATAGGAATGGATGTAAGCAAGTGTTGTGTTCTTTTCAAAGGAACTATACACTTTGCAAATCCTATTCAAAACTATGTTAAAAAAGAAGAGAAGGAAAAGTCACATAATGCACATCTTTATATTATACTCACATGCAAGCTTATAAATAATTATAAGTAGCATACCTTTCATTTGTAATGTTTGGTTTATAGGTTTTAAAAATAATTTTTGATTTAATAGTGATAATAGTCATTCATATTCTTACTTTAGCCAAAACATGCAATTTGACATAAAGAAAATATTTCATTTTTTTAATTTTTCAAAAGGTATGAATGCATGGTTTTCATATGTCATACATATTTAGCATGCTAGGAAAAAAAATAAAGTGATGTAAGCATATAATTTCATTCCTTAATTAATTCCTAAAGACACTCCTATGGAATAAGATCATTTAAAGTGAATCAAATTGTTTAAAGGAAATTTTGATTTTTTTTGAGTTTAATTTGAATTTAAGAAATGTGAGAAAGTTTGCTAATCCTAACCCATCTCCCACATGTGTATGTTGTTTTAGTTTAATTTTAGAACCATTAGATGGATTTTATATTTTGTTTAGGTTAAGGTGTACATTAAGTCCATTAATTACCCCTTACCTACACCACTTTAACATATTTAAACAAATAATTATGAGCCAATGTATGACATAAAACTACAAGGTATTTAAATCATCAATGACCCTAAGAAAGAAAGGGGTCTAATGTATTTGGCTCACAATTAATGATTAATTACACTAAATAGTTTAATTTAAGTATTTTCATAACCCTTCCCACACATATGAGTTAGATATGACTTCCTTAAGCTACTTGGGTTATTGAACACCTAAGCATCTACCCAAGAAGGAATTGATTAAGTTCAGATTGATTTGATTTTAAAACTTTGATTGATTAAGCCATTTAATAAAGTGATTAAACTATTTAATTAATTTATACCTTAATTAGATTTTTATCCAAATGAAATAAATTTGGGGAAAAGATTTGGGAGAGAACTCTAATCTCATTCCCTAAGTCCATTCACTATTCTAAGATAATTAACAAACTTAATTAATGAATTTATTACTATTTAATAGGTTAATTAATCATTTAATTAATTAAGATAGTGATTATGAGTGAATCAAGCAATCCCCCTAATTAAACCATTAATAAATCCCAAGAAAATTAGGTGAGGCAGAAGTCATCCCACTTAATATACCTGAGAAGTTTGGAATTAATCAATGGAATAATTAGGGGGTAATTAACATAATTACATTCCCAATAAAACCAAAATTGCATGAAATTTACTATTTAAAATCAATTAAACATAAATTTATATTATTCCCCTTTGAAATATCTTCAAAATGTATTTGAGTTTGTATTTTTTGATTTTTTTTTTTAGTTATGTAATTTTGAAGTTTTGTGATTAAGAATAATTAAATAACCTAATTATATAACTAATCCATCGGCCATGTGGACCGTTGGTTTTCATGTGATCGGATTGGTTATTTAAGTTATCACATCGCACACTTCGGCGGTTTCGCGCTTTCCTTGGACCATCTGATTAAAGATTGAATGGTCAAGATCAAACCCATGGTATTAAAAAATTAAAAAGCAGATCTCACGTGTTTTAATCAGGACCGTCCATCCAAAATACGTTGGATGGATGGTCTATGATTCATCCCTGCCCTCGTCTAACAGAGATGGCGATCGTCCGTCCCTTAGGGCTTGATCCGAGCTCACTCGAGCTCGGATTGAGTAAGGATTGATCATACACCATCAAGAAGAGATAAGCAAGACATCAAATAAGCAAGACATCAACAGTCAAATTCACTTGAGGTCACACTTCTCTTCACAAAGGTTCAATTAAAATTTAGCCTAAGATCGATTTTGAATAGTACCTCACCTGAGGCTATCACCGGTGCTCCCAACCATGGAGGTAGCTTCGTCTAGTGGAGATGAAGCCCTGTTGAATATTTGAAGGCTTGAGGTTGAGTAGATCCTCTAATATGCCAAACTCCTCCTCCTAGGCTTGCGGCTTTGGTCTAGCTCCCCCCTCCAGTGCCTTCGAAGCTTGTATGAAGACTTGGGTGAGCTTGATTGAGTCCTCTGAAGGTGCTTGAAAGAGGAATTGAGCTATGGTGGTGAATTGAGCAAAGTGGAATTCCTTCCTACCTCCCCTATTTTTGGCTTGAATAAATCGAGAATGGAGAAATGGGAAGTGCTTGAGGAAGCTTGGAGGAACTTGGAGAAGCTTGCTCTAAGTTCCCTAAGCTCAATCGAGTGTGAGTGATCTCAATTCAAGTGAAATTAGGGGAGTATATCTCCCCATAAGGATCGATGGCGAGGTGTTTTTGTCATTTTGATCAAATTGATCCCATAGAGTGAGTTGGTTAGGCCATTTTCAGCTTCAAATGATTTAATTTTGGCAGAGGAGTGGAGTGGTGAAGCTTCCATGTGCTCATTTGAGTGGAGGAGTGATCCCAAGTGGAGAATTTCCTATGGGTGGTCATTTTGGCCTTGGGTTGGGTTTGGCTGACCCAAACCCATTGGTTCATGTGCACCACACTCATTAGTATCCACTTGGTCTACTAAGAGGGTGCCAAGTGGCCATGAAAAGGATATGACCAAATCCTAAGTGGAATTGGCCATGGGTTACCCCTTGACCAAGAGGTGAAATGTTCATTTGACGTTAATTTCACTTTGGGCAGATTTAGAATAGTTTGAAATTAGTTTGGTCCAAATTTCAAAGAATTTGGAGTTGATTTGATATCATTTGGTTCATGTTGACCCATTTAGGCCAAAATGGGTCAACTTGGTTGTTGGTCAAATTTGGTCAGACCAAGGATTGGGTCAAGTTCATATGACCATTTGATATGTGTTGGCATCATTGGTTTTATTCAATTTGATTTATATTTGGTTTTGGTTCATTTGATTTCAATTAGGTCAAATGGGTCAAGTTGACCAATTTGACCCATTTGACCAAATTGGGTTGGGTCCTGGGTTGGTTTAGGTTTGGTTGGTCATTTGAAATATATTGCAAGCTTTAGTTTCAATCAATTTTGATTTTATTTTATTTGGCTCAATTTGACCTTTTAGGTCAAGTTGGGTTCATGGTCAATTAGGCTAGGTTGGGTCTAGTTGGCCAATTGAGGCTTTGGTCAAGTTCAACAAGTGGTTTAGAATGAATTTGACCCATTGGTTGTATTCAATTTGGCTTAGATCAAGATTTGACACATTTTGACTTTTTAGGTCAAGTTGGTCAACTTGGGTCAAGTGGCCAATTGGGCTAGGTTAGGCTCAAATGATGACTTGGTCAAGTTCAAATATTGATCATGAATTAGTTTTGATCAATGGTTTCAATCAATTTGGCCTATGGGTGGCTAAGTGTTGACTTGATTTGACCCAATTTGAGTGATTGATCATCTCATGATTGTTGCTCATAATGTGAGGCTTAGGTGGGCTTAGTTCCAATTTGGGTAGGATTAGAATTTGGCTCAAAAGATACTTTAGGTCACTTTAAGTCAAGTGAGTCTAAGTAGGTCAATTGACTTGATCAAGGCTTAATTCAAGTTTGGTTGAACTCACATATGGACTTATGATTGAAATATAAATCTATTTACAAGTGATTTGGAGTCAAATGGGTTTTGATTCATTTGACAATTTCAAGTTCAAAGGATGAACATGAGTTTGACTTGGGCTTGAGTTTTGAGTTTAGTTTTGGTTTGATGATTGAAGGATTGAATCATGAATTTAGTTTTAGGGTAGATTTGGGTTTGAGTTTTGAATTTGGTTTTGGATATTTGAATTTATATTTCATTTATATTTGTGAATATAAATGAGAATATAAATGGGTTATGAAAAGTTCTTGAATTTGAATTGATTTGACTTTGATTTAAAGGAGTTCAAGGATTTATGTTGAAAGAGTTTAGGTTGGAGTTTGATTGGATTTGGATTTGAATTTTGAATTTATTTTAGTTATTTGAATTTATATTTCATTTATATTTGTGAATATAAATGAGGATATAAATGGGTTATGAAAAAGTACTTTGAATTTGAAGTGGTTTGAATTTGATTTGGGTTAAGTCTATAAGGTGAAATCCAAAGGGGTTTAGGAAAGATTTTAGATTTGGACTTGAGTTTTGGATTTAGTTTTGGTTATTTGAATTTATATTTCATTTATATTTGTGAATATGAATGATAATATAAATGGTTTGTGAGAAAAAAAATCTTTTGACTTTGAGTTGATTTGGAATTGATTTGGCTAAGTCCATAAGATGTAATCAAAGTGACTTAGGAAAGATTTTTGAATTTGGAATTCAATCATGAGATTCAATTATTTGGAATTGATTCACGATTTGAGAAAATCCATTGGAATTGATTTAAGGTTTATTTTGGAATTGAAGTTGATTTGAGTTTGAGGATGATCTGGATTTGGAGTTTGACTTGAAGAAGAGAGTAAAGATTTGGGTCGCTATAGGGAAGGCAAATTTTCTAACACCCCAAAGGCATAGCCTATTCCTATGGCTAACTCTTCTAAGTCTCTAGGGTTAGGTTAAGTGTTCACCTAATCACTAGAAGTGTCTTAAGATTAAGGAACTCTTAGTATCTAAAAGAGTCATATGTTTAAGATGGAGGGGTTGAGAGCTCATTCTAAAAATGAGGTAAACAATATCATAAGCATCCCCTACTTATCTTCCTTTGGCTTCAATAATAACTCCCTCCTCTTGATCAATCCCACTTGATCTTCTAAAAATAAACTAATTGATTGATAGTCCTATCTTTGAAATCTTTGGAGACAACAATCATTTACCTTAATAGATAGTATTCCTAAGGAATCGCATTCCTTAGGATGTAATTAACTATGGGGGCTTGCCTCCATAGGGAACTTAACGAACCTGGTTTAAAATAAACCCTGCTTTACTTTTCCATGTAAAAGTAGGAAAGAACCTCTGGTACATACGAAGACCCATAGTCCTTAGGAGTCCTTATTGAGGTGATTGGGTCCATCATAGGAAAGTGACTTTTTATTCCTCAATGTCATCACCCTAATAAGAACATCGTGGATCTACGTGGAGTCCCAACAAGCGGTTTTATTTCATTTATCCTTTCCAGATGAAGATAAGAATAAAACTCACCACGATTTTTTCTAGGGTTCCTGTCTCCATCTTTGGTAAATGATCATTATCTCGTGGGTTTATACTTTGTTTTCCATTAGCAGTTAGTTTATTTCATCCTTAAGCTAAGCCAACATCCTTTAGGTTTTAGGACCTCACTCCATGTAAGTCTTAAAGCCCCAATTGGGTTTCCCAATAGGTAAAAATAAAAATTTAATAAAAAGGAAATAACCAAAGACTTCCTTCTTACCATTTCTATGGTAAGGTGATGTTCATTCCAAATAATAATAATAATAATAATAAATCCTTTATAAAAATATCAATTTCCAAATTGCACTTTTTCAAAATACACATGATAAAATGTTTACACAAATTTTTTTTCATAAATCAACCTCATCTAATAATCTTCATGATTGTTATATGTAGGATCTTTTCAAAAATCAAGTCAATAATCATTCTTTTCAAAAGCACAAATGAACTTCCTCATTCAAGAATGAAGATTTCATTTTCAAAAATAAAATCAACAATCATATTTTCCAAAAGCACTAATGAACATCCTTATTCAATTTATTTTGATGGAGATTTCACTTTCAAAAAAAAAATTCCAAATCATATTTTCTAAAAAACACAAATGAACATCTTCACTCAATTTATTTTGATGGAGATTTCACTTTCAAAAACAAAATCAACAATCATGTTTTCTAAAAGCACAAATGCACATCTTCACTCAATTTATTTTGATGAAGATTTTATTTTCAAAATAAAATTCAAAATCATGTTTTCAAAAAACACAAATGAATATCCTCATTCAATTTCTTGAATGAAAATTTCATTTTCAAAACAAAACTAATGATCATCTCTTCAAAATTAACAATCATCTTTTCAAAATCCAAACAATATATGGGTCTTTCATTTAGCATACCCAAATTTGCTAAATGAAAATCATCTTTTCAAAAATCAAACAAAATTTGGATCTTTCATTTGGCATACCCAAATTTTCTAAGTGAAGATCCACTTTGAAAAAAATGAAACACATTTGGATCTTTCATGTAGCATACCCAAATTTGCTAAGTGAAAATCCTCTTTTCAAAATCAAAATCATAAACACACATGGATCCTTTATTTAGCATACCTAAATTTGCTAAGTAAAGAATCATCTTTTCAAAAATCAAAATTCAAACAATATTTGGATCTTTCATTTAGCATACCTAAATTTGCTAAGTGAAGATCCACTTTTTAAAATCAAAATCATCCAAACACAAAACACATTTGGATCCTTTATTTAGCTTACCTAAATTTGCTAAGTAAAGAATACTCTTTTCAAAAATCAAAACAAAAAATACATTTGGATTTTCTTAGCATACTTAAATTTGCTAAGAATCCTCTTTTCAAAATCATCAAAATAAAACACATTTGGATTTCCATAGCATACTTAAATTTGCTAAGAATCTTCTTTTCAAAATCATCTGAACACAAAACACATTTGGATCCTTTATTTAGCATACCTAAATTTGTTAAGTAAAGAATTCTCTTTTCAAAATCAAAACATAAAATACATTTGGATTTTCTTAGCATACTTAAATTTATTAAGAATCCTCTTTTCAAAATCATCAAAACAAAGCAAATTTGGATTTCCTTAGCATACTTAAATTTGCTAAAATCCTCTTTTCAAAATCATCCAAATACAAAACACATTTGGATCCTTTATTTAGCATACCTAAATTTTCTAAGTAAAGAATCCTTTTTTCAAAAATCAAAACACAAAATAAATTTAGATTTCCTTAGCATACTTAAATTTGCAAGGAATCCTCTTTTCAAAATCATCAAAATAAACCACATTTGATTTCCTTAGCATACTTAAATTTGCAAAGAATCCTCTTTTCAAAATCATCAAAACAAAACACATTTGGATTCTTTATTTAGCATACCCAAATTTGCTAAGTAAAGAATTCTTTTCAAAACAACAAAACATTTGGATTCTTCATTTAGCATACCCAAAATTGCTAAGTGAAGATCCTATTTTCAAATTCACACATGATTCACAAACAAGCAAAAGAAGAAGAAAATTGTTTTCAATCACCTTACATAGCATACCCAAATTTGAATTCCAAAATCACAAAGCAAAATAAAATCAATTGACCCTTTACTTTAACATACTCAAATTTGTTAAATAAAGGGTCCTCAAACTCAAAAAATCAAATTCAAATATGAACCTATGGAAGCATCCATCTCTCCAAAGACATTTGAACCCATTTTTAACATACATAAATTTGTTGAAAATGGATTTTACATTCAAAAAGTCTCCTTTCCAATCAATTTCAAAATCTCTCCAAATTCATTTGAGCCACACTTAACACTTTCAAGTTGTTGAGTGTGGGTTCAAATTCTAAATCAAAATTCAAAATTAACAAAATCGATTCAAACTTGTTTTCAATACTTTCGGTCAATTTAGCCAGTTCAATTTGCGGTTCAGTTCAATGGCATAGAAATATGTCTTTACATTTCCTTTGGGATGGATTTGGCCTTGGATGCCAGCCTCCCTTACTTGCCCACCTCATCCATTTTGGCGAGGCTTTGAGGCTAGGATCACATGTGAGGGACCACCCTCAATACAATAGCGTGGTGACCAGAGGCGAAGCGGTCATCCAGTTGAGTTACCATCTTGAGAGATTCCCTCACTAAGAGGAAGGTATGGCGTTCCCATAGTAGTAGCAATGCTGGTGCACCCTTGTTCCCCTGCTACTATCGACCCACTCGTTGCACCTTCCAAGGGGAAGGATCCCCTGATTCCAGGGATAGCCTTCCTTAACTTCGAGGTAGGGTCTAGTTCCCACACTGCTCGCCCCACCAGGGCTCAATCTGAAACAAGAACTGCATGATCAGGCAGTATCATATTGGCATAGCGAGGGAGCTAGAGGCAGCCACTCAGTTTGTAGCAGAGGAGGTACCTAGGATAGTATCTCCTCTCATCACAGAGAACAAGTTCCATCCCCTCTCCAGTTCTGATAGAGAGGATATTAGGAGGATTTCCATTTTAAGATTGATCTAAGGTAATCTTGCTTTTTTATATTCATATCTCTTTTGTATTACTATGGAGGAGCTTTCTCAATTGTTTTAAAGAAGCATTTTGGAAGCTTGATATAGAAAAATTAAAATGAGTAGCTCTTGCATTTCTTACTTCATTTATATTGATGATGTACAATTTTTTTGGAAAAGCTTCAACTCATAAACACTTAATTAAGATTATTTTAAATTCAATATCAATCTCATTAAACTACCTCTAACTCAATATATGCTCACTTAACTTGAACTATTGATTTTTTTCTATTAACTATTCAATCTTTGACTTTCTATCTCTTATAGATAAAATCAAATCATCATTAGATGTTTGAAAAGCTAAATGTTTGTCTATGGCCAAAAGACTTTAGTTATGGAAACACAATAAGCTTAATCAATATCTTGGTTATTAGTGTCATGCTCTCATGATTCCTAAAATTGCATCAAGATGTATGTTAATCCAACAATATGCTATAAGAGTATGTAGTGTTGAACATATGTGACACGCTAGTTGTATATTTAATTTAAAACATAAAAAAATTTAGACATATGTATCCTAAATAACTATGTTTGAAATTTAAAAATATAAACTAAGTGTATAATTTAATAAATAAATGAAGATAAATTATTTTTTTTACTCTTTCTTTGCCTACTATCATGATGTTTGAAAGGTACATATATTTTTTATTTATCATTTTGCAACCTTAAATAATATTATTATTTTTCATTCTTACAATGTTAGAATTTGTTGTCACATTTCTTGCATATTTAATTTTGGTAATTACTATATATTATTTTAATATTTAAGAATTATAAAGTATAATGTCTTGTTAACTAAGTGTATGTGTTATATATTTTAAAAAATAAGTGTCTTAGGTTTGTGTTATTATGTTAACTTGTTCCCTTATTTGTAATGATGCATCCTAGGTGTCTATATAATATATATTTTTTATACACATATCATTAATAAAACTTTATTTCTACAAATAATAATATTAATTGAAAAAAATTATTATTTTTCTTTTCATTGGATCCAAAGTTATTTAGTGAAAGAACCTAGATCTTACTTTAGAAATGAGCCAAAAAATTTAAGAACAAATTAAACAAGCTAGGTCTTGGAAAACCTTATAGGGTTTAGTAGAAATCAAGCCAAATCCATTTTTAAAGTTAAGAAGAAAAATTGAAAAGAATTGAGGAAATACAATTCACACACACACACACACACACACACACACACACACACACACACAGAGAGAGAGAGAGAGAGAGAGAGAGAGAGATCAAATCAAATCAAATCAAATCAAATTAAGTGTGAAAATTTCTATCAAATTATTCCTCTAATGCTCTTTTTATAGATGAAGATCCAAGTGTATGCTATGTAATTAATAAAATTAGTATAATTTTAAATAACAAAATGGAATGATCTTAGTGTAGCTAGTTATGAAGCAAGTGAGTTTGTTTGGTGATTTGAAGGTTATTCCACAAAGATGAAAATTTTAAAATAACATAAACTCTTAAACAATGAGATATTATTTACTTTAGTCTAATGAGTTTATAATTTTGTTCCTTTAGTACAAGGGTCATTCATTTAATCACTATTCCTATATGAGCATGTTTAATATTAGGATTTCTATTTAAATTTAAATTGTTACACTAAAAGACACTATAAAATGTAAAAGTCATTAGCTTTATTCACTGAAGTAACTAATGACCTCCTCCCTATGAGTAACACATAATTATCCACTAAGTAGATATGATATTAGAAACAACCCCTATAGGTTTAAGAGGTAGCTCCTACCATCTTGTGACAAATATATCTTTGATAATATTTATGATAGCCTAAGGCCTATAATCATTAAGATATTGTCTACCTTTTTTTCTAATGACTACATGATTTTGTTCCTTTAGTGTAGCTTTTTAAGAGATCAACCTTCCTAATATGCTCCTATATGAGCAAACTTACGTTTAAAGATTTAATAAATTGAATTTCAAATATTATATCAAAATACATCTTGATATTTAAAAGTTCAATATCATTCTACTTATAGTGCATAATAATAATAACTTGAAAATTCAAACAATTATGAACTTTATGTATCCTTAAAAGTATTTTGAGAGAAATCTTCATATAGGATCTTGTATATCAACTAGTACTTTGGGTGAATACATTCATATTGTTGATCAAAAGTGCTTTCAAAGAGTAATCAATTTCTTAGATCATTCATTTGAGTTCACCATCAAAGTGTTAATTATTACCAAGAGTTCTTAGGCTACTTTTAAAGATGTCACTCATAATAACTTCTTAATTAGTGAGGCTACATATTTCTTTTAACTAAGAGATTTCTGAGTGTGTACATGCTTCAAACTAATTATAAGTTCAAGGAGCTACACCAAGGATAGAGTAGGATGCCGGAGGGTTGAGAGAGGGAAAGAAGAGATGTGAGGTCCATTATAACATATCACAAGAAGAACCAAAAAGCAAGGGAAAGTAAGAGATAATTGGACCTCCAACCAAAGCCGAGGCCTGAAACAAGAGGGCGGCTAACCAAAAGGAGTAAAAGGTAGCATTACCACCAACCCAAAGGAAGCATCAACCACACACCGGGAGGAGAAGCGAAAACCCTAGCTCGCATACCCAGAGAAAAAACTTCAATAGTTGTAATTTTTAATGTTTTAGGTGATTCACATTAATTATTTTATTTTATTTTATTTATATTTTAATTCAAAATAAAATGTATTTAATGAAGATAGTTATTTTTAAATTATTTAAAATATTTTCAAATAATATTATTTTTTTAAGAAAAATAAAATTAATTTTAAAATGTAATGAGTAAACGTGTTTTTAAGATACCATAAAAATATAAATATAAATTATAGAATAAAATTGATCTCAAATAAGCTATTAGTTATTAAAAAATTTGATATCAAATTTTCTCTATATTAATATTACATTTCAGTGCCTAATTTAAAAAAAAAAAAGGACTATTTAGGATCACTTCTATATTTTATTTTAGGTTTAATATTTTAATTTTATTTTAAAATAAAATATATTTTATTATTATTATTTTTTTAACAATATATAAAATATCTTTAGATTATTTTAAACATTTTAAAAATACTAAAAATACATTAAATAAACATATTTGTAAAATAATATAAAAAATAGAAATTATAAAATAAAATTGGTCCGAAAAACAAACAAGCGCTAAGAAAAATGAAATGTTTGACGGCATCAAAATCTTGGTAGCTTTTTGGACCAGAAAAAATTATGTGCAGTTAAACAGTTAGTGTTTAATGCCTAAACATACAAATAATTAAATATATTTTAAATTCTCATCATGATTTAATTAACTCATCAAAATTAAGTCAATATAGATGTATACATACTTATTATATGTGATTTATATTGTATATGTATTATTTATAACATTAAAATCATTAAAAATACATACAACAAATTATTTTTCTCCTCATTGTTTTCACATTAATTAAAATCATAATAAATCATATTATAAAACAAGTAGTACTTTTCTATTTTAATGAACTTTAAATTATAACTTCTAACTTAAAGCTAAACTAGCAATGTTATCTTAAAAGTAAAACATTAAAATAATAAATCGGTGACAAACTCACTTCTCATTATTTTTAATTTTTTATAATATTAGCGGAAAGACATCCATGCCATCAGATTAGCCCGTAAAAATAGACGTTAATAACAAAATATTGATACTTTAAAACACGTTGGAGGTACCAGGTCCAAAATCTCTTCATAATTTAATAATTATTATAATAATAAAGGGCATTTACATACATATCACACTATTTTATATATTTATATATGTAATATCTAAATATAAATATTTATACATATAGCATCTAAATTTTTATTATTACAAAAAAAAAATACTTTTCTTACTTTTTGAAGTTAAATTTAATTTTTTGAAGCATAAAAGTACTATGTTTGTAAATATCAAATTTTAGATGCTAGATATATAAATTCATAATTATTATATCTATATATATATATATATATATATATATATATATATATATATATCTATATATATGTATATATATATATATATATATATATATATATAAATTTTCTATAATGCAGCATCTTTTGCATTTATATGTACATTCCTCCCTCAATCCATCTCTCCTGCTTAAAGAAATCAAAATGAACTCAACTTCCTCTATAAATTATCTCCTTATACACCGTAATTCGTCAAATAGATGTTTAACTGGTCGATATAAATCAATCTACCTTCTTCATTCTTGATAATTCATCCTCCCCTCTATTCTTCTTGCCTTACCATCTCCTCTCTAACATGGATACCAAATCTTGAAGAGACAATTTCTACAGATTCGGATCATTATCATCTCGGCGAAGAGGATGAAGAACAAAAAAAAGGAAAAATAGAGCTCCTGTTCTCATTAATGGAAGGAAACTACTTTTTTTTCCAATAAAGTATTATTTGGTGTGAACTGGTAGATCATTGATATCGAGTGAAAACGGCTAAGGTATTTTGGGATAATGAAAGTTAGTTAATGGTATAACATAGCTTGGATTAAGAATATGGCAAAGCGAGGAGGAACAGTTTTATTCCATATAGCTTATATCTCGCTATTAGAATTATGGACGATTCTTTAATAATTATATTATAAATTATTATATATTATTTAGGTTTTCTTCATCCTATGTATATAATTTGTTTATTATCAAGAAATTTTGTTCTTTGTATTTGCGATTAAATAAAAGAAGATTACATATCTTTTTAGTTTTCATGTACTTGGATTGGAATAAAATAGATGCAAAATATATTATTATATATTTTTATTTTTTAATTATTTGAAATATATTCCTGCATATATATATATATATATATATATATATATATATATATATATATATATATATATATATTATGCACATACTTTAAAATTCTGTTAAATATACTATGGTAGTAAAATGCATATTTTCTAAAAAATAAATATTTATTTTGTATCTCACTTAAGATCTCATTTGTTGAAGCTAGAAAATTCGCCTTTAAAAATAAAAAAAAATTCACAATTTGAGTTGGTGAATTAAAATTAACATTAGCGTTATTCTCTATTAAATTATTTTGAAATTAGCTCAAATTTTATAATTTTAACTTCATTTAATCTTAAAATTGAACTTCACACAAGCTAATTAAATCTCATATATTAGAATACAATTTCACAATCAGCGTCACAAAGCACTCCTTTTTTCAAAAGTTCTCCATTTCTTTTCATTATTTCTCTCCATTAATAGCTATCAACTAATAATTAATAATTTGATCAGAGTTTTGAGAATAATAATTAGAGCTTAAGGCCAATTTGAAATATTTTTGTATTTTTATTATTTTTGTTTTAAAATATATCTCTAATATATTATTTGTATATTTTTATTTGTATTTTCAAAATAAAATAAGTTATTTTAAAAATACTCAAAATAAATTTTAGTTGCTTTAATTATTTTAAAAAATGACTATTAATTAACATATTGATTATTCAATAAAAATAGTTTAATATACTAAATATCATTTATTTCAAATCAAAATATACATTAAAATTTTAAACTTAAATATTAAATAGAAATAATCTCAAAAAATTCATTAATTTATGTGCCCATAAGCTCCAAGATTCCGCCATGAGTTCATTTTAAGTCTTTTTTTTAAATGAGTTAATATTTTGTGTTTTGAAGATTTTTTTTTAATGATAAAAAAAAAATATAAAATGTGTGACTCTAATATTTGATCTTAAAAATCATGTGCATAAGTTCTCTTCATTGGTCACATCATAAAGCTCAAATTATAGTTTTTCTTTCACCATCATTAGCCATATTTTTTGGGCCCAATTTAATAATAAATTCACTAACAGATATATAAGTTTTTTAACCTCTTGGTTGAAAACATATCTCAAACTAGAGTTTGCTTATTGGTTGATAATAGTTTTAAGATTTTAGATTGTTGATAATAGTTTTAAGATTTTAGATTGTTTATAATAGTTTTAAGATTTTAATTGGTTAAATTAGCTGATAATCATATAGTCATTCATAAGAGTTTATAAAGACTTGGTTAAAAATATTAAATAAAAATAATCATTTTATTTTTTTATTATGTTTAAAAATAGTGAAGGTAATTTATTATATTTAAATATGTTGCTTTGATTTCATTATTATTTAATTAGGATTTTTAATTAGTTTAATGATTATCATATTTTAAAAATAGTAAGACATTTAAATAGTCTACTTATAATCCCTTTCATACATATTAGTATCAATTATATCCTAATTAATTATGATTACTTATCTTTTATTAATTTTTTAAAGTAATGTTAGGGCAACTAAATAAAATTTAATTATTATTAATCATCTAAGTTAAATATTATTAAAGATAATTTAAACATTAATTAATATTCATGAATCTATTCATCTTGCAAATTTGATTTGATTCCTTCTTAGATTTTACATTAATTTATTTATTCCTTCTTAAATTTTGATAATTTTTTACATTAGTTATTCATGAATTAATGTTTATTTTGTTAAATTATAAAAAAATAAATTAGCAATTAAGAAATAAATTTAACACAACTAAGAAAATAAAAATAAGTAATTAGATTAAGAAATAGAGTTATATGATGATACTATCCTTTGAGAAGATCAAATAGCACCAATTTGTTGTTCTTTTTTTTGAGATATATTTATATCATTTGCCACCGATCTTGCTTTATATTTATCTATAGATCCATCGATTTTAAATTTTTTTTTTTTTGAATATCCATTTACATCCAATAGGTTTACAATGTGGAGGTAAATCACAAAGTATCTAAGTCTTATTTGATATGATAGAATCTATTTCATTATTAATAGCTTCTTTTTAAAATGGTGCATCTATATAATTCATAGCTTCATCAAAAGTAGTAGGATCATTTTCTAAAATAAATATTTTAGTTAAAAGAGAATAAAAATTATCACTTAAAAGTTTATCTTTTCTAACTCTTTTACTTTTTCTAATATTTTTATCATTTTTATTAGTTAAAATAGTATCATCATTATTTATTATAGAATTTTCTATTTAAGATTTTTTTATTAATAGATTTTGTAATCTTATTTTTATAGGAAATATATTTTCAAAAAATATAGCTTTTCAAGATTCCATAATTGTATAAATAGACATATCACTAATATCAGAATTAATGATAAGAAATCTATAAGTAGGACTATTAAGAGAATATCCAATGAATACACCATATACAATTTTAGATCCTAATTTTCTCTTTTTATATTCTAAAATAAATATTTTAGCTAAACAACCCCAAACTTTTAAATACTTCAAATTGGGTTTTCTATTTTTTCAATTCTTATGATGTTTTATTAGAATCTTTATAAGGAAGATTTAAAATAAAACAAGTTGTTGACCTCACTTTTGGAGTGAGGATTCAATCTTCCCATCATAGGTCTAGGAATCTTCTGACACTAAGAACTCCTTAGTGATGACACTTCTAGTGGCTGTGAATACTTAACTAAACCTAGAGACTTTAGAAGGGTTTTCCATAGGATTAGGCTTTTAAGACTAAGGAGACCTACCACCCTATGGCTAACCCATGACTTGCAATTATCTAAGTCCAAATAAAATCAAATTAAATCAAGACTAAACCAAATTGAATCAAACCAAAAGTACATAATCAATGCATAAACACAAATGAACTCAAAAATAAATTCAAATGAGGTTCAAAGTGGTAAATAAGTCATTTGACCTAGAGTTGACCCATGGGCCCTATTAAGACAAAAGTCAACAAACAAAAAATTGTCCAAATTAAATCTCTTTAAAAGATCAAAATCATCAAGTGAATATGTTTAAACATAAAACTAAACAAATCTAAATCAAATGAGATCTCAAATGGGTTAATTGGATCATTTAACCCATTAAGCTCAATTTGGATTAAAATAATTCAAATCAAAATTAACATCAAGTCAAATAAAACCAATCACTCTAAATCATCAAACCACTTAATTAAACATGATTAGAACTTAAACACATCTTGGTTGAGCTAAACAAAACATTTAACTCATTGAACTTATTTAACCCATTTGAACTCAAAATGGGTCAACCAAATCCAAGCCAAATTAATCTAAGTTAAACAAAATTAATCAATTAAAACTACAATAAATGATAAACATAATTAAAGTAAATCCAAAGCCAATGAGTCAAACCAAATGTTGAATCAAACCAAACCATATTGACATAATCCCAATTAACTCCAAATTAAATAAAACAAAAGCATCATGTAAAAAAGTTAAAATCAAATCTCTCGGAGAAACCAAAAGAGAGAGAGAGAGAGAGAGAGAAGAGAGGGAAAACACAATCTTGCAAAATCCCCACATTCAATCCTCCCCACACCTCTCTTGCACTTAATGGAAACCACACACAAAGAAGACTTGGAATCTAGAATCCAAGATCACTAATCACCATCACCACACAACCATTTCCATCACTATTAATGGTGATTTTCAGCCACCATTAGGAACATAGGAAAAGAGGCACAAAGTGATTGAATTCCATTATTCACTCTCCAAGAGCTCCCAAGCAAGAACCATTTCCCACTTCTTTTGAGCTAAAAACACCAAAATGTGGATTCCCAAAGGAGAGATGGCAACTATGAATACCACATTCCAAGGGGAGATAAGAGGTTGCATTCAGAAAAGCTTCCTCTTGCATCAAGGAGTGTGCTTGGATCAACACCACCGCTGAAAATCATCCCTGGTGAGGTAATTTCATCAAAATTTTACCAGCAATAGATCTCTTATTTGTGTTTCTTGCACAATTTTAAGAATTTCCCTTATAAATCACTTGCATTCTTCATTTTATACAATCCTAATGCAAAATAAAAGTTTTTTGGCGAGAATCGGTACAAAATCAACACAATCTGATTCCATCGCTTTTATGGTTTTGCTAGTTTTCAATTTTGTTCACTTGCACTATTCAAATGCCCCTTTCATCTAGGTCGGTAAAAGAATCCGATCTGATTCGTAAATGGATATGATTTAGTGATCCTTTGATTTAGATCATCACTGGATGATTTGATCCATGAACTGCCATCCCGCGATTTCCATTTGCCACATGGAACGGCTCCATCAATGCTTCACTCCACTCTATCGGGTGCCACGCAGACCGCACTTAATTTACTACCACTACCATGTGAAAGCGCATGGTGTTGACTAGATTAAGTAAGAAATTAAGAATTTTTTGATTTTAAAATTTAATTAAATCACCTGGAACTATAAAAATTTATAAAAAAATGAAATACTTAACAAAAAAATTGCCAATAAGGGCTCTTTAGACTCGTATTTCAGAGAGAAACCCAACAAACTCAAAATATTCAAATTTCACTAAATATTATGAGCTGAATTTAAGTTTTAGTGAAAATAAAAATTTATTAATTACTCTAAAAATACAAATCAGATTGAGTTGAAACTTTGAGGGATTTAAGTTCAGCTTAAAATATATATATCATAAAAATTTCAAACCTAAATGACTTCTGGATTGGGAGATATTTAATTTTGAAGCTCAAATAGTCATTTTAATAAAATAAATTAAGAGACTTTATAAAAATTATTTAAATCATCGGAAACTTTGAAAAATCATGATAAATTGTAAAAAAAATCCAAAAAATGCAAATAAATACTCATTTTAAAGGTATTTTAGGGGAGGATGTAATAAAAATATTTCTAATTAATTCTAAATAATAATTAAGGCTTAATTAGGTTTAATTATAAACATAATTAATTACTTTTAATTGATCTGGGATTAATCTCAAACTTTTGAGATTGTCTAAAGAGTTGACCTCTACCTCCCTAATTTTCTTAGATTTATTTCTTGCATAATTAATAATTAATTAACCTTAATTACTCTCATAATCCAATTAATGATTAATTAATCATTAATGAATCAAGAAATTAATCATTTGAGCAATAGTGAATGAGCCTATGGAGATAAGATTGAGACCTCCTTCTTAATTCCTTTCATTTAATTAATCAAGTTAATTATGACTTAATTAATTAATTGAATTACTTAATCAATGAAACTAAGATCTAAATCATTCTAGAACTAAATGACTTAAGTCTTGGGTAGACTCTTAGGTGTTCAATAACTTAAGAGAATTCTAAGAAAATTATAACTAACCTATGTGTAGGGTTATAAGAGTACTTAATTAAACTCTTTAGCTCAACTAACTAATAATTGTATTAGGGTCCTTTTATTTTCATAGTTCATCATTATCAATTTTATTTCCAAAGCATGTGCATATTAGGTTGGCATAATCACTTGGATAATTATGCCAAAGTGGCATAAGAAAGGATAATTAATGGACTTAACTCATATTACAACCTAATTAACCCATAAAATCAACCTAATTACCTTTTCATTAAACTAAATTGACAAAACATGGGAATGGATTAGATCAACAAACTTTCCCTCATTAAATGAAGTCAAAATGAAGTCAAAAAATAAAATGAAAGATGGTATTACCAAGCTTTGATTTTCTTTAAATGCTTTTATTTAATATGATTATCCTCAAGAATTAGTTTGATTGAATGAGATTATATGTTTATATTTAGTATTTCCTTTCTAATCATGTTAAATATTGTATGTCATTTGAATCATTCATTCATGTCATTCAAAAATAAATCAAATGAAATTTTCTTTATGTTAAACTTGCATGTGTTGAATTAAATTTATAATATGTGTGACAATTATCACTATTAAATTGAAGTTCTTTTTAAAAGTGTATAAATCAACTATAATATTTAGAGTGATAATAGTTATAAATATCTATAAGCTTGCATGTGATATAGCTTAGAACATGTGATATGGAGTTCTCTTTCTTTAGTATATATGGATTTACATAAATTTTGAATGTTAACAAATGTATAGTCCATTTGAAAAGGACACAACATTTGTTTGTATTCATTCCTATGTATTTTTATGTTTAGATTTAGATAGAACTTTAGCTCACATGTATAAATAATTTGATTAAAAGAAATACAACTTTTAGATAATTTTTCATTCTTGTAGTCATTTATACATTTATGTGTATTTAAGAATAGAGGGTATATCTAGTCTAGACAACTGTGACCCTTAAGTATCCCAAGGAGGTCTTTACCTCACTCTCCTGAACAATGGTGAAGTATCCACTTAAAACTTGTATATACTTGTATGTGCATTTAGCTAATGAATGAAGATCTCCTTTCAATTGGAAGAAATATAATTTTTGCATAATTTTTCATTCTTGTAGTCATTTGTACATCCATGTGTATTTAAGAATAGTGGGTATATCTAGTCTGAACATTCCAGGGATGCAAGTATTGACCTCATTTTTGGATGAGGTTTATATCAATCTGAAATTAGTAATTATGATGTTCTAATTCCAAATAAGAATGTCCTAATTTAGTGCTAGGACACTTTAGTGCCTAAGGAATCCCTTGATTTATTTTACTAGTTGACTTAGGTGAGACCCATCTAGCCAAAGTCAACTCATCAAAATTGGAACCTAATTAAAATTCAATTCAAAATTGAATATGAATCAAAACTCAATCAATCAATAAGATGATTGAATTCAAATTAAAAGGTTTAAATTAAAATCCAACACTTTGAATTCAACTACTTGGTTTCGATTTCAATTTCCCAATCCAAGTCAAATGGATTCAAACCCAATCTCAAATCAATTTGAGATTAATTTGGGCATGTCATGTCAATTCAAACTAGGATGATAATGCCATAAATCATAATAAATAAAAAAAAAAATGGAATTTCAAAATCCAAAAGAAAAATGGGAAGAAGGGAAATGCAAATTCCACTCTTCCCATGCAAAGTCATCCCACCTCTTATGGATGGCTACCTTCAAGTGAAGTCCAACCAAGGAAAAGCCAAACAAGTTGGCTTCTCCCAAGGGAAAGAAGAGAATAAGAAGCAAGAAGAGAAAAGAGAGGATCGCCAAGAGGAAAATCAAGCAAGAAGCCTTCCTCCCTCTCATGTGAACATCCCAACATATTCACAAGGCCAAGTGGAGTTAATCCTACCCCTGGCCTTGAAGTCAGGTGGTGACCAAAATCCTTCAATATAGGATTTTCACCTATGGAAAGTGCCTATTCCCTCCCATTTGCATTCCAAAAGCTTCACCAAGGCAAGAGATGAGGTTCCACCATTCCTCTTGCTAACACGCTGAACAAACAAACCCAATCTCCAATGGTGAAATCTGGAATGGATTTCACCCCAAATTGAAGTTACCAACACGTTCTAGGGTTGAATCAAGCTTGAGCAAAACTCAACCCATCCCCCCATCGAGAAGTGAGAATGATCAACGCCACCAAACCCATGTTGGTTAAGGGAGCAATTGAGGAGACAACTCATTTCCTTTGGCACAAGCTTTGCATTGTTCGCTAATGGAATGGATTTCATCACGAGAGAATTGGAGGTTCTCCATTAACATACTCTCATTTTTCCATTAAACTATCGATTTTCATCATTTTTGAAGGAAACTTGATCCCAAGTGTGATCTTAGATTGGGTGATTTCCTTCCACGATTGTTTTGCAATTGAAATTGTGTGATTTTGTTGCTTAGATTTAAAATCAAGCAAAACCATGGACGGCTCTTTTATGTAGTCCTGATAAGAGACACAATCTTGTCATCCATTCCATCCGAAAGGAACCACATCTAGGGGCTACCCAATTTATATCCCTTAGACTCAGATTGATTGGATGGTCCCGCACTAAATCAGATCCCGAAATGGATCCGTGGATCTCATGGACCAACCACATGCAAAATGTGACACGCCACATCACACCGGTTTAAAGAGGAAATTGGATTTTGGAAAAAAAATTACAAAAATTACTCAAAACTTCTAAAAATCATAGAAAAATAAATATAAATAAAAAAATTCACATGAAGGTTCTATGGATTTGCCTTGATGAGAGGGATCTACAAAAAATTAAAATCCCCAAATTAATTGGGTATTGTAGCTTTAATTTGGGTTTAATTGAAAACCATTAAATCCTAATTACTCTTAAACAACAAATCCAATTGATCTGAAACTTTGGGGAAATGAAATTAGGGTTAATAGACACCTTTTGTAAATCTTTCATAATTTATTTCACTATTTTTATGGGAAATCAAAATTTAAACCCTAAACTTGAATTTTGATTAAATAAATTAATTTAAAATGAAATAATTAATAAAAATGAATAAGAAAACTTTAAATTAACCTAATGAACCCTAATGAACATTAAAACCTTAAGGAACTCAATTAAATTTAATAAATCACAATTTGTCTTAATTAAGCCATTATTTGAATTAATTAATTCAAATAATTAACTAGAATCATAAATAAATCAACTAAATATTCAAAAATTATAAATAAACCCTCATTGCAAACAAATTTCAGAGGAATCAATGAAAAATGAAACCTTTAAATAAATTTCATTAAATTAGGCATAATTTAAGTTTTAATAAAATAATTATAACTTTAATTACACCCTATGAATCTAATCAAGATAAAACTTTGGAAACATGAAATTGGCATGTAACCCCACTTGATAGAAATTTTTGAAACCCAATTGATCTTTGGATTGGGAGTTGTTGAATTTCCAAATTCTTAAATCAATATTAAATCCATAATAAATAAGAAAATCATTTAATTCATTAACTCATGAAATAAACTAAACTAATCTTAATCAAACATAAAAAATACTTAAGGTAATTCTCCAAATAGCCTAAGTCAAAGGATTAATCAATTTCAAACTTATGGACTAATTGAATTAATCCTTAAAATAATTAATCAAATATTAAAACTTAAATCACCAACTCTTAATGAATCCTTACATCTCCAACGAATCAAATCAAATGAATGCAAACCTTAACCTAAGTACTTTAGGTTAACCCAAATTAAATCAAATGAAATCAACATGACTTAATCTAAAAGATTAATATAACCAAATGAACCATATTCAAATTAAATCAAATAATCCAATTCAAATAAAATCAAATGAAATAATTCAAACCAAACTAAATTGAAAACTAAACCAAGAATGAAAATCAAATTCAATTTCCAAAGAAAAGAAATGAAATATCAATTCAAATCCAAATTCAAACAAACTAAATGAAATCAAAAGGATTAATTAAGATACTTAAGGATCTTAGTTGGACCTTCACAATGAATCTTCATCTTAGGATGATGATTTCATTCTATTAGGAATTAAGATATTGAATAGGTGAGTTCCATCCAAAATGGAATCCATTCTACTCTTCGCCTTGAAAATCTAAATATCACTTTAACCAAAAGTAAAAAATAAAATGAAACTAAATCACTAAATCATTTGAATTGAAACCTCCCAAAGGTAAAATTCAAACAAACTCAAATCCCAAATTGAAACTTGAACTAAAAGAGGCTTAGTAAAGACCTACCACACAAGCCTATCTTCTACACACGCTAGATCATTTAGGTCACGAACTTTAGATTTAGGATCATTATGTGATTCTTTTTATAGTTCTCTACAATATGTTGTGATATGATGTGCTTCACTTATCTGGTGTATTACTTTAGATTAAATGCCTAGCTTGTTTGCCCATTAGATGGTAGGACTTTCTTTCAGAATTAACTCTATTTTCGGGGGAAAGTGTTAAAGAGATTGATATCATAAATAAATAAATAAAATTATAAAATTATTATTTGCTTGTAGGAAAAATCCTAACATAATCCATAAGATAGGTGGGCAAAATGCTAAACTAATGTTTGTAAAAATATAACTATTGTGTGCTATTTGTATAACATATGTTTTGTGACTTAGATTTCTTTTGAATTTTAAAATGTAAATTTGAGCTTAGAATTAGTTTAAGATCTATGTAAGATTAGTAGAGATGGTGATGGGTCCCCTAAGATGGATGTCCTAGAGATGCTAGAAAAGATCTAGACTTGGGTTCTGGCTATTTAAAGATCTACCTCCTTTTTTTTCTTTGTATAGTGGTACCACATTGACCTGTTTCTATAAATTTAAATTGGCTTGATTTATTTTCAATAGAATCAACATACTTTTATAGGTTTCTTTCTTGTGTTTTCTTGTGAATGAAATATTGACGATTAAAATAGAAAACCAAATTTTCTTAAATCTAAACAACTAAAATAAAATAAAATACAACTTGAAACTTCATATAATTAAAGCCTGCACAACATAAAATGAATTAGAAACCATTTTAAAATCATGAAATCATATAGTTTTCATTCTTTAAATTAGGCAACTTCACCCATTGCACATAAGGGGCATTTGTCCTATGAGGATGACCACCTTCTGGAAGTCTACCTTCTATTGATTTGGCCTATAACCATTTCTAATTGCATGACATTAGGCATAAATGCATACCCATGGACTAAATAAATCTTGTAAAAATTTATAAAACTTGAAAAATATTCATTAATTAGATGCATCTTCATACCCTACATGATTCTGGGATTAGGGAGTGAGTCTATGTTCATTGATTATTTTTCTAAAAATGCAAATCTTAATATCTTACATTCATGAGACTTCATGAATTTAAAATGCACTTAGTGGTGTTAGTGCCCCTCTCTGGGGTTATAAGTCCCAAGACTGTGGATAGGTTAAATCCCTCAAGTGAGAAGAATGATAATTTCCAAAATAGAACTAGGTCAGAGCATCTAATATGTATTAGAAACACATGTAGACTAGGTTTTGAAGCATCTTGTTCAGAATAAGTCTTCAACACTAGGCATTTGCAATCTTGTAGAATCTAAGTCCTAGATTTCTAAGAAAATGTCAACTCAAAATCTAAACTAAATTCTAAATTTAAAGCCCAATTATAGGATAGTTGAAATGTCTACCCATCCCTATCAATAAGCATTTCCTACTTCATCCCAATTGGCTTCCAAAACAACTCTCTCCAATTTGGACTGCTCCAAATTGAAATTCTAAAAAATCAATCCTTTGAAAATTTAGAAATCTTTAGAAATAATAACTTATTTCTTTAATAGAGAGTATTCTTAGGAAGATACCATTCTTAAGATTTAATTAACTGAGCTTGCCTCTATAGGAATCATGAACCCAATTTAAAATATGCTTTTCCCATGTAGTTCAAAGGAAAAATTTTTCATACAAAAGACTCATTAGCCTTTGAGTATTTTATTGAAATGATCAAATCCATTATAGAAAACATGTTTATCTTTCGAGATAATATGTTTATTAATGATGTATTTGAGCATCTAAATAAGAAAATCCTAAACACTATGTGGTGTCCTAAAATTTCTCCACAATGAGGCTTTATGTATCCCCAAGGAGGTCCTTACTTCACCCGTTAACAATGGAAAGAACTTGCTCAAAATTTTATACACTTGTATGTACATTTAGCTAATGAGAAAATTCCATTTTCTACAAAATCCATATATGCATCCTTCATTTAAAGTGTGCTAAAAGAAATATGTTGCATGTGTAGTTCTACCTAGAATTAAGTCATATGCATGCTACATGTGATGGGAAGGAGTAACTTGATGTATGTCATATGATAGATATTCAATTAATTTTAAGAAACTTTTCATATTGAATGGAATTCTTTAAAGTGAACTTGAATTTAAGATTAATTTAAAAAATGTGTAATAAACTATTAACTAAAGAGAGAATTAAGTCAAATTAACATGCTTTAGGAATGGCTTAGATAAAAGAGGGAAATCTTTTTTCTCTTTAGTTGCTAAGTGTAGGATCATATGAAATAAATCAGATCACAAATTAAAATTTGCAAATCAATTAAACAACTTAAAGTGAAACCACCCTTATAAAAAAGTTTAATCTTTCCACACTTAGAAAATTACCACTGTAAAGTCTAGTGACATACCACACAAGCCTTACACACACATTATTAAATCACTACTTGGTGGTGTATGGTATTATGTATGTTTTATGTGATGTAAGATTTTAGTCCTGATGTTAGAGTGTATTAGACTAGATGTAGGATGATATTATCCTAATCATATTTTTCTATAGGGGATTTTGCTTAAGTTATAAAATAAATATAAATGTTTAGCTTATAGGTTGTTTAAGCCCTCTAAGAATAATCCAAGTTAGGATAGGTGGGCTTGGTTACCCATGTGTGGGGTGCTAAGTCTAAATTATAAATATAACTGCTTGGGTTATATGTATGTTTAGCTAAACTCTATTTTACAGGTATAGTTAAATTTTCTTTTCCTAGCTTAATGTAATTTTGCATTAGGAATTATGATTAGTGCTAAGTGCATCTTGGATGAGCATTGAATTGAAGCCTTTGTCAAGGGGTGCCATGTGGTGCTTTGAAGCCTACCAAATAAAAAGGAGCAAAGACATGAAGAAATGAAAGAGACATGAAGAATGGAGACTTGAAGACCTCCCCCCCCATAACATTTATTATTTGTAATTATAATTATTTTTTATTATTATTCTACTAGACCAACAAAATAGTGTTGATTGTGAGATGTTTGTGTATAAATACATGGAGGTAGTGATCAGCAAATCTCCAGTGGACTATGCTGAGCACCAAGATTGGCCAAAGAAAATGAATTACTTTAGAGTTTGCTTATGCTATTTTTTGTTTAAATATGAAATAACCGAGCTCTAAAATGTTGAGTGCAAGGTTCTGCATATGAATAAAGTGTTTGGAAATCTAAGTGTAGATCATCTTTGTATTTATTTATGTTTAGGGTGCTATTATAAGCAATTTGTACATGCTATTTATCTATGTTGTACATGTTATTGTAAGCTATTTGGAGTTATTTTTTGATAATTTGGTGCAGTTTCTTCATTTTCTCAATTTTTCTTAATTGTGGGGCTTGCCATATGTTTAGAACATTCCATTGTAAGCTATTTGGAGTTTAGTTCTTGGGAATTTGGTGGTTTATGGTGATTTTATGGGGAATTTTAGCTATTCTACACTATTTTTCAATTATATGTTTAGTAGATGCTATTATGTCTTGTTTGGAGGCTTATGAGTGGATTTTGAAGCTATTTTCAATGTGTATTCTTTGTACTCTCTCACAGTACACCCCATTTTTCAAAATTTTAAGTGAACAATTTTGAATTATATGTTTTGTAGATGCTATTCTAAACTTTTTGGCGACATATGGGTGAGTTTTTTAGCTATTTTTAATGTGTACTCTCAGTACTCTCATTAGGGTACATTTTTTAAAATTTTCTGCTAATCTACACTATTTTTAATTATATGTTTAGTAGATCTGTTAAGCTATTTGGAGGCTATTTGGTGGATATTGATTAGTTTTCAATGTGTACTCTCTACTCACTTGAGGGTACACCACTTTTCAAATTCTTTCTATTCTATTTTTCAATTATATATTTAGTAGATGATTTGTTTGAAGGCTTGGGTGAGTTTTTGGATCAGTTTTTAATGTGCACTCTCGATACTCTCATGAAGGTACATCCCATTTTTTAAAAATTTCAGCTAATCTACACTATTTTTCAATTATATGTTTAGTATATGCTATTCTAAGCTATTTGGAGGCTTCTAGTGGGTTTTTGAGTGATTTTCAATATATATATACTCTCATGAGGGTACACCTATTTTAAAAAAAAAATTTAGGTAACTATTTTTCAATTATATGTTTAGTATATACTATTCTAATTTGTGTCTTTTGGGTTATTTGGATTTTTCAATATATACTCTATGCACTCTCATGAGGGTACACCTTTTTTTTAAATTCTTTTAACTATTCTACCACAATTATATGTTTAATAGATCTATTTTAAGTTGTTTGAGTTTTGGTGGGTTATTTGGATTAGTTTTAATGTGACTCTATGTACTCTTATGATGGTACACTCAATTTTTTAAAATTTTTTAGCTATTCTACCATGTTTTCAATTATATGTTTATAGATGTTATTAAGTTTTGAGGTTTCTAGGTGGGTTTTGGATAGTTTCAATATGTACTCTGTATTCTTCATGATGGTACACTCAATTTTTTCAAATTTTTAGCTATTCTATCTATTTTTCAATTATATATTTAGTAGATGCTATCTAAGCTATTTTGGAGGCTTTGGGTGAGTTTTAGAGCTAGTTTCAAAATGTGTACTCTTTGTACTCTCATGAGGGTACACACCATTTTTTCAAATTATTCACTATCTATACTATTTTTCAATTATATATTTAGTAGATGCTATTTGTTTGGAGGCTTTTGGGTGTATTTTGAGCTATTTTTAATATGTACTCTATGTACACTCATGAGAGTACATCCCATTTTTTCAAATTAAACCATGATGGGGCTCATTATATGTTTAGTACAAGCTATTCTAAGTTGTTGGAGAAATTTTGGTAACTTTTGTAGCTCTTTTGATGTGTGTGAGTTAAATTTTTTTTTAAAAAAATCATGAGTGTACTGAGAGAGTACACATGAAAATACCTCCATAAAACCCCAAATTCTCCAAAACTAAACTCAAACATCTTGCAATAGCATGTACATATGACAAACCCCATAGTTGAAAAAAATTGAAAAAATGGGGTGTACACTCATGAGATGTCACATGAAAAATAGCTCTAAACAACCCCCTACTCTCTAGGTAACATCTCAAAACTGCTCAAAAAATTACCAAATTCCCTTGTTAAAAATTTCTGGAAAAAAGAGTGTACACTTTATAAGTAGATCCAAAAAAAATAACCAAATTCCCCAAGAAACAACTCCACACTTTGTACACTGTGGAGGCATTTTCAATAAATTTTGGTGTAATAACCCAGACTCTTTTGACAAGAATTTTGTGATTTAAAGTACAAAATATTAAGAGTATATTAAAAACATAAGCGATAAGTCAAGTACAAAGTTTACCTTTAAAATAGCATAGTAACTATTGATTGGCACACTTTCAATCAAATTGACATTAAAGTATATACATTCAAAGAACACATGTCAATTAAATAATATCACAAATTATAATGTTTTCTATAATGATATCCATCATTACTTGGTGTATTCTTCAGCAGACTAACTAATTATAGAGCTTGAATTAAATTTCTAAAATAGAAGAACATCATATCAGTTGGTGATATGTAACAATAAGAATGAAGTGTTACATCTGCATATCTCTGGAAAGCACTCTGGCATAATAGAAAAAGGTGTTGTAATGGGTGACCCTTTATGTTCTCCACCTCTCAGTTGTTCTTTCTTCTCTAACATTAAAGACATAATGATTTTAAGTTTAATATATTTGAAGACTATAAATTTAGAGTCGGTGAAAATTACTCTTGGCTTTCTTGTTTCTCTCCCAATATCCTTCGACCTTGCATTGGAAACCTTTTTTCTTAAGCGAATCCTTTACTAAGTTAGTTCCTTTATCTATTATAGTAGACTTCTTCTTCTTAGTTGTTTTACCTATTGGGGGTGAATTCTCACATAATATAGAATCAATATTATAAAATAGTTTTTTTTTTTTAAACATATACTCCTCTTTCTTATTACCTTGTGCCCTGGTGCTTATTTGATATGCATATCGACTGATGTGGTTCCAAAAAATAATGTCAGTTTCATTTCCATCATTACCTTGCACATCTTTTAAGTTCCTGTAAGCACTATCAAAGTAAATATCCCTCATTGCTCTGGTTGACCATCACATGAGAAGATACTTCTTCATAATGCACATAATATCTTCCTGACTCAGAACTCGGATATAGTGGGCACAAAGCACCCCCATCATTTTAATTTTTTACAACTACAAGTTATACTTAACATGTCTTGTCAAAATAGACAATCCATAATTTGGAAGAACTCTTATTCTCTAAGTATCTCACCAAATACTCTATGGGATTGGCACCTAAAAAAATTAAAAAATGATGTACCCTAATGAGAGTATAGAGAGTACACATAGAAAATAGCTCCAAAAACTCTCAAATTCTTGAGGAAACATCTCCAAACATCTTACAATAGAATGTACTAAACATATGACAAGCCTCACAATTAAAAAAATTGAAAAAAATGGGGTGTACCCTCATGAGAGTACAAAGAGTACACATAAAAAATAGCTTTAAAAACTCTAAAATTCTTCAGGAAATATCTCCAAACTGCTTACAATATAATGTACTAAACATATGATAAGTTGAAAAACTTTAAAAAAATGGGGTGTACCCTCATGAGAGTACAGAGTGTACACATGGAAAAAACTCTAAACCCCACCAAATTCTTCAAAAATATATACAACGACTTACAATAGAATGTACTAAACATATGACATAGTTGAAATAAATTGAAAAAAAAAAGTGTGTACCTTCATGAGAGTACATAGAGTACAAATGAAAAATAGCTCAAAAATCTCAAATAGCTTACAATAGAATGTACTAAACATATGACAAGCCTCAGGTTAAAAAAATTTTAAAAATGTAATGTACACTCATGAGAGTACAGAGAGTACACATGAAAAATAGTTCCAAAAACTCACAAATTCATTAGGACAAAACTTCAAATAGCTTACAATAGAATGTACAAAATATATGGCAATTAAAAATGAAAAGGGATGTACACTCATGAGTATATCTGAATGTACACTTGAAAAGTCCAAAATCCCCAAAGTCCTCTTGCAAAGAACTCCAAAAGTGTAGGAAATATATATTTAGAAAATAATTTCAAAGAATATGTGTTTCAAAAAAAATTGTATATATAAAATGGTGGAGAAAACTTATCAATGCATTTATATTTAAGACATCATCCACTAAATTGGTCGCAATATCAAGGCTACAACTTTCAAATTTGTTTTCTATCCTCACAATTCTTTTCGAAAATTGAGATGAGATTTTTTTGTTTCTCTTCTCTTGAGTTCTCGAAAAATAAAATCATATTATGCCCTAAATCCATTTATATATTATTTTTCTCACATTCAAACAACGTTTCTCTGTTTTTTAATGAGTCCTCAGTCGTCCTAATAACATTAAAGGCATCATTATCACAATATTTAGTAAAAAAATTATATTTTATTAGTGGACACGTTAAGATAGTTGGCATCCAGGGCGTAAAACTACGTTATTGCAAATGATAAGCTTTTTCAATAAAATGAAAATTTCTTTTCTTTATATTTACTTTCAAGTGCATTAATAATATTAAAGGGTATATTATAATGTGTTTTGATATGAATCATTGATTGATAAATTTGCTGCAAACAAGTATCATACATAATGAAAAAAATGTCTAATCATAATATTTAGATAAAAAAGATGTTTTTATTTATACATTTTCATAGATTTTTTTTATTTATATGAAGGTAGGTCTACTTGATCTGATGGCAAAGTTGGGTGACAGGGTCAGAGGCTAAGTCATCGAGTAGCCTCTAAGACTATTCATGTGTTGAAAGGAGAGAGAGAGATGTCATAGGTTGGTGCCTTTGATCCTGCAAAGTTGGCGTAGGGTTAGAGGCTAAGTTATCGGGTAGCCTCTAATATTATACATGTGTTGAAGGGGTGGGAGGGAGAGAGAGAGAGAGAGAGAGAGAGAGAGAGAGAGAGAGAAGAAATTCCATTCGCCAATAAATTTATGATGTATATATATTGATGAAAAGGTCGTAATTTTAAATTCCATTTGGTGGCTAATTTTTCATGGATAATAATGGCATAAGAGATCTTGGAGAACAAAAGGGTTGGAGTCAGTATAAAAATGAATTTGTTTATATTCTTTGATGATGTTCTAAATAGATGAATTGAGAATATAAATTGATTCTTAGCTCTAACCTTTAGAAGCCTCTTTTAAAGATATTAGCTAAAAAAATGGTGAAGATGTGATCTCCAAGGAAATTCTTATTCGATATTTGTGACAAAATACTTATAAATAAATTTGTGATTCTTTAAATTAGAAACCTATGTTGAAGTGTTGAGAGGTGAATGATCAGAGAAAGTAGAGGGAAGTACCTTATAACAGAACAAGAAAAACATTCTAACCAAGCTACATTAACATGGACTCTATCTGGCTTAACATTACTATAATCTTCATAGTTGGATCAAGAGTATAAAAGTCCAACATAAAATAGATCTACTTGTTAGCATCAAATAGTGTTGCTGAAGTCCAAAAACTTTTGATTGGGAATGGGATTGCCACTAACCTTTTTAAATAGAAATCTATAATAAATGATATCAATCATAACAATTTAAGGGCCAAAAATAGAGTTACTTATAGAGTCAATAAACTACTAATACTTTATACATTTCATATAAAAGTTGGTCGCATACAAGTGAGATGAAAAGGTTTGGAACTCATACAGTAGACCATATATTAATTGTTAATTCACCAAAAAAAAAGAAATGTACTATGTTTTTAATTCATTCAACCTAGAAATAGTTGGTGGGAGATGTTGAAGGAAGGGTGATTACCAGATGAACACATAATTTAATTTTTAAATATATAGTTCAAGTCAAGGTTGTAGGAAAAGATAAGATTCTTGTAGATAAAGACTTTGTCTGGTTAATGAAACCTCCTAATATTCCAAGTCCCTAATGATGGGAATAACATTGATTGGTCATTAAATTAGGTTTGCCAAAATGTATGCATTTGGCCATTTTGGGATTTATGTGACTTGCTTTAAGAGGTGGTTGCTTGATTTAGCTAATGAAACTCTACTTCATTTAAACAAAGTATGTTCATCTCAATTTCATGATAAATGGGACATCAAAAAAGTTTTTTAATATTATAAATAGAGACTACCTTCTACAATGGCTCTCACTGAAAAGTTTTCCTTCTCATTTTATTATTTGGATTGCATCTTATATTTTTAATGTTCTTTACTCAATATGTATTAATGATTCTCTAGATGGCTTTTTCCATTTTAAGATTGATCTAAGGTATTGTTGCTTTTTTATATTCATAACTCTTTTTTATTACTATAGAGGAGCTTTCTCAATTGTTTTAAAGAAGCATTTTGGAAGCTTGATATACAAAAATCAAAATGAGTAGCTCTTGCATTTCTTACTTAATTTATACTGAGGATGTATAAATTTTTGAAAAGATTCAACTCACAACACAAATGGGCTTAAGATTATTCTAAATTCAATATCAATCTCATTAAATTACCTCTAACTTAATATATGCTCACTTAACTTAAACTAATTATTTTTGTGTTAAGTCTTAGATCTTTGACTTTCTAATTCTTATTGATAAAAGCAAATCATCATTAGATGTTTGAAAAGATAAATGTTTGTCTATGGCCAAGAGACTTAGTTATGGAAACACAATATGCTTAATCAATATCTTGCTTATTAGTGTCAAGCTCTGATGATTCCTAAAAATTGCATCAAGACCATTAATAATCTTTATTCTAAAATTTTGTTGTATGAAAAACTAAAGAAAAATATTTGTATATTATTTCTTGGAATAAAACATATCGAACTAATGATTTTGATGGTTTAGGAATCTATAATGTTTTTTATTTATCAAAGAAATTTTCTCTACTATGATAATAGCATACCAATAACTTCCTTTTATTTCTAATGGGTAAATATATTACTTTATAGAAACGTCCTCCTTCATTAATTTATTCATTAGTTAAATAGATGTATGTCTATGATGCACCAACAATATGCTATAAGAGTATGTAGTGTTGAACATATGTCACACGCTAGTCATATATTTAATTTAAAAACATAAAAAAAATTTAGACATATGCATCCTAAATAACTATGTTGGAAATTTAAAAATCTAAACTAAGTGATCTAAGAAAAAATTGAGAAGAATTGAGGAAATACAATTCACACACACACACACAAAAAGTGAGTGAGAGAGAGAGAGTGAGAGAGAGAGAGAGAGAGAGAGAGAGAGAGAGAGAGATCAAATCAAATCAAATCAAATCAAAGTGTGAAAATTTTCCATAAGATTATTCCTCTAATGCTCTTTTTATAGATGAAGATCCAAGTGTATGCTATGTAATTAAAAAAATTAGTATTATTTTAAATGACAAAATGGAATGATCTTATTGTAGGTAGTTATGAAGTGAGTGAGTTTGTTTGGTGATTTGAAGGTTATTCCCAGTAAAGAAGAAATTTTTAAAATAGCATAAACTCTTAAACATTGAGATATTATTTACTTTAGTCCAATGAGTTTATAATTTTGATCCTTTAGTAGAAGGGCCACTCATTTAGTCACTATTCCCATATGAGGATGTTTAATATTATTATTTCTATTAAAATATTAATTGTTACACTAAAAGACACTATAAAATGTGAAAGTTTAGCTTTTATTCACATAAGGAATTTCATAATCTTTATCACTTAAGTAACTAATGACCTCCTCACTATCATTAACCATAATTATCCACTAAGGTTTATAAGGAAGCCCCTACCATCTTATTTCAAAGGTATCTCTGATAATATTATGATGGCCCAAAGTCTATAATCATTAAAATATTTTACTTTTATTCTAATGGCTCATGATTTTGTTCCTTTAGTGTAGCTTTTTAAGAGATCATCCTTCCTAATATGCTCCTATGTGAGCAAACTTATGTTTAAAGATTTAATAAATTGAATTTCAAATATTATATCAAAATACATATTGATATTTAAAAGTCTAGTATCATTCTACTTATGGTGCTTCATAATAATAACTTGATGGTTAAAAATTCTAATTATTATGAACTTTAGGTACCCTTAGTAAGTATATCGAGAGAAATCTTCATGCAGTATCCTTTATATCAACTAGTACTTTGGGTGAATACATTCATGAAGTTGATCAAAAGTGCTTTCAAAGAGTAATCAATTTCTTAGATCATTAATTTGAGTTCACAATGACATTAATTCTTACGAAGAGTTCTTAGGCTACTTTTAATGATGCGACTAATAATAATTTCTTAATTAATGAGGCTACATATTTCTTTTAACAAAGAGATGTTTGAGTGTGTACATGCTTCAAACTAATTATAAGTTCAATAACTTATTAAATCTATTTTAAATTATAAACATGATTTAATTAACTTATCAGAATTAAGTGAATATAGATGTATACATACTTATTATATGTGACTTATATTGTATATGTATTATTTATAACATTAAAATCATTAAAAATACATACAACAAATTATTTTTCTCCTCATTATTTTCACATTAATTAAAATCATAATAAATCTTAAGAAGTAAAACATTAAAATAATAATGTTTGATCATAAAAAATTATGTATGTTAAAAGAATAATAGCTCTATTAGAAATGTATAAATCTTTATTAGTGGTTGAAGGATAAAAATGGGTTTGAAATTGGATTTAAATAAAATCTAGTGATGTTTGTTTGATTGGTCTGTATACTTTGGCTTTATTATTTATTAATTATTTTATTAATTTTATTATCTCATAATCATTATTCAATCAAGCTTGATATTGTTCACCATTAAGTGGCTGAAAATTTCAAAAGGATTTAGTTTTAATGTTATGTGGGACCTATCACCTGGATGGTATGCCACTTGTGATGATCCGTATGGACGGCGTGATTGATTCAACTCGATAATCCATTCTGGCTTTTATTGAAAAAAATAAAAATCAAAAGCCAGTTGAAAATTGGATAAATTGAAATAAATGGCCAATTGAAACACACGAATTCTACTTATCAAAAGGTTTGCGGATTAAAATTGTTCACATCAATCCGGTGACAAAATACACTCATCCTCAAAATACTTTTAACATAAAATTAGTTCCATCAATCTGGTGATAAACTCACTCTTAGTCCATAAAAATAGGCATTAATAATAAAATATTGATGCTTTAAAAAATAGGTCGAGGAGCTACCGCCCACCAAGAGACCATGACTCCAAAATCCTGTCATCTCCTCTCGACCCCTGGATCGCATAATTTAATTATTATTATAATAAATCTCTATGGCAGCAATAAAAAGTGCTCTGCATTCGGACATATGTATATTCTTCCTCTCAATCCATCTCTCCTTCCATTAAATAAACCCAAAATCAAGCTCTCATTCACATAGCTCATCTCATTATTCTCTATAAATCTCCACTGCTCTCCTCATATATTTCACCTCAAGTAATTACATCAAATAGATGTTTAATTGGTCATTAAAGGCACATTCCACCTCTTCTTACCCTTTTGATATCCCTCAGATATATAAATCAATCCACCTTTTTTATTCTTCCTCAGCAATAATCCATCATCACCTGCTCTATTCTCCTTGCCTTCACCCTCTCCGCTTCTCTAACATGGATACCAAATACAGTGAAGAAGCCCCCGACAATTTCTACAAGGAGATCCAAGAGCGGATCATGCTCATCATCTAGGATGAAGAGGATGAAAAACAAAAAGGAAAAATAGAGCTCCTCTGTTCGCCATTAATGGAAGGAAACTACTTTTTTTCCCAATGCCTAGAGTATTATTTGATGTGAACTGGTATAGATCGTTTGATATTGGAGCGAAGCAATGGCTAAGGTACTTTGGGAGAGGGAATTGGAAGAAGTTCGTATGACAATGGTATAACAGAGCGCTTAAATTCAGAATGACGACGGCGAAGGCGAGGAGAGGAACGGGAGTTTTTATTCCCATACGCTTAATGCTCTGCGATCGCTTTTGATCACAATGGGAGAATTATAGACGATTCGCTTTAATAATTATATTACAAATTATTATATATTATTTAGATTTTCTTTATCAGTGTGTATATTATTTGTTTATTATCAAGAAACTATTTGTTTTTTTTTTATATTTTACGGTTAAATAAAAGAAGATTGCATATCTTTTTAGTTTTCATGTACTTGGGTTGGAATAAAATAGATGCAATGTATATTATTATATATTTTTATTTTTCAATTATTTGAATCATATATATTATATATATATATATATATATATATATATATATATATATATATATATATATATATATATATATATATATATATATATATATATATATATATATATATATTTATGCACATGCTTTAAAATTCTGTTAAATATACTATGGTAGCAAAATGCATATTTTCTAAAAAATAAATTTTTATTTTGTATCTCACTTAAGATCTCATTTGTTGAATTTAGAAAATTCACCTTTAAAAAGAAAATTAAAATTCACAATTTGGTTTGGTGAAATTAAAATTAACATTAGCGTTATTCTCTATCAAATTATTTTGAAATTAGCTCAAATTTTATAATTTTAACTTCATTTAATCTCGTAAAATTGAACTTCACACAAGCTAATTAAATCTCATATATTAGGAATACAATTTCACAATCAGCATCACAAAATATTCCTTTTTTTTAGAAGTCCTCCATTTCTTTTCGTTATTTCTCTCCATTAATAGCAATCAACTAATAATTAATGATTCGAGCAGAGTTTTTGAAAATAATAATTAGAGCTTAAAGCCTATTTGAAATATTTTTGTATTTTTTATTATTATTATTTTAAATATATCTCTAATATATTATTTGTATATTTTTATTTTTATTTTCAAAATAAAATAACTTATTTTAAAAATACTCAAAATAAATTTTAGTTGCTTCCATTATTTTAAAAATGACTATTAATGCAAATAACATATTGATTATTCAATAAAAATAAAAAAAATATTTTAAGATACTAAATAACATTTATTTCAAATCAAAATATACATTAAAATTTTAAACATAATTTTAAAATAGAAATAATCTCAAAGATTTTATTAACTTATGTGCCCATAAGCTGCAATGAGTTTATTCCACCATGAGTTCATTTTAAGTCCTTTTTTAAATGTGTTCATATTTTGTGTTTAGAAGATTTTTTTTTTATTGATCAATAAAAAAATATAAAATGGGTGACTCTAATATTTGATCTAATATGATTGATTTTTTTTAAATATAGAGAGAATTTAGTCATAAACTTACATACATAATATATATATATATATAAGATCTCACATCTTGATTGAGAGTATAGGCATCCAATAAAGATGGTAAAGAGGATGCGTTTAATATTTTAGTGTTATATGAATATCTAAAGTACATACAAGTTAAGAGAAGAGTTGTAAAACTAATAATTTTTTGTGAAAAACTCAAAAAGAAGCGATCATAGCTAAGAGATGGAGGTTGAGCAATTGTAGTTGTGCACTATGATCAAGTGAAGGTTAGACAACTATAATAGTGCTATTATAGTCAAATGATGATGATTGGAAAACCATGATTGGGAGACTGTAGTTAAGCAAACATTTTTGAGTGAGAATTGTCATTAGAGATGAGATGATGGGTATGGGTTGCCAACTTGTTCAAGACTTCATACTTCTACCATTCCTGATCAACCTATTAGAACCATTTGCTAAAGCTAAAGGGCTTTATGCTATAACTTTTAAGGAGTCTAATTAATAGCCATGAGTTGTCTTCTTTCAAGCATCTAAAGTAAATAGATGTGGGTTCACGGAGACACATCCCATTATGATGAAATGTAGATTCACTTTGGATAAAAGTTTTACAAGCACAAAAGTAGCTGATGGTAGTTTAAAGATTTTGCTTGTGAGTGGCAATGGTTCATGAAGACTTTGTATTGTAATTATGTGTTTTCTCATGAAGGGAGGCGTTGAGATAAGTTTGAGTTAAAATTGTTACATCAATGAGACAACTTTGATATATGATTGATTAAGATATACTTCATTAAGTGATGGTTTTTATATAAACAAACCAATTTTAGGGTTGGTAGAATTGGTTTGTGAGCTTAATAATTTTCTACTATTCAATCGATTTGTATTTTTTATTAACTTTGATTTAGGCGGATTTATTTTCTATAAGTCAATTTGTTAGAGTTTATTTTGAAAACTAGAATTCATATTTTGGAGGAAGACATGTTGCTTATGGAAGCAAAGATTTACATCATAGGTGATGGAGAATGAACCAAAGTTAGCATTTGTTGAAAAGATAATATGCCATGCTTTTATGTAAAGAAAATTCTTTTATTCACACATAAAAAATTACTAATTAATTCACACCAAAATATTATAATTGTATTTATTAATGTGGTCTTTATATCCACAATTATACATTTATTTTATTATTTGTTTCTACACAATAAGCTATAAAAACCAAACAAAAAGTTTGGTTTTTTTCTATAGTAAAAAGAATTGAGGCAGGCATGTAGATTTATAAAGATGCTTTAGTTCGAGTTAGGGGAATGATCAATTAGTGTTTTACATCATCTTCTTCTCTATAACTATCTTCCATTCTTATTATCTTACAAAAAAAATTAATATTCACGTGAAAATTAGAGTTTTTATGTTCAATGATGCTCAATCTCTAAAAAATTTGCAATTTTAAAATTATTATTTCTTATTTTAATATGGCTCACTTTCAGACTTGGGTCAGTGAGCTTATCAATTGGGCTAGAGAAAATATTCTAATTTGAGTTTGGGCACATCTATGATATATCTACCTTCCATTGGCCTCGCAAGTAGATGCAGGTGTGATATTTGTGCTTAATAATGTCTCCACAATATGATTAACATATGAATATTATGTCAGTATCTAACAAATCATTTATCCCATTTTGAAGCTTTTACATGATAACACTGAATGTAGCTTATTATATTACTTATGTATTAATATTAAGTCAATACTTAACACCACAAAAGAAAATCTTCACTTTTATTTATTTATTTTGATAGATGGCTACTTAGATATCTTGCACAAATTCACCCTCTAAACACAATTTCTCATACGATGATGTTAAAAAAAAGAGAGAATCATTAGATCAGCTATTGGCTCGTTTGGATCATGATCAGTTGGCCGAGTAACGAGTGTAGCTCATATCAAACCTAATTGAACTTGAGGTTGGATCTGATCAAACTAGTATAAGACTATGTTGAAATAGTTCTTTTTATATTTGTTATTTTTGAATTAATGTATGTGTTGTTAGAACTATAAGAAAATAAATTAGCAATTAAGAAATAAATTTAACACAACTAAGAAAATAAAAATAAAAGTAATTAGATTGAAATAGTTTGGGAGGGAGGTGTGCTAATGATACTATCCTTAGAGTAGATCGAGCCTTGGGTACACCAATTTGTGGTTCTCTTTTTTACTCGTGAGATATAACACATCCACTTGCCTTGATCTTGCATGCGCATTAATCGACAAAATTTTGAACTAATCAGTTATCTTGTATTTGAAAAATGAAATGAAGAGAATAACTAGAAAATTTATGAATAGAGAAAGGAAGAGAGAATATTCATATTTTCTCATGTCATTCAAACTCACATTATCATCTATTTATAGGTGAAAGATGAGAGACAAATATAAAATAACATAATTATGATTTATAGCCATTACTAGCTATTATTTAAAGTTATAAATTAATTTATTCATATTCATTTAATTTATGTTCCAAGTTATATAATTAATATTTTTATTATAATAACATTAATAATAATGTTAAGAATAATGTTATAGTGTAATGTTATTATAATGTTATAATATTATTTTTCATTATTTTTTTCATAACAATTTTCTCTCCAATAACAAAAATATTTATAAATAAACTTGAGGTGAATAAAATAAGAGGTCAATAATCAAACTTTTTATTTTGTACAACTTTTATCATGCATTCAATGAAAGTACTTTCTAGGTTTGAACTTTCACTTAGTAAAACCAAAATCTAATAATAATAAATACCATAGTAACCAATGTTTTGAACTAAGTATATAAATTATTATATCATTTGGTATACACATGATATGAGACATGCTATAAGTTCTACTTATGGGTGCGCTTTAAAGACCATGTGCTTTTATCTCAATTTATAAGTATTTTTATGATCTTAATAAGATCTCATTGCAGCAGCCTATTACTGCAACACTTATATAGGTGAGATCTCTAAGATACACTGCAATTATAATACATCACAAAAAAATTTTCCTTTGATCTCACTAAGAGCTATAGCTTTACCTTATTTTCATTACAGTTTAACATAAATATATATACGGATGATATTTATAATATTTAAACTATGCTTTCACCAGTCATTCGATGAGCTTCATTTTTATCACAATGAACCTTTTATCATGGTGTTTGCAATTTGAAGGTTGGGTTTCCACTATTATGATTATTTTAACCCCATCCTTAATGATCTCAATATAAAAGCCTTTGCAAGCCCTTTCTAATGGATCTAGTATTTTTCTGAGCAAATAAAATGGTAAGTGACACCACATCTTTCATATAATTCATATAAAGAATCATGTCTTATTCTCATATGATATTTTTTATCATTGCATTTTGCATTTTTTTTTCTTTTGTAGCTTAATTATCATAATTTATTAAAATAACAGGTATAGGTTTTTCAATACAAGGTAAATAAATTAATAAACTTTTAAGCCACTCAGCTTCATAAGTAACTATATCAAGTGCTATAAATTCTACTTTCATAATATATCTAGAGATTAATGTTTGTTTAGTAGATTTATGTGATATTGCACCACCATAAAATGTGAAGACATAACCACTAGTGGCTTTTATTTTACTAGTGTCGGCAATCTAGCTATATCACAATATTCTTCTAGTACTATAGAAAAACCATTATAATGAATGTAATATTTTATTGTACCTTTTAAATATTTAAAAATTCTTTCTAGTGCTTTCCAATCAATTTCACTAAGGTTACTAGTTTATCTATTTAATTTTCTTATAGCATAAGCAATATCATGTTGAGAATAATTTGCTAGATGTATAAGACAGCCAATTATTTGAGAATATTTTAATTGTGATATATTATCACTTAAATTATTTATAAGATATAAGCTAGAATTATATATAGTGCTTACATGACTGACATCTTGATAATTAAATTTTTTAAAAGAAGTTTTTTGAATATAATGTGATTGAGTAATATAAATGTTATTTGCATTTCTATAAATCTTTATATCTATTATTGCATTATCTTCACCTAAATTTTCATATCAAATTGAGTTGATAGAAACTCTTTAATATTATTTATAATATTTAAATTTGTACCAAAAATTAAAATATCATCAACATAAAGATATAAAATAACATAATCATGATCATCAACTTTAATATAAATATATTTATCACTAATAAAAAATCTATATGTCAATACTACTTTATCAAACTTTTCATGTCATTGGTTAGGAGCTTGTTTTAATCCATAAAAATTTTTACTAATTTAAAAACTTTATTTTCTTGACCTTTTACTAAACACCATACATAGCATACCCAAATTTGAATTCCAAAATCACAAATCAAAATAAAATCAATTGACCCTTTACTTTAACATACTCAAATTTATTAAATAAAGGGTCCTCAAACTCAAAAAATCAAAGTCAAATATGAACCTATGGAAGCATCAATCTCTCCAAAGACATTTGAACCCATTTTTAACATACACAAATTTGTTGAAAATCAATTTTACATTTAAAATGTCTCCTTTACAATCAATTTCTCCAAATTCATTTGAGCCACACTTAACACTTTCAAGTTGTTGAGTGTAGGTTCAAATTCTAAATCAAAATTCAAAATTAACAATGCAAATCGATTCAAACTTGTTTCTCAATATTGCACACTTTTAGTCAGTTTTAGTCAGTTTAGTTCGGTCATTCAATGGCCACAGAAATATGTCTTTACATTTCCTTTCGGGATGGATTTGACCTTGGATCGGGCTAGCCTCCCGTAGTCGGAGTTTGCCCGCCTCATCCATTTTGGCTGAGGCTTTGAGGGGCTAGGATCACATGTGAGGGGACCACCCTCATAGCGAAGAGTGGTGGCGGAGCGCTCATCCAGTTGAGTTACCATTTGATTGATTCCCTCAAGAGGAAGGCTATGGCGGTTCCACTAGTAGTAGTTCTGGTAGCTTGTTCCCCTTGTTGCCCTAGTATGGGCTAACACCCACTTGTTGGCATCTTCCAAGGGAAGGCTCCCCTGATTCCAGGGATAGCCTTCCTTACCTTCGAGGTAGAGTCTAATTCACCTCTTGCTCGCCCCACAGCTGTCGAAACAAGAACAACATGATCAAGCGGTATCATCGGCATAGCGAGGGGAGCAATCGGTTTATAGCAGAGGTACCTAGGATAGTATCTCCTCTCATCACAGAGAATAAGTTCCATCCCCTCTTTGGTTGATAGAGGCGTTAGAGGATTTCCATTTTAAGATTGATCTAAGGTAATCTTGCTTTTTTATATTCATATCTCTTTTGTATTACTATGGAGGAGCTTTCTCAATTGTTTTAAAGAAGCATTTTGGAAGCTTGATATAGAAAAATTAAAATGAGTAGCTCTTGCATTTCTTACTTGATTTATATTGATGATGTACAATTTTTGGAAAAGCTTCAACTCATAACACAAACGGGCTTAAGATTATTTTAAATTCAATATCAACCTCATTAAATTACCTCTAACTCAATATATGCTCACTTAACTTGAACTATTGATTTTTTTATTAACTCTTCAATCTTTGACTTTCTATCTCTTATAGATAAAATCAAATCATCATTAGATGTTTGGAAAGCTAAATGTTTGTCTATGGCCAAAAGACTTTAGTTATGGAAACACAATAAGCTTAATCAATATCTTACTTATTAGATCATTAATAATCTTTGTTCTAAAATTTTGTTTCATGAAAAACTATAGAAAAATATTTGTATATTATTTCCTAGAATAAAACATATTGAACCAATGGTTTTGATGGTTTAGGAATCTATAATGTTGTTTATTTATCAAAGACATTTGCTCTACACTACTTCTGAGATTGTAGCATACCAACAACTTAATTTTTTATTTTTAATGGATAAATATATTATTTTATAGTAATGTCCTTCTACATTAATTTATTCATTAGTTAAAATAGATGTATGTTTTGGCACCAACAATATTCTATAAGAGTATGTAGTGTTGAACATATATGCGCTAGTTGTATATTTAATTTAAAACATAAAAAAATTTAGACATATGTATCCTAAATAACTATGTTTAAAATTTAAAATATAAACTAAGTGTATAATTTAATAAATAAATGAAGATAAATTTATTTTTTTACTCTTTCTTACTACTATCATGATGTATGAAAGGTACATATATTTTTATTTATCATTTTGCAACCTTAAATAATATTATTTTTTTCTTTCATACAATGTTAGAATTTATCGTCACATTTCTTGCATATTTAATTTTGGCAAGTACTATATATTATTTTTAATATTAAGAATTATAAAGTATAATGTCTTGTTAACTATGTGTATGTGTTATATATTTTAAAAATAAGTGTCTTAGGTTTGTGTTATTATGTTAACTTGTTCCCTTATTTGTAATGACGATCATAGGTGTCTATATAATATATATTTTTTATAAGACCACATATCATTAATAAAACTTTATTTCTACAAATAATAATATTAATTGAAAAAAATTATTACTTTTCTTATAATTGGATCCAAAGTTATGTAGTGAAAGAACCTAGATCTTTAGAAATGAGCCAAACCAAAATTTAAGAGCAAATTAAACAAGCTAGGTCTTGGAAAATCTTATAGGGTTTAGTAGAAATCAAGCCAAATCCATTTTTAAAGTGAAGAAGAAAAATTTGAAAAGAATTGAAGAAATACAATTCACACACACACACACTCACACAAGAGAGAGAGAGAGATCAAATCAAATCAAATCAAATCAAAGTGTGAAAATTATCTATCAAATTATTCCTCAAATGGCTCTTTTTATAGATGAAGATCCAAGTGTATTCTATGTAATTAATAAAATTAGTATATTTTGAAATAACAAAATGGAATGATCTTAGTGTAGCTAGTTATGAAGCAAGTGAGTTTGTTTGGTAATTTGAAGGTTATTCCTAGCAAAGATGAAAATTTTAAAATAACATAAACTCTTAGACATTGAGATATTATTTACTTTAGTCTAATGAGTTTATAATTTTGTCCCTTTAGTACAGGGGTCACTCATTTAATCACTATTCCTATATGAGCATGTTTAATATTAGGATTTCTATTCAAATTTTAATTGTTACACTAAAAGACACTATAAAATGTAAAAGTTTAGCTTTATTAAACTTAAGGAATTTCATAATCTTTGTCACTTAAGTACCTAATGACCTCCCCACTATCATTAACACATAATTATCCACTAAGTGGATATGATATTATAAACAACCCCTATAGGTTTAAGAGGTAGCTCCACCATCTTGTGACAAATATATCTTTGATAATATTTATGATGCTAAAAGCCTATAATCATTAAGATATTGTCTACCTTTTTCTAATGACTACATGATTTTGTTCCTTTAGTGTAGCTTTTTTGAGATCAACCTTCCTAATATGCTCCTATATGAGCAAACTTACGTTTAAAGATTTAATAAATTGAATTTCAAATATTATATCAAAATACATCTTGATATTTAAAAGTTCAATATCATTCTACTAATAGTGCTTCATAATAATAACTTGACGTTAAAATTCAAACAATTATGAACTTTATGTATCCTTAATAAGCATTTTGAGAGAAATCTTCATATAGGATCTTGTATATCAACTAGTACTTTGGGTGGATACATTCATGAAGTTGATCAAAAGTGCTTTCAAAGAGTAATCAATTTCTTAGATCATTCATTTGAGTTCACCATCAGTGTTAATTATTACGAGAGTTCTTAGGCTGCTTTTTATGATGTGACTCATAATAACTTCTTAATTAGTGAGGCTACATATTTCTTTTAACTAAGAGATTTTTGAGTGTGTACATGCTTCAAACTAATTATAAGTTCGAGGAGCTGCACCAAGGATAGAGTAGGATGCCATGAGGGTTGAAAGAGAGGGGAAAGAAGATGATGATGTGAGGTCCATTATAACATATCACAAGAAGAACCAGCAAAGCAAGGGAAAGTAAAGAGATATGGATTGGACCTCCAGCCAAAGCCGGAGGCCTGTGAAACTAGAGGGCCGACTGCTAACCAAGAGGAGTAAAAGGTAACGTACCAACCAAACCCACCAAGGAAGTAGCAACCGACACCAGGGGAGGAGGCGAAAACCCTAGCTCGCATACCCAGAGCCGTGAAAAAACTTTACATTAATTTTTAATTTTTTAGGTGATTCACATTAATTATTTTATTTTATTTTATTTATATTTTAATTCAAAATAAAATATATTTAATGAAGATAGTTATTTTTAAAATTATTTTAAATATTTTTAAATAATATTATTTATTCAAGAAAAATAAAATTAATTTTAAAATGTAATGAGTAAACGTGTTTTTAAAAGTACCATAAAAATATAAATATAAATTATAGAATAAAATTGATCTCAAATAAGCTGTTAGTTATTAAAAAAATTGATATCAAATTTTCTTTATATTAATATTACATTTGAGAGCCTAATTTTTAAAAAAAATTAAAGGACTGTTTAGGATCACTTCTATATTTTATTTTATGTTTAATATTTTAATTTTATTTTTAAATAAAATATATTTTATTATTATTATTATTTTTAACAATATATAAAATATCTTTAGATTATTTTGAGCATTTTTAAAATACTAAAAAACGCATTAAATAAATATATTTTTAAAACAATATAAAAATAAAATTATAAATTATAAAATAAAATTGATCCAAAAAAACAATAAGAAAAATGAAATGTTTGACATCAAAATCAGTTATGCGTTAACATAGTGTTTAGCAATGCCAAGTAATCAAGACTTTTTTTAAACATCATATACGATGATGTTCTTCATTCATATGAAAAGTAATAATCAATTAAAATTACCATTAACACACAAATAATTAAATCTATTTTAAATTCTCATCATGATTTAATTAATCCATCAAAATTAAGTGAATATAGATGTATACATACTTATTATATGTGATTTATATTGTATATGTATTATTTATAACATACAAATCATTAAAATATATACAACAAATTATTTTTCACCTCATTGTTTTCACATTAATTAAAATCATAATAAATCATATTATAAAACAAGTAGCACTTTTCTATTTTAATGAATTTTAAATTATAACTTCTAACTTAAAGCTAAACTAGCAATGTTATCTTAAAAAGTAAAACATTAAAATAATAAATCAGGCGGTGACAAACTCACTTCTCATTATTTTTAATTTTTTATAATATTAGCGAAAAGGCATCCACGCCTTCAGACTAGCCCGTAAAAATAGACCTTAATAACAAAATATTAATGCTATAGAAAACACGTGGGAGGTGCCTAAACCCGGTCCTCCAAGAGACCATGGCTCCAAAATCCGCAACTCCTCTCCGCCGCATAATTTAATAATTATTATAATAAAAGGGCATTTACATACATATCACACAATTCTTATATATTTATATATGTAAAATCTAAATATAAATATTTATATATATAGTATCTAAATTTTTATTATTATAACAAAAATATTTTTCTTACTTTTTTTGAAGTTAAATTTATTTTTTGAAACATAAAAAAGTGCTATGTTTGTAAATATCAAATTTTAGATGTTAGATATATAAATTCATAAAAATTGTGTGCTATATATGTAAATTTCCCTATAATAAGTCAGCATTTTGCGTACATTCCTCCGCTCAATCCATCTCTCTCTCCGTTAAAAGAAACCTGAAAATGATGCTCTCCATCCATGTAGGTTCATCATCATCATCTATAAATCCCTCTTTCTTCATACATTTCACCTCAAGTAATTACTTTGAATAGATGTTAAAGCTATTCTGACATCCCACCTCTTCTTATCTCGATATAAATCAATTCACCTTCTTCATTCTTTCTCAAATAATCCTCCTTGCTTCTTCCCCCTTTTAACATGGATACCAAATGGATTGAAGAACAATTTCTACAGAGATCGGCCGGATCATGCTCGTCATCTCGGAGGAAGAGGATGAAGAACAAAAGGAAAAAGCTCCTTTGTTCACCATTAATTGAAAACTACTTTTTTTCCCAATGCCTAAAGTATTATTTGGTGTGAACGTATAGATCATTTGATATCGGGAGAAGCAAAGCAAAATTATTTTGGGATAGAATTGGAAGAAGTTAAATGTGATAACAGACTTGATTCAAAATGATCGGCGAGGAGAGGAAAGAGTTTTATTCAGATACGCTTAATGCTCTACGATCGCTATTGATCATAATTGGAGAATAATGGACGATTCGCTTTAATAATTATATTACAAATAATTATATATTGTTTAGGTTTTTTTCATTCACAGCTAAATAAAAGAAGATTGCATATCTTTTTAGTTTTCATGTACTTGGGTTGGAATAAAATAGATGCAAAGTATATTATTATATATTTTTATTTTTCAGTTATTTGAATTGCCATTCTGCATATATATATATATATATATATATATATATATATATATATATATATATATATATATATATATATATATATATATATATATATATATATATATATATATATATATATATTATATATATATATATATATATATTTTGCACATGCTTTAAAATTAAGTTAAATATACTATGGTAGTAAATCATATTTTCTAATAAATATATATTTTGATCTCATTAAGATCTCATTTGTTGAAGTTAGAAAATTTGTCTTTATAAAGAAAATCCTCAATTTAGCATATATCTCTCTCTCTCTCTCTCTCTCTCTCTCTCTAAACATTGACGATAGATTTTAGATTTCCTCCCCGAATGAAAGGCAGCAAGAGATGTTATAGAAGAAGTGTAAATTATTTTATATTTATGCTTCTATTCTATATATTTATAAATGAATTATTTTCTTTGAATACAAAGCTAGCTATTTTATGTATGTGAGCTTTTAGAGAGAATATTATATGCGGTATTCTCATATAATTTTATATTTGAATATTAAATCAAATATAAATATTTGATAAAATAAAATATTTTATCACCTGATTGATCTGGTTGTATCCGGCTTTTATCTTTTCAGCATTTAATGTATCGGCCATATTAAATTAAGTGTAAATATTTTTAATTAGTTTAATGATTATCATATTTTAAAAATAGTAAGACATTTAAATAGTCTACTTATAATCCCTTTCATACTTATTAGTATCAATTATATTCTAATTATTATGATTACTTATCAGTTTTATTAATTTTTAAAGTAATGTTAGAGCAACTAAATAAATTCTAATTATTATTTAATCATCTAAGTTAAATATTATTAAAGCTAATTTAAACATTAATTAATATTGATTAATCTATTCATCTTGGAAATTTGATTTCAATTCCTTCTTATATTTTTACATTAATTTTACAATAATTAAAATTATAAATCCTTAAAATAGATAGTTATGTGTGCCTAATATTTTTTAAAATTTACACTTTTAAATTTTAATAAATTTAAATTTGTTGTGTGTTGGAACATTTAAGATGGTAAAGAGGATGTGTTTAATATATTAATTTTATATGAAAAATCTAAGGTACATACAAGTTAAGGGAAGAGTTGTAAAAACTAATAATTATGTAAAAAACTCAAAAAAGAGAGCGATCATAACTAAGTGATGGAAGTTGAGCGATTGTAGTTGAGCACTATGATCAAGTGAAGGTCACAACTATAATCGCTATTATAGTCAAATGATGATGTTTGGGCAACCATGATTGGGAGGCTGTAGTTAAGCAAACGTCTTTGGTGATGTCATTAGAGATGAGATAATGGGTATGGGTTTCCAAGTTGTTTGACTTCATAGTTCTATCGGAACCAATTTGCTAAAGCTAAAGGGCTTTATGCTATAACTTTTACGGAGTCTAATTAATATTCATGAGTTGCATTATTTCAAGCATCTAAAGTAAATAGATATGGGTTCTAATGCGAGACACATCCCATTATGATGAAATCTAGATTCACTTTGGATAAAAAAGGTTTACAAGCACAAAAGTAGCTGATGGTAATTTTAAGATTTTGCTTGTGATTGGCAATGGTTCATGAAGACTTTGTATTGTAATTATGTGTTTTCTCATGAAGGGAGCATTGAGATAAGTTTGAATTAAAATTGTTACATCAAGGAGACAATTTTGATATATGATTGATTAAGATATACTTCATTAAGTGAGGGTTTTATATAAACAAATCAATTTTAGGGCTGGTAGAATTGGTTTATGAGCTTAATAATTTTCTACTATTCAATTGATTTGAATTTTTATTAACTTTAAGCGATTTAGGAGTGGATTTATTTTCTCTGAACAATTTGTTAGAGTTGATTTTGAAAAGTAGAATTTATATTTTGGAGAAAGACATGTTGATTATGAAAGCAAAGATTTACATGATAGGTGATGCGAATGAACCAAAGTTAGCATTTGTTGAAAAGATAACATGCCATGCTTTTATGTAAAGAAATTTTTTTATTCACACATAAAAAATTACTAATTAACTCACACCAAAATATTATAATTATATTTATTAATGTGGTATTTATATCCACAATTATACATTTGTTTTATTATTTGTTTCTACACAATAAGCTATAAAAACCTAACAAAAAGTTTGTTTTTTTTTTCTGTTGTAAAAGAATTGAGGCAGCCATGTAGATTTATAAAGATGCTTTAGTTCGAGTTAGGGGAATGATCAATTAGTGTTTTACATCATCTTCTTCACTATAACAATCTTCCATTCTTATTACCTTACAATGAAAAATTAATATTCATGTGAAAATTAGAGTTTTTATGTTCAATGATGCTCAATCTCTTTAAAATTTGTAGCTTTAAAATTATTGTTGCTTATTTTGATATGGCTCACTTCACTTAGGTCAATGAGCTTATCAATTGGGCTAGAGAAAATATTCTAATTTGAGTTTGGGCACATCTATGATATATCTACCTACCATTGGCCTTGCATGTAGATGTTGGTGTGATATTTGAGCTTAATAATTTCTCCACAATATGATTAACATATGAATATTATGTCAGTATCTAATAAGTCATTTATTTCATTTTGAAGCTTTTACATGACAAGGTTGAATGTATCTTATTATATTACTTATGTATTAATATTAAGTTAATACCTAACACGACAAAAACAAATCTTCACTTTTATTTATTTATTTTGATAGATGGCTACTTAGATATCTTGCACAAATTCACCCTCTAAACACAACTTCTCATATGATGAATTTTTTTTTTAAAGGAGAATCATTACATCAACTATTGGCAGTTGGCTGAGTAACGAGTGTAGCTCATATCAAACCTAATTGAACTTGAGATTGGATCTCATCAAACTAATATAAGACTGTATTGAAATAGTTCTTTTTATATTTGTTATATTTGAATAATGTATGTGTTGTCAGAACTTTAAGAAAATAAATTAGCAATTAAGAAATAAATTTAACACAATTAAAAAAAATAAAAATAATTAGATTGAAATTGCTTGGGAGGGAGGTGTGCTGATGATACTATCCTTAGAGCAGATCAAGCTTTTGCAGCACCATTTGTGGTTCTCTTTTTTACTGTGAGATATAACACATCCCTTGTCTCGTATGCACCACCGATCGGCAAAACTTTGAACTAATTGTGTGTCTCTTGTTGCCCAAAAATGAAATGAAGAGAATGACAAGAAAATATATGAATAGAGAAAGGAAGAGAGAATATTCAGATTTTCTCATGTCATTCAAGATCACATTATCATCTATTTATAAAAAGATGCCAAATATAAAATCACATAATTATGATTTATAGCCATTACTAGCTATTATTTAAAGTTATAAATTAATTTATTCAGTATTCATTTAATTTATGTTATAAATTATATAATTAATATTTTTATTATAATAACATTTTAATAAAAATGTTAAGAATAACATTATATAGTGTAACATTATTATAACGTTAAAATATTTTTTTCTTTATTTTTTTTGTAATAATTTCTTCTCCAATAAAAAAAATATTTCTAAATAAACTTGAGGTGAATAAAATAAGAGATCAATAATCAAAATTTTCATTTTGGACAACTTTTATCACGCATTCGATGAAAGTACCTTCCGGGTTTGAACTTTCACTTAGTATAACCAAAATCTAATAATAATAAATACCATAAGAATTTTTGAACTAAGTATATAAATCATTATATAATTTGGTATACATATGATATGAGACACACTATAAGTTCTATCAAGGGTGCACTTTAAATGACACGTGTTGTCATCTCAATTCATAAGAGAGAGAGAGAGAGAGAGAGAGAGAGAGAGAGAGAAAGAGAGGAAAAACACACAATCTTGCAAAATCCCCTCATTCAATCCTCTCCACACCTCTTGCACTTAGTGGAAATGACCACACAACAACAAAGGAAGACTTGGGAGCTAGAATCCAAGGTTACTAATCAGCCATCACCTCCCATTTCCCATCACCATTAATGGTGATTTTCAGTCATTAAGCACATAGGAAAACAGGCACTAAATTGATTGAATTATGCCATTATTCACTCTCCAAGAGCTCTCCCAAGTAGGGCTGTCAAAAAAGCTCGCGCTCATGTTCGGCTCGCTAAATAGTATTTGGCTTGCTCATTAACTAAGCGAGCCTAACACAAATAAATATTTCAAGCTCTATTTATAAATGAGCCAAAATGATCAATATCTTGTTGTGTTCATTTTAATTAGCTCAAATTAATAAATTTATTTAAATAATTTTTAATTTTATATAAAATATATTTATATAATCATATAAATAATATATTATTAATATTTTATGTTATATAATTAATTTAGTTAATTAATAAGAATTTTTTGAATTAAAATTTAAGTTCAATAAAGATTTTAAACTAGAATTCAATATAATTGAATCCTATCCATTAACAATATAATCAATGGCTCATATGCATTTTAAAGGTTAACCCTGGATATAAAACCTCATCACGCGCGGCCGCCTACAGCCTACAGTTCCACATCCACTCACTCCGTCGCTTGAATCGTAAACCTAATATCCTATTCCTCTACTGAGTTTTGAGTTCTCATCTCCTCTATCTATCTCGAGAAGCGAGTGATCGACTACGAGGATCGCAACTCGAGACTCTTAGTCTTTGGTTTTACTCCACCGCACTTCCTCTCATCTTAAAACCTTGAGCCTTGATGCCTCTTTGTACATCTTGATCTTTACTTCTTTTTATTATTTTGCTCCATTTTATGGATTCAAATGATGAGTCTCTTTAGTTATCTTTCTCTAATAATGATTATGCTTTTGCGTTTTAAGATGCAAACTACAATAGTTGTATTTCTAGGGTTTATGGGTTTGGCTCCTTTGAAAGTTTTATCTGTGTGTGTGACTATTTTTAGCCAGGGTTTTTGGATTTTGCTCCTTTGTGAGTTTCCTCTATGTTTTCATCTCCTTATCGATTGATATTTCATCTTTGAAGTTCCATTGGAAACATTTATAATGCTTTATTCTATGGGATTTATGTTGGCATGTTGCGTTGCACCTTCACATATTTATGCGATTGTATTATACTTACGTGTATCAGTATTATCACCTTGACTACCGTCGCAAGTTCACCTTATATTTATGAGGCATATGCTAATTTGTATATGGACATTGGATAGTGGACTATAGAGTGTGGTGGCCTAATTTTAAGTAGTCGTGAATCAAATGTCAATGAACTTTTATTGGCATTCGATCTATCATCTATGGACTATGACATTGTTAGCTTATTTATAATATTTGGGTTTAGGGAGCGTGAAATGTGAACTTAAAAGAGAGAATTGTTCTTTATTCTGCAATGACATTTCACAACCATGTTGTAATGATTAGCTTAAACTTCATTTTATTGGTTTATTTCTATTATTTTATTTAATGCAATGACATTTCAATATTATTTGTGAAACATCCTAATCCTCACCATCTACTGATTAATTTTGTTTGTTAAGTAAAATAAATGTAAGGGATTTAATCTTTTGTGTATTTGGTTTTAGAGTTTAATAGTTTATGTTGCTTTATTCCGTATAATGATACTTTTCATGCAAAGAATTTTAGTGAACATACATGGACTACTTATCTTAGTCATTCTACTAATGATGTTATGGTAATTGATAAACACCTATATGTTATGCATTTCAGTTTGTTATTTCTTTATTTAAAAATGATAAACACCTATAAACACTTATATGTTATGAGTTCCTTTCTTTATTTGGTTTTGAGTTTATTTCTTTGTAATTGTTAAACACCTACATGTTATGATAAATACCTAGTATGGAGAGTGTATGTGGTCTTAACTCATATTTTCTTTTTTTATTTAGTATGCTATCATGCCTAATGTGGATCATTCTCAGTCTGCATCATGTGGTAATGATATAGTTGTAGGAGCTGAATATGGTAATGAAATTCCAACTATTTCCTCACAACATGTTGAATTAGAGGCAAATGTACCTGAGACTACTAGCGTAAGTTAAATCTAAGAAAGGTAGAAAGAAAATGTTTTAGTATGAGAGTATTTTATAAAACTACTTGTATTTAAGGAGAGAGTATACCCTCTTTACAATGCATATGTTGTGGAAATTCAAAATCTAAAAGGGCACAACTTCACAACTCTTGAGACATGAGAGAATGTGATAAAATCAAGGCCAAGAATAAACAAGTTGTTGAATAACAAAAGGCAAAAAAAAATTTATGCCTTTTGATGCCAATTCGAAAATTGAGATTCCATTATTCCATGACCCCAAAAATTATGATCATCTTCAGATAAGAGAAATAATTGCAAAGATGATAATTATGCATGAGTATCCATTTATGATTGTTGAGCATATGTGGTTTAATATTCTGTTGAAGGTGTTGAATCCCAATTATGAGAGGGTGTCTAGAAACACTATTAAGAGTGATTGCATGAAAGTATATGAAATGGAAAATGAGAGATTAAAAACATTTCTTAGGAGCATTCATAGAGTTTCTTTGACATCTGATTGTTTGACTTCAAATCAAACAATGGGCAACATGTGCTTAACAATTCACTATATTGATGATTCTTGGAAACTGCATAAGCGAATCATCAGCTTCATTGAGCTTGATACTCCACACACCGATACATTTATTTGTGATGCAATATGTGATTGTTTATTAGATTGGAATTTGCAGAACAAGTGTTTACTATCACATATAATGCTAAATAATGATAAAATGCTTTAAAAATTAATTTTAGTAGAGAAAGTTACATTGTGGATCATTTATTTCATGTTAGATGCTCACATCTTGAATATAATGGTTCAAGATGATTTAAAAGAGGTGCAAAAAATAACACATAAGATCATAGAGACAATAAAATACCTTAAAAAGTCTCCTTCAAGGTTACATAAGTTTGTTGAAGTGGCAAAGCAACTAGGGATCCCCACTTCAAAGGGATTATGCATTGATGTTCCTACAAGATGGAACTCCACTTACTTAATGCTTGATGCTTTTATTTACCGAATGTGTTCGCTCATTATGCTCGAGATTCCAACTATAAGTGGTTGCCTTCTGAAATTGAGTGGTATAATTATGAGTAGACTAAAAGGTTTCTTTCTATTTTTCATAATGTGACTAAAATGATTTCAGGTTCTTCTTATCCAACAATAAATATGTTTCTACCAACTGTCATACATGTAAAGGAACTAATTATTGAAGAATACGTTCATCGATGAATTCATCAAGCAAATGTATCGTTATAAAAATTAAATTTGATAAATACCGGTGCAATGCAATTTACTCATGTCTTCGTTGTGTTTGATCCATTTCAAAATGAAATTCATTACTTTCACATTTCCTAAAATATACTCTAGTTCTGAGGTAAAATCCAAGATTAAGAGTGTTGAGGATGTTATTTGGGAATTCTACAATCAATATTTAGTAGATATTAGTACTTCAAGCTCTTCAATTCCTTATGGATCTTCATAACTAGCAGTTGATGTGCCTTTTCATCAAATTTTGATTGTATGTTAGGATTTGCTAAGTTTATTGTTGCTTCTGGTTCTATTCAGTCATCAAAATCTGATTTGCAAACTTATTTGGAGGAGGGATTATACTTGTGCAATAATGATTAATGATATTCTTGAATGGTGGAAGATGAGTACTCTCAAGTATCCAATTTTATCCAAAATGACTAAGGATGTTTTAACAATTCCCATAACCACTGCTAATCGCATTTAGCTAGTAGAGTTCTTTGTGATTTTATGAGCTCTTTATCTCTAAAATAGTCATTGCACTTGTGTTGGTATAGAGGTGTTCAACCCAACCTAAAAAATCCTTTGGTACATTTCCAACTAAAAGCAATCTATTTAATATATTTGATAAATTTCATTCTTTCATTATCTACTTTATTTCAGCAAGAGTTAATGGAGGAGGAGAATCTTTATGTGAAACTTTTGAAAATGTTTAGCAATGGAGAAGAATACTAAGCATCAATATATCATCTTGCATTTACTCTTTCCAATCTAATTTTCATTTATGTTTAATTTGGACTTATATGCTTAATTTGGACTTATAGTTATGTTTAATTTGGACATATAGTTGCGCTGTTTAATTTGGACATATAGTTATACTGACTAGCAAAGGAGAAGGATACTTTTATTTGTGATGTTTACCTTAGTTGCTTTCAAAGGGATTTATGGTAAGTTTGGCAGTTTGGCTAAAGACTATAGTTTTCTATAATTATGTTTATGTTTCTTTGAGATTATTATATTTTTTGGCATCTTAATAGTTGGCTACCTTGTTTGAGATTATTAACATGTGGTGGTGGATGACTTTGTTGGCTATTGGGTTGGTTGACACTTTCTACCGAAGTTAGTTAGTTTTGGCTATTTTGCTTTTGGTTCTTTTTGGACCATTGGTGACTAATGGGGGCTTCTTGACACACTTTGGATGGTCGAGTTTGGATGGCTAGTTTTTTTTTCACTATTTTGCTCTTTCTGTTACCTGTTGGACCGTTGGTGACTAATATGGGGGTAGTTGGTTGACACTTCTGGTTGTTGATTTTGAGTCTTTTGACCGGCTTTGGTTTCTGGCTTGGTGTGGATGTTATGACTTGGTTTCGATTTTGACCTCCAGCATTGGATTTTCTTTTGCCTTGGTTAGGTTTGATGGATGATGTGTACTTCAACCCTTTCTGTGGTTTTCTTGGGTGATTTTGGCTTGATGACTACTATTGGTCTTTACTTGTTTTCTGGTTTCCTCCCACTTTGTTTTTTCTTTCTTAGCTTGATGACTACTGCTGTGTACTCCCCTATTTCCTGTTTGGATGATAGCCTCTTGCTTTGCTTATTCGAGTTAAAATGATAAGATCAATAGATGCTAGACTTAGACTTGTCACTTATGATATTACACATTAATGGGCTATGATGGAAAACTAAATAGATGTATGAGATGCATCTTAGCTTGATGGTTGACTGTATGTATTTTTAAACATTCAATTTAATTTTTTGTGATTTATGTTTGTTGCTATATTATGTACAAAGTTTTTTTACATTTTTTCCCACCGACTCATTATAATTTTAGCTTATTCAATATTCATTTTATTTTTTGAGTATTCCACTACACTTGCTATTATTAATCTTTCATTTTGTCAATTTTTTGGAAGTTTTAAATTCACATAGCCACCAAGCTATTGACGACATCAATAATTATTTATTTAAATTTTCTGAGCCCATTCATAATATTTATTTCATATTTTCTTATTAATTTTGTTTACATGAAGTACATATTATTATTTTGAAGATTCAAGGTTGGTTGATGGCTTGAAGGCTTGAAGCTATGGATTTGAAATTGGAATTTGGAAATTGTAATATCACTATTTTGTTAGCTTTATTGAATCAAATTGTTGTATTGTATATGATCATGTAAATTTTAGGTTGTATTTATTCTTATAAGTTGTAAATTTGTAAATTATAATATTATGAGTTAGTTTAAATTGTATTCAATTTTGTGTAAAATAAATATTTTGATTGTATATCTTTTAGTTTCAATTAAATAAATTTTACTTAATTTTATCAATATTACTTATTTTTTTATTGTATAAATAAATTTTTTACTGTAAAATAAATTTTTTGTATATCACTATTTTGTATATCTTTTAGTTTCAATTTTTGCCAATATTATTTAATTTTTTTTACTGTATAAGATTCAATTAAATAAATTTTTTTACTTTTCCAAATTTTTTAAATTTTTAAATGAAAATTAAGAAAAATAAATATTATAAAATATAAAATCGAGCCAATTTCGAGCCGAACACGAGCCTAATATGAACATGAACAATTTTTTGAGCCGAGCACGAACACTCTATAAACGAGTTATTTCAAACACGAGTCAATTTTGAACAAAAAAGTAAATAAACGAACCGAACACGAACAACATCTCGGCTCATTTACACCCCTACTCCCAAGCAACCAACAACCATTTTCTCACTTCTTTTGAGCTAAAAACACAAAAAACCAAATGGATTCTAGCAAGAAGATGACATCTATTGATGAATACAACATTCCAAGGGGAGACAAGAGGTTGCATTCATTCCAAAGCTTCCTCTTGCATCAAGGAGCATGCTCAGATCAACATTTCCACTAAAAACCATACCCGACGAGATAATTTTATCAAACTTCAGCTGGCCATAGGATCTCTTATTGTGATGATTCTTATGTGATTTTAAGAATTTCCTTCTGAAATCATTTGCATTATTTATTTTATACAATTCTAATGTGAAATAGAAGTTTTTCCGATGAGAATCGGTGTGAAATCGACCACAATCGGACCCCATTCCGTCGATTTTCTTGGTTTTCACAATTTTCATTTGCTTGGTGAATCGCTCGACATCCCCGGTTGGCCGAGAGCGTAAAAGTGCCATCGATCTCCGGTGGAATAGACCGTGATTTAGTGCCATACCCTTTAATTTAAGCCCTTAGATCACCGTACTTGATTTGGACTATCCGATCTGTGATTGGTCTGTCCGATTGAAACCGTGCCATCCCGTGATTTTTGCTCATTTGCCACGCCAATGCCGCCATTCCACGGACATCGCGTGCCATCGGGACCGCATGTAGCCCAATCTGCCATTACCACATGGAAGTGCATGGTCCAATCCGCATCGTGTGGTGTTGACTGGATTAAGTAAGAAATTAATGATTTTTTATTTTAAAAATTAATTAAATCATGTGAAACTTCTAAAATTTATAAAAAAAATAAAATGCTTAATGAAAAATTATCAATAAGGGCTCGTTGGATTCATATTTGAGAGAATCTAACAAACCCAAAATCTTCAAATTTCACTAAATATTATAAACTTAATTTAAGTTTTAGTGAAATAAAGATTTATTAATAACTCTAAAAATACAAATGAGTTGAAACTTTCAAAGATTGAAGTTGAGCTTAAAATATACATATCATAAAAATTTCAAACCTAAATGATTGGGAGATATTGAATTTTGAAGCTCAAATAGTCCATTTTAATAAAATAAATTAACAAACTTTATAAAAATTATTTAAATTGGCTAAAACTTTGAAAAGTCATAATAAATTATAGAAAAATCTAAAAAATGCAAATATATACTCATTTTAAAAGTATTTTAGAGGAGGATGCAATAAAAATATTTCTAATTAATTTTAAATAATAATTAAGGCTTAATTAATGTTTAATTGTCAACTTAATTGACTTAATTACTCCTTAATTAACTATGGGATTAATCTCAAACTGAGATTGTCTAAAGGGATGACCTCTGCCTCCCCTAATTTTCTTGGGATTTATTACTTGCTTAATTAAAAAATTAAATTAATCTTAATTACTCTCATAATCGAATTAATGATTAATTAATCATGTGAACATTATTGAATCAATTAATTAAGTGATTAATCCTTTGAGCAATAGTGAATGAGCCTATGGGATAAAATTAAGACCTCCTTCTTAATCTATTCCTTCAAGTTCATTTAATTAATCAAGTTAATTATGGCTTAATTAATTAATTGAATTACTTAATCAATGAAACTAAGATCTAAATCATTCCAGAACTTAATGACTTAAGTCTTGGGTAGACTCTTAGGTGTTCAATAACTTAAGAGAATTCTAAGGAAATTATAACTAACCTACATGTGTGGGTGGGTTATAAGAGTACTTAATTAAACCCTTTAGCTCACCTAATCAATAATTATGAGCTAATTGCATTAGGTCCTTTTATTTTCATAGGAACATTATTGATTTTATTTCCAAAGCATGCATATCATGTTGGCTCATAATCACTTGGATAAATATGCTAAAGTGGCATAGAAAGGGGTAATTAATGGACTTAACTCATATTACAACCTAATTAACCCATAAAATCAACCTAATTACCTTTTCATTAAACTAAATTGAACCAAAAAAACATGATAATGGATTAGATTAGCAAAATTTTCGATGGTATTACCAAGCTTTGATTTTCTTTAAATGCTTTTATTTAATATGATTGTCCTTAGGAATTAATTTGATTGAATGAGATTATATGCTTATATTTAGTATTTCCTTTCTAATCGTTAAATATTGTATGTCATTTGAATCATTCATTCACGCTTTCAAAAATAAATCAAATGAAATTTGCTTTATGTTAAACTTGCATGTGTTGAATTAAATTTATAATATGTGAGGCTATTATCACTATAAAGTCAAAATTTATTTTGAAAGTGAATAAATCAACTATAATATTTGGAGTGATAATAATTATAAATATCTATAAGCTTGTATGTATATAGCTTAGAACATGTGATATGGAGTTCTTTTCTTTAGTCTACATGGATTTACATAAAGTTTGAATGTTAACAAATGTATAGTCCATTTGAAAAGGACACAATATTTGTTTGTATTTATTCCTATGTATTTCTATGTTTAAATTTAAATAGAACTTTAGCTCACATGTATAAATAATTCAATTAAAAGAAATACAACTTTCACATAATTTTTCATTCTTGTAGTCATTTGTACATTTATGTGTATTTAAGAGGGTATATCTAGTCTGGACATTCTGGGGACGCAAGACTTTAAGTAACATCAATGAGGTCTTTACCTCACTCTCTTGTTTAAATAATGGCGTATCCACTTAAAACTTGTATACACTTATATGTGCATTTAGCTAATGAATGAAGATCTCCTTTCAATTGAAAGAATTTTGCATAATTTTCCATTATTGTAGTCATTTGTACATCCATGTGTATTTAAGAATATTGGGTATATCTAGCCTAAACATTCAGGGGACATGAGTATTGACCTCATTTTTGGATGAGGTTTATATCAATCTGAAATTAGTAATTATGATGTTCTAATTCCAAATAAGAACATCCTAATTCAGTGCTTAGGACACTATATTTAGTGCCTAAAGAATCCCTTGGGTTTTATTCTATCCTAGTTGACTTAGGTGAGACCCACCTAGCCAAAGTCAACTCTTCAAAAATTTGAACCTAATTAAAATTCAATTCAAAATTGAATTTGAATCAAAACTCAATCAATCATCAATTCAAGATGATTGAATTTAAAATTAAAAGGTTTAAATTAAAATCCAACACTTTAAATTTAACTACTTGGTTTCTATTTGAATTTCCCAATCCAAGTCAAATGGATTCAATCCCCTCAAATCAATTTGAGATTAATTTGGGCATGTCATACATCAATTCAAACTAGGATGATAATGCCATAAATCATAAAATAATAAAAGAAAAAATGGAATTTCAAAATCCAAAAGAAAATGGGAAGAAGGAAATGCAAATTCCACTCTTCCCATTCAAAGTCATCCCACCTCTTATGGATGGTTGTCTTCAAGTGAAGGCCAACCAAGTAAACAAAAAATCCAAGGACAAGTTGGCTTCTCTCAAGGGAAAGAAGAAGAAAAGAAGCAAAAAAAGAGAGAAGAGAGGATCGACCAAAAGAAACATCAAGCAAGGAGCCTTCCACCCTCGCATGTGAGCATCCCAACATGTTCACAAGGCCAAGGGGAGTTGATCCTACCCATTGGTCAGCCTTGAAGTCACCTGTGGCTGGAGTTCGGCAACCAAAATCCTTCAATATAGGATTGTCGGCCACCTATGTAAAGTGGGGAAGGGAAGCCTATTCCCTCCCCATTTTCATTCTAAAAGCTTCACCAAGGCAAGAGATGAAGTTCTTGACCATTCCCCGACCTTTTTACGCCGAACGGATGAAGGCGAATGCCCTCCAATGGTGAAATCTAAGAGAATGGATTTCACTTGAAATTAAAGTTACCAACACGTTATAAGGGTTGAATTGAGCTCAAATGAAATTCCACCCATCCCCCTCGAGGTCGGGAAGACTAAGAATGATCAACGCCACCTCGGACCGAACCCATGCTAGTTCAGAGAGAAATTCAGAGGGAGAAAACTCATTTCCTTTGGTGCACAAGCTTCTTGCATCGTTCTGAAGCTAATGGAATGGATTTCATCGATGGAGATTACCGAATTGGAGGTTCTCCATTAAAGCACTCTCATTTTTCCATTAAACTTTCAATATTCATCATTTTTAAAGGAAACTTGATCCCAAGTGTGATCAAGCTACTTAGATTGGTAGGATTTCCTTTCACGCTCATTTTGTAATTGAAATCGTGTGATTTCGTTGCTTGGATCGCCAAAAATCAAGTAAAAACCATGGATGGCTCTCAATTTATGTAGTCCGGGTAAGAGATGTAATCTCTGCCGTCCGTAGGGGTGTGGATTATTTGGTTTTAACCAAAAAAATCAAACCGAACCAAATTTTTTGAGTAATTTGGTTGGGTTTTGAACTTATTTGGATTTTTATTTTAATTAATGAAAACTTTGGTTTTTGGTTTTTGGATCGGTTTGGTAAATAAAATTTTGGATGGAACCAAATAAACCAAAGTAATTATATGAAATACGATATTATTAATTTATATATTATAGGTTTATAGTAAGAATTATAAATATCAACTAGTATTACTTGTTCATTATACAATAAAATATTATGCTAATAATTTTTAAATGTAGCAAACTTTTGTTTACCAAAACCAAACCAAAATAACCGAACCAAATTGTTATTCGGTTTGTTTGGCTTTACATTTTATTTGGTCGGTTTGGTTCAATATTTTTAAGAAACCCAAACCAATTGGTTTTAAAAAGTTATCATCCAATCCATCCAAATCAACCAAATGACACCCTAGTGTCGTTTCCTTACGAAAGGAATTGGCGGCTCGAATCTGCATACCGCTTGACTTAAATCCATTAGGACCCACAGATTGATTGGATCAGACGGTCCTACACTAAACCATCCGCTACAATTTTAAAGTGGGATCCATGTGGATCCCGCATGGACCAACCAGCATGCCAAACGTGACACAGTCTGTCACATCAGCGCTAATTAGTTTAAAAAGGAAATTCAAGATTTCTGAATTTAAAAAGTTGCTAAAATTACTCAGAAATTCTAAAAATCATAGAAAAGTAAATATAAATAAAAAATTTTCAAATGAAGGTTCTATGGATTCATCTTGATGAGAGGAATCTACAAAAATTTAAATCTCCAAATTATTTTGGGTATTATAGCCATAATTTGGGTTTAATTAAAAACCATTAAACCTTAATTACTCTTAAACCATAAATCTAATTGATTTAAAACATGCACATTTTGCAAATTTTTCATAATTTATTTCACTGTATTTTATGGGAAATAAAAATTTAAATCCTAAACCTCAATTTTAATTAAATAAATTAATTTAAAATGAAATAATTAATAAAATGAATTAGAAAACTTTAAATTAACCTAATGAACCCTAATGAACATTAAAACCTTAAGGCAACTCAGTTAAACTTAATAAATCATAATTTGACTTAATTAATCAATTAATTGAATTAAATAATTCAAATAATTAACTAGAATTTAATTAAATCATAATAAACCAACCAAATGTCCAAAAATTACAAATGAACCCTCATTGCAAACATATATTTAGAGGAATTAATGAAAAATAAAACCTCTAAATAAATTTCATTAAATTAGGCATAATTTAAGTTTTAATAAAATATTTATAACTTTAATTACACCCTAATTATGAATCTAATCAAGATAAAACTTTGGAAACATGAAATTGGCATGTAACCCCCTTGTTAGAAATTTTGAAACCCAATTGATCTTTGGATTGGGAGTTGTTGAATTTCCAAATTCCTAGATCAATATTAAATCCATAATAAATAAGAAAATCCATTAATTCATTAAATCATGAAATAAATTGAACTAATCTTAATCAAACATAAAAAAATACTTAAGGTAATTCTTCAAACAGCCTAAGTCAGAGGATTAATCAATTTCAAACTTAATGACTAATGAAATTAAGCCTTAAATTAATGAAATAATTAATGAAATCAAATATTAAAACCTAAATCACCAACTCTTAATGAATCCTTACATCTCCAATGAATCAAATCAAATGAATGCAAACCTTAACATAAGTACTTTAGGTTAACCTAAACTAAATCAAATGAAATCAACATGACTTAATCCAAAAGATTAATGTAAACCAAATGAACTAATTCAAATAAAACAAAATTAATAAATTAAATTAAATAATGCAATTCAAATAAAATCAAATGAAATAATTCAAACCAAACTAAATTGAAAATGAAACCAAGAATGAAAATCAAATTCAATTTCCATAGAAAAGAAATGAAATATCAATTCAAATCCAAATTCAATCAAACTAAATGAAATCAAAAAAATAATTAAGATACTTAAGGATCTTAGTTAGACCTGTGAAATGAATCTTCATCTTAGGATGATGATTTCAATCTTTTAGGAATTAGGATGTTGAATAGGGTGAGTTTAATCCAAAAATGGAATTCATTATATTATTCATTCTTGAAAATCTAAACATCACTTTAACCAAATAAAGTGAAAATAAAATGAAACTAAGTCACTAAATCATTTGAATTGAAACCACCAAAGATAAAAAGATAAAATTCAAACAAACTCAAATCCCAAATTGAAACTTAAACTAAAAGAGGCTTAGTAAAGACTTACCACACAAGCCTATCTTCTACACACACACACTAGATCATTTAGGTCATGAACTTTAGATTTAGGTTAGATCGTTTTGTGATTTTTTATAGTTCTCTGCAATATGTTGTGATATGCTATGCTTCACATATCTGTGTGGTGTATTGCTTTAGACTGAATGCCTAGACTTGTTTTCCCATTAGACTGGATGGTAGGGAGTTCTTTCTAGAATGAACTCTATTTTTTCAGGGGATTGTGTTAAAGAGATTGTTGTCATAAATAAATAAATAAAAATTAGAAAATTATTGTTTACATGTAGGCGCTGAAAAATATCTTAACATAGTCCATAAGATAGGTATGCTTGGCAAGCAACTAATGTTAAGCCCATATGTTTTTAAAATATAACTATTGTGTGCTATTTGTATTTCCTAACATATGTTTTGTAGGACTTAGGATTTCTTTTTGAATTTTAAAATGTAAATTTGAGCTTAGAACTATGTTAGGATCTATGGGGTCTAGGATTAGCAGGAGCTAACCCTACTAGGAGATGGTGCAGTGGTCCCCTATGGAGCCTGATGGATGTCCCTAAACAAGGAGACGATGCGTTGGAAAGAAGTCCCATAGATCTAGACTTGTAGTTAGGTGGGGCATTTAAGGGTAGAGCTTAGCCCTTTTTTTTTTCTTCCGGGGTGGCGGTACCTAGCCACATTGACCTATTTCTATAAATTTAAATTGGCTTGATTTATTTTAGGTGCGTAATAGAATCAATATACTTTTATAGGTTTCTTTCTATGTTGTGTTTTCTTGTGAATGAAAGCACGGACGATCCTTATAGGAAAAACTAAATTTTTTTTTAAATCAAAACAACTAAAATAAAAATAAATACAGCTTGAAAGTTTATATAATTAAAGCCTTAGGAACAACATAAACTTAATTAGAAACCATAAGTTTTGAAATCATGAAATCGTATAGTTTTCATTCTTTAAATTGGGCAAATTCACCCATTGCACATAAGGGGCATTTGTCTGTGAGGATGAAATCTTCTTGGGAAGCCTTCCTTCTATTATTGATTTGGCCTATAACCATTTATAATTGCATGACATTAAGCATAAATGCATACTCATGGACTAAAATAAATCTTGAGTAAAATTTATAAAATATAAAAAAAAAAATAAATATTTAGATGCATTTTCATACCCTATGTGATTCTAGGGATTATGGAGTGAGTCTAGGTTCATAGATTCTTTTACTAAAAATACAATAGCTTAGCCATCTTGCATTCATGAGACTTAGCTTCATGAATTTAAAATGCGCTTAGGTGGTGTGGCTGGCAGCCCTCTCTAGGCAGGTTATAAGTCCAGAAGAGTCAGTGATAGGTTAATTTCTTCAAGTGAGAGGAATGACCGATAATTCCCAAAATAGAACTAGGTCGAGCATCTAATTTGTGTTAGAAGCACATGTAGACTAGGTTTTAAAGCATCTTATTCAGGAATATGTCTTCAATACTAGGCATTTCTGCAGTCTTGTGCTGCTAGAATCTATGTCCTAGATTTCTAAGAAAATGCCAACTCAAAATCTAAATTAAATGCCAAATTTAAAGCCCAATTATAGGATAGTTGAAATGTCTACTAGGCATCCCAATATCAATAGGCATTTTCTACTTCATCCCAATCAGCTTCCAAAATCACTCTCTCTAATTTGGACAGTTCCCAATTGAAATTCTAAAATTCAATCCTTTGAAAATCACCTTAGAAATATTTAGAAATAACAACTTGTTTCTTTAATAGAGAGTATTCTTAGGAAGAGACCCATCTTAAGATGTAATTAACTATAAGGGCTTGCCTCTATAGGAAACCATGAACCTAGTTTAAAATAAACCTTGATCTACATTCCCAGGTAGTTCAGGGGAAATATCTTTGGTACACAAAAGACCCATTAGCCTTAGGAGTATTTTATTGAAATGATCGAATCCATTATAGAAAAACATATTTATCTTTCGAGATAATATGCTTATTACTTAATGATGTATTTGATCATCTAAATAAGAAATTCCTAAACTCTATGTGGTGTTCTAAATTATCTCCATAGCGAGGCTTTAAGTAGCCCCAAGGAGGTCCTTACCTCACTCCCCCAGTTAACAATGATGAAGAACTTGCTTAAAAATTTTATACACTTGTATGTACATTTATCTAATGAGAGAAAATCCCATTTTCTACAAAATACATATATGCATCTGTGGTGAATAAATTCCTATTAGGGAGTTTCCTTTCAAATCTATGGAGAAAAGAAAGAAGAGACCTTATTAAAATTCATCTTAGTAAGACACCTCAAAGATTCGCAGATGTACTTATTCAGGTGATCGGATACGTCATCTTGGTATAGTGTAATATCTCGAAAGATAGAAGTCACTTCCCTTTAATGGAACCAATCATCTCAATAAGGGCTCCAAAGGATGATGGGTCTGCATATGTACCAAAGATTCTTCCCTTACTTTACATGGAAAAGTAAAGCAGGGTTTATTTTAAACCAGATTTGTTAAGTTCCCTACAGGGGAAATCCCCTAGTTAATTACATCCTAAGGGACGGGATCCCTTAGGAAAACTCTCGATTAAGGTAAATGATCATTGTCTTTGAAGACTTCAATAGAGAGGACTATCAATCAATTAGTTTTATATTTTATGATCAAATGGGATTGATCAAAAGAGGGAGTTCTTATCGATGCCAAAATGGAAGATAAGTAGGAAATGCTCACAATGCTAGGAAACCTAGCGAGCATCTCAAACTATTCTAAAATTGGGCTTTATATTTTTGGAAATTGATTTAGTTTGTTTGAGTTACATTTTACATTAGAATTTTAGGACTTCAGATTCCTTAACACAAGATTAAAGAAATACCTAAGAGGTGAGGAATTATGCTTATGGTCCATAAAGGGAAGAAGCAACCTCAGAATCTAAATCTAGGGAGCTTCGGCGAGGGCCAAAAGCACAACCTAAATCTAAAGCAAAAATGGGTAATTGGTTTGCCTCCACAAGAGACGATAAACCACCTGACAGCATGGACTTACAACCGCCTGGGGGTGGTCGCCAACTAACTCCTACAATTTTAAATACATGTAGGCAAGTCTTTATGCTTATATGCAAGGCTTATTATTTAGAAAGAGACAAAGTCTTTAAACTCACTCCCTAAAGAGACTAGATCATGTAAAGGGACATGCTTCAAATGACCTACATCTAATGCATTTCAAATTTTATTTTATTTCCATTTTGGACAATTATTTTGACTTGGGATAATAGGATGTTTATGACTAATGCATGATAAATCAGATTATTGGCCAAAATCAGCGAGAAGGTAGGAGGTGAGTTTCCACCACGGCCCTCAAAGTTCAAGCCGGGTTCTCTGGAAAAGGTGGAAGCCCTCCAATCAAGAGTGAAATAAGATTTATTTGTGCATGATATTATAATGAAATGCTCATCGAGCTAAGAGGTTGCTAATTCTTTTGTCTTGATTTTAATCCTAAGCTTTAGGTGAGGTTATGAGTTATTTAATTTTATTTTGAGTTATTAAGTTGGGTAAAAGATTTATTTTTCCCTAAAGAGCCTAATCCACATCCAAGCTATACATAAATCAAGGAAGAAACTAAGAAAATCATGCCACATAATGCAAACATTAAAGAAATCATCAAATAATATATAAAGCTAATCGTAAAAGAATAAATGGTCATTTATGGATGGGCACCACTGCACAAATATGAAAATATAAAATATGGGTAGCCGAGCTCTACCCTTATACAACCCGAATTATAAATGAATTGAATTACAATTTAAGCAAAGGAATTCATTATTATTGGGGTCTTCAAGCTTTATTCTTCTTTCTATCTTCTTCTTCTTTCTTCTTTTTCTTTTGGTTCCTCCTTTGGATGGTTGGAAGGTGGATACTCTAGGCTTCACATGGTGCATAAGATGGGAACTTATGACCAATGCTCATCCTAATCCCCATAACAAATCATTCCAAAATCCTAAATATACAAATTTTACATGAAAAGGAAAAGGAAATCTAACTAATACACCAAAATAAAGGTTAATTAAATCACACCACACAAATCCCAAGCATGTATATTGGAATTAACACCCACACATGGGTGACTAAGTCCACCGGCCTATGGATTATGCTTAGGGGTATAAGCACGCACAAGAAGCATTTATATTTTTATTTATGATAGCGCCCCTTAAGCACAATCCCCTGCATAAAAGAATAATTAGACTAAGCATGTCCTATCATTCATTCTATGAGCATACACCCTATCATCTAATCTAAAACATTTATCACAAAATAAAATATAACATCAAACCATGCACCTAAAGATAGAAGTGGTGACTTAGGCTAATGTTTGTGCTTCTGAAGGTTTGTGTGGTAAGCTTACCTTAAGACTTTAGGTTCAAGTTTTCTATCTGTGAAGGACATGTTCAACTTAGAGGAGAGTTTCATTTAGGTTGTTTAAGTATTTTGGTTTGGTTTTATTTTATGTTTTAATTTGGTTTGAGTGAAACCTACAATTAATTACTAAGTTATGAAGAGTGGGAAAGAGAACTTCTCTTTCTTCCCTAATCCTTAAATAATTTCTAAGGTAGGTTCATGTTTTAGTTTCATTTAGGTGAATGCTTTGATTACATCTTTTAATCAATCCTAAGATTAGACAAACTCTAAACAAACCTATTCAAAAATAAATACATTTTAAGATTAAATAAAATGAATTAAAATTCACATAACATAGATTACTTCAATTCTTTCCTAACATATATAACATGCACAGGGATGGATCCTAAGCATATCTATACATGAAAATGAGAGTAGTTAACACACTTTATGATGCATGCTAAGTAATCCATTTAAGAAAATTTAGATGTTGAATATGCATGATTTTTCTTAAGTAGAAAAGATTTTCCTTATACAAAATTTCACATACATACGTGAAAGTAAGAAAGACATAAGTGAGTACAGTGCCATTGTTAACCAGAGTTGTAAGGTTCAAGATCTACTTAGGGCTACTTAAAGCCTCACAACCTTGGAGTTGTCCAAATTATTATACAACTTTTTTTAAGTAAAAACATGTATATAAAAGAAATGAAAATGGGAAGGAATATGCAAAAGTTGTTTAATGGATTCATTTTTGTTTATGCAATTTATTCATGCAGGTATAGGAAATCCTTATTAGATGATAGCATAGGGATGAATAGGGTATGAGATTAAGTAAGTTTTGGGTTTCTTTTCAAATGAACCCTACATCTTACTAACTCCTATTCAAAACTATGCTAACATGAGGAAGAAAGAGAGCCTATGCTAAACATGGTTTTATAATCCATCACATGCAAGCTTATAATTAAAATATGAATAACACACTTTCAGATTTGATATTTCATTTATGAGTTTTGAAAATATTTTGGATTTAGTAGTGATAATAGCCACTCATATTTTACTTTAGCCAACACATGCACATTTGGAATAAAGTAAATAATTTTTATTTTAAAATTTGAAACATGAAATTATGAATGCATGAAACAACTTAACATGTTGGGAAAGATCCAAAGTAATGAAAGCATATGAACAAACTCACTTTACTTAAATCCTAAAGACATTCTTAAGGAAGAAGAAAATTTAGAATAAATCAAAGTGAATTTCAAAGTGATTTTGTTTAGTTTGAAGCTTAAATTAATTTTGAAAAGGTTTATTAATCCAACAACTTAGAAAAATTAACTAAGCAATTATGAGCAAATGAGAAGACATAAAACCCACAAGGAATTTAAATTTGGAATGCACCTAATAATGAAAAGGCTTAATGCAATTTGGCTCACAATTAAAAGTTAATTAAGCTTAGGGGTTTAGCTTAAGTATTTTTAAAACAACCCTTCACACTTATGAAAGGAGTTTTAATTTCCTTAATTATAATTAGGCTATTAAACACCTAAGAATCTACCCAAGGTAGATTAATTAAGTTCTGGAACTTTTTTGAATTTTTAAAAATTGTTTAAGGGGGTGATTAATGAGTTGACCCTTAATTAAGCGGGGATTAAGGAGAGAAAAAGGGGGTTTAGGGAATAGCTTAGGGGAAATGGACCAAAATTATTACATAAAACCCCTACTCATTGGATCTAAACTTAATCAAACTTAATCATAGGATAAATCCACTAATTACTCTTTAATTACCCTTAATTACATGAAAGGAGTAATTATTGAATGAAATAGCAATTTCTCTAATTAAGCTCTCAATAAATCTCAAGAAAATTAGGGGAGGCAGAGGTAATCCCCTAAAATGAACCCTAGAAGTTTGAGATCAATTGATGGCCTAATTAAAGAATAGTTAGCTAATTAAGATTCTTAAAGAAATCCAAATTCAGAGAAAAGGGGAATTAAAAATTCATTGAAAACATTTTTTAGAATATTATAGATGAAATTATCTTTCCATAGCAATTTTCCTTATATTTGTTTGATTTTTCTATGAAGAGTTATAAATTTTAGAAGTTATAAGGATTAATTAGGAATTAATTAGGTAAATAACTAATCCCCACTTAATCTCAGCTCATGGCACGACGCGTGGAGTCGGGGGTCATCGTGCTATACACGCATCATGCCATGAGCCACCCACTTAAATGTCATATCAGGAAGGCGGCTGGCGGCGGACACGCTTATATCCTTGGCCATTCAATCAAAGATCGGATAGCTAAAGATTCATCCACGGTTTAAAACAGATAAAGGATTTCTAAAAATTCCCAAATAATCTCAGCCATCCATCTAAAATGTGCAAATGGATGGCTGAGATGAGCTAAATTCTTCCCTGAGGATTAATGTAGACCATCCATGATCCAAGGGGAGATCCGAGCCTGATCTAGCATGGAATCATACAGGAGTCAACCCATACCATCTAGGCATCATTACCAACCTATCCAATAGTTGATTTCTCATGCAATGAAAATTCCTTTCACAAAGGACCAACACCTATCAAGATAAGTGGCTGAAAAATTACATACCTCGCTAGAGGTGATCACCAGTGCTCGAGCTCGATGAGGTAGCTTCTGCAGTGGAGGCAAGCCACGTTGAGTTTCAAGCCTTGGGGTTGAGTGGATCTTCTTGTGGACCAACACCACTTGATCTCACTTGTGGCTTTGATCCAATTGAGGCTCTCCTTATTGTGGGAACTCAAATGGATGCTTGGGCAAGTTCTAATTGGTCCTTAGAAGGAGTGTGTAGAAGGAATTGGATCAAGATCAAGTGTAGAGGAAGTTGGCAATTGGATTGAGCTCCCCTATTTTGCACTATGTAAAACTGAGAATTAGGAAAATCAAATCCTCTTTAGAGACCTTGGGAATGCTCTAAGGTGATTGCTAAGCATTCCTAGGCTTCAATCGCATGTGAGTGTAATGAATTTTCATTGAATTATGGAGAGTATATCTAACCCGATGGCAATGAGATAGCTGACCTATTAGTTGCCATTTTGATCAAATTGATCATATGGAGTGAGCTATTTAGGCTGTTAGATCATTGCACATGGTTAGTTTGATCCCTTGAGTGGAAAGTCAACCTCCCATGTGCATCAAATTGAGCTTATGAGGGAGTTTGAAAATTGAATTTTAGGATATATGGTTAGGTTTGGTCTATGGGTAAAATAGGTTGACCCAAACCCATTAGGTTGGGTTCACCACTCATCACTAAGTCCCCTTGAGCTTTTAAGAAAGCTTCAAGTGATTGTGAAGAGGGTATGACCAAAATACCCATGGGATAGGCCAAGGTTTGTTCTTTGTCCTAGGGGTAAAAAGTTTATTTTGCTCTTTTTGCACTTTCGGTATCTTTGGAATATTGAGAAAATAGGTTTGGCCAAGTTTCAATGGATTTGGAATCCATTTGATAGAGTTTGGCTCATGTTGACCCATTTAGGTCAAAATGGGTCAACTTGGGTCAAGTAGACCAATTGGTCAAATTAGGTCAAACCAAGGGTTGGATCAAGTTCATATGACTATTTGAAATGTTTTTATGCTTTTGGTTTAGTTCAATTTGGTATATATTTGATTTTGGCTCATATGACTCATTTAGGTCAAATGGGTCAAGTTGACCTATTTAACCCATTTGACCTACTTGAGGTAGGCCAAGGGTAGGTTTAGGTTAGGTTAGTCATGTGGAGTGGATTGGTATCTTTGTTTTCAATCAATTTGGGTTAAGTTCAATTTTGGCTTTTTTTTAGGTCATGTTGGGTCCAAGGTCAATTGGGCTAGGTTGGGTCTAGTTGGCCAATTGAGGCTTTGGTCAAGTTCCTCAAGTGATTTGGGATGGACTTGACCCATTGGTTTCAATCAATTTGTCTTAGATCAAGTTTTGATATTTTTTTGGTCCTTTAGGTCAGAATGGGTCAACTTGGGTCAAGTGGGCCAATTGGGCTAGGCTCAAATGTTGGCTTGGTCAAGTTCAAACATGGGTCATGAGTGAACTTAGATCAATGGTTTCAATCAATTTGGTCTATAATGTAATTTGACTATGTTAGGTTTCATTTTAGGTTAAGTGTTGACTTGGTCAAGCCTTAGGTTTAACTTAATTTGACCCAATTTGATTAATTGATCATCCCATTATGATTATGATGAGAGGAATATACGAGTTTGGTTTAATCTAATTTGGTTAGGATCAAAAGATGCCTCATATGGGTTCTTTAGGTCACTTTGGGTCAAGTGAGCCTAATTGGGTTAAATGGATTAGTCAAAGCTTGATTTGAAGTTGATTAATCTTTATATGGACTCATGATTGAAATATAAATCCATTTGCAAGTTGTTTGAAGTCAAATGGATTTTGATCCATTTGAAAATTTCATATTCAAAGGAAGAATATGAAGGGGTCTTGGGTTTGATTTTGATTTGACTTTTGATTGAATGATTGAGGTTTGGATTTATATATAAGCTCATGATTGTAGGGTTGATTGAACCATGAGATAAAATCAAGAGTTTGGCTTGATTTGGGAATGATTTGGCTAAGTTCAAGATTTTGGATTGAAAGGCTTATATTTTATTTTGAATTGATTTCAGTTTGATTTTTAGAATTGGTTTTGATTGATTTATATTTATATTTTATTTATATATGTCAATATAAATGAGAATATAAATTGATCATGGGAAAATTTCAAGAATTTGAAGGAGTTTAATCATGATTTGGGATAAATCCATTAAAGGAAATTTTAAGGATTTAAGAGAATTTTTAATTTAAAATTTAATTTTTGGATTAGATTTGATTGATTTATATTTATATTTCATTTATATATGAGAACATAAATGAGAATATAAATTAATTTTGAGAAAATCCCATGAGTTTGAAATGGTTTGATCAAAGTTGAGGTTAAATCCATTGATGGAAAATTAAGGGATTTATGGGAGTTTTAAGCATTTTAAATTTGGAATTTAATTTTTGCCTTTGATTGGATTGATTTATATTTATATTTTATTTATATATAAGCATATAAATGAGGATATAAATAAGTTTTGAGAAAATCTCAAGGATTTGAAGTGATTTGATCAAGGTTGAGAGTTGATTTTGGCTAAGTCCCAATAGAAAATTAAAGGGGCTTAAGAAAATTTTCATGACTTGATTTGGAATTTTGAATTTGATTTGATGGGTTTGAATTTATATTTCATTTATAAATGAGAATATAAATGAGAATATAAATGTATCATTGAATTTGAACTTGGCTAAGTCGTTAATAAAGGATTAAGGACTGAGGAAATTTGAACTTGGGAATTTTTGATAATTTTGATCATGAGTTTCAATCATAGATTTCAATCATGGGTTTCAATCATGGAATTGTATCATTGAATTGAATTGAGTTTAGAGAAAATCAAATAGAATTGATTTGGAGTTTGACTTCCAAGAAGGAAGTGAGGAATGGTTTAAGCTATAGGGTAGGATATTTTCCTAACACCCCTAAAGCATGACTTATTCCTATGACTAACTCTTCTTTGTCTTCTAGGGCTAGGTGAGAGTGTCCACCTAATCACTAGATGTGTCTTAAGACCAAGGAACCCTTAAAGTCTAAGAGAAGTCCTATGCTTAAGATGTAGGGGTTGAGGGCTCATTCTAAAAATGAGGTCAACATCATCCTTCATTTAAAGTGTGCTAAAAGAAATATGTTGCATGTGCAGTTATACCTAGAGTTATGTCATATGCATGCTTGTTGACCTCATTTTTAGAATGAACTCTCAACCCCTCCATCTTAGACATAGGACTCCTCTTAGACACTAAGAGTTCCTTAGTCTTAAGACACTTCTAGTGATTAGGTGAACACTTAACCTAACCCTAGAGACTTAGAAGAGTTAGACATAGGAATAGGTTATGCCTTAGGGGTGTTAGAAAAACTTGGCTACCATATAGCTTGAACCAAATCCTTACTCTTTTCTTTCAAGTCAAACCTCAAATCATAATCAACCTCAAATCATAATCAAATCCAAATCCAAATCAACCTCAAACTCAAATCAACTTCAATTCCAAAACAAACCTTAAATCAATTTCAATGGATTTTTCTCAAATCATGAATAAATTCCAAATAATTGAAACTCATGTTTGAATTCCAAATTAAAAAATCTTTCCTAAGTCACTTTTGATTCCATCTTATGGACTTAGCCCAAATCAAATCCAAATGAACTCAAAGTAAAAAGATTTTGTCATAACCTATTTATATTCTCATTTATATTCATAAATATAAATGAAATATAAATTCAAATAACCAAAACTAAATTCAAAAATCAAATCCAAATCTAACCCAATTCCAACCTAAACTCTTTCAACATAAACCCTTGAACTCCTTCCAAATTCAAATCAATTCAAATTCAAGAAATTTTTCATAACCTATTTATATTCTCATTCATATTCACAAATATAAATGAAATATAAATTCAAATAGCCCGATTCAAAACCAAAGTCAAATCTAACCTAAATCTAACATAAACCCTTTCAAGTCAAATTCCTAAACTTAGCCAAATCAAATTCAAATCAATCCAAACCCTTGGATTTTCTTCAAGATTCAATCAATCCTTCAATCATGAATCCAAATATAAACACAAACTTCAATCATAAAACCAAAACTTAATTAAAAACTCAAACCCTCAAGCCTTGTCTTGAACTTGAGAAAATGCAAATCACTTCCAAATCTTATTGGCTTTAAACAAGCTTGACCCAAAAGTGACATAAAACACCCTTTTGAACCAAATTCTAATCCTTCCTAAATTGGATTGAACTAAGCCCACCTAAGCCTCACATTGTGAGCAACAATCATCATGAGATGATCAATCACTCAAATTGGGTCAAACCAAGTCAACACTTAGCCATAATGAAACCCAAACTAGCCAAAATCTACCATATGCTAAAATTGATTGAAACCATTGAACAAAACCAATTCATGATCAATGCTTGAACATGACCAAGTCATCATTTGAGCCTAACCTAGCCCAATTGGCGACATAACCCAAATTAACTCAACTTGACCTAAAAAGTTAAAATGTGTCAAATCTTGATCTAAGCCTAATCGATTGCAACCAATGGGTCAAATTCATTCTAAACCAATTATTGAGCTTGACCAAAGCCTCAATTGGCAATTAGAACCAACCTAGCCCAATTGATCATGAACCCAACTTGACCTAAAAGGTAAAATTGACTTGAAACCTAACCAAACCAAAATTGATTGAAACCAAAGCTTGTAAAATATTTCAAATGACCAATCAAACCTTACCTTTAGGTTTTATTTATTTCAGACCAACAAAATAGGGTTGATTATGAGATGTTTGTGTATAAATACATGGAGGTAGTGATCAGCAAATCTCCAGTGGACTATGCTGAGCACCAAGATTGGCCAAAGAAAATGAATTACTTTAGAGCTGAGTTTTCTTATGCTATTTTTTGTTTAAATATGAAATAACTGAGCTCTAAAATGTTGAGTGCAGCAAGGTTGTTGTGCATATGAATAAAGTGTTTGGAAATCTAAGTGTAGATCATCTTTGTATTTATTTATGTTTAGGGTGCTATTATAAGCAGTTTGTACATGCTATTTATCTATGTTGTACATGTTATTATAAGCTATTTGGAGTTATTTTTCGATAATTTGGTGTTGTTTCTTCATTTTCTCGATTTTTCTTAATTGTGGGGCTTGCCATATGTTTAGAACATTCCATTGTAAGCTATTTGGAGTTTAGTTCTTGGGAATTTGGTGGTTTATGGAGTGATTTTATGGGGAATTTTAGCTATTCTACACTATTTTTCAATTATATGTTTAGTAGATGCTATTATATGCTGTTTGGAGGCTTATGAGTGGATTTTGAAGCTATTTTCAATGTGTATTCTTTGTACTCTCATGAGGGTTTTTCAAAATTTTAAGTGAACAATTTTTGAATTATATGTTTTGTAGATGCTATTCTAAACTATTTGGCGACTTCTGGGTGAGTTTTTAGAGCTATTTTTAATGTGTACTCTCAGTACTCTCATTTACAATTTTTTTTTAAAATTTTTCTGCTAATCTACACTATTTTTAATTATATGTTTAGTAGATCGTTCTAAGTCATTGGAGGCTATTTGGTGGATATTCAGATTAGTTTTCAATGTGTACTCTCTGTACTCACTTGAGGGTACACCCCACTTTTTCAAATTCTTTCAATTATTCTACCCTATTTTTCAATTATATATTTAGTAGATGATATTCTAACCTATTTGAAGGCTTCTGGGTGAGTTTTGGATCGCTTTTAATGTGCACTCTCTCTCATGAAGGTACATCCCATTTTTCAAAATTTCAGTTAATCTACACTATTTTTCAGTTATATGTTTAGTAAATGCTATTTTAAGCTATTTGGAGGCTTGTGGGTTTAGAGCGATTTTCAATGTGTACTCTCTATACTCTCATGAGGGTACACCCTATTTTTTAAAAAAATTTAGGTAACTATTTTTCAATTATATGTTTAGTATATGCTATTCTAAGCCGTTTGGAGGCTTAGTAGGTTTTGGGCTTTCAATATATACTCTATGCACTCTCATGAGGGTACACCTCCATTTTAAAAAAAAAATTTCAGCTAATCTACACAATTTTTCAACCAGATGTTTAGTATATACTATTCTAAGCTATTTGGAGTCTTTTGGGTGGTTATTTGGATTAGTTTTCAATGTGTACTCTCTGTACTCTCATGAGGGTACACCCCACTTTTTCAGATTCTTTTAACTATTTTACCATGTTTTCAATTATATGTTTAATATATGCTATTTTAAGTTGTTTTGAGGTTTCTAGATGGGTTTTTGGATCAGTTTTTAATGTAGACTCTATGTACTCTTATGATGGTACACTCAATTTTTAAAATTTTTAGCTATTCTACTCTTATTTTTCAATGATATGTTTAGTACATGTTATTCTAAGCTATTTTGAGGCTTTAGGTGGGGTTTTAGAACGGTTCAATGTGTACTCTCGATTCTCATGAGGGTACTACTTTTCAAATTTTTTCAACTATTCTATACTGTTTTTCAATTATATATTTAGTAGATGCTATTGTAAGCTGTTTGGAGGCTTTTGGGTTAGTTTTTGGAGCTAGTTTCAAAATGTACTCTTTGTACTCTCACGAAGGTGCACTCCATTTTTTTCAAATTATTTCAGCTAATCTATACTATTTTTCAATTATATATTTAGTATATGCTATTTCAACCTGTTTGGAGGCTTTTTGTGTATTTTTGGAGCTATTTCTAATATGTACTCTCTGTACTCTCATGAGAGTACACCCCATTTTTTCAAATTAAACCATGATGGGGCTCATTATATGTTTAGTAAAAGCTATTCTAAGTTGTCTGGAGAAATTTGGTAACTGTTTGTAGCTCTTTTTGATGTGTTTACAGTTAAAATTTTTTTTAAAAAGGAGTACACTCATGAGTGTACAGAGAGTACATATAGAAAATACCTCCATAAAGCCCCAAATTCTCCAAACATCTTGCAATAGCATGTACCAAACATATGACAAGCCCCATTATTGAAAAAAGTTGAAAAAAATGGGGTGTACACTCATGAGAGTACAAAATGTCACATGAAAATAGCTCTAAACAACCCCTACTCTCTAGGTAACATCTCAAAACTGCTCAAAAATTTACCAAATTCCCCAGTTAAAAATTTTTGGAAAAAAGAGTGTACACTCAAGAGTGGACAGAGTGTACACTTTAAAAATAGCTCCAAAAAAAATAACCAAATTCCCCAAGAAACAACTCCACACTTTGTACCTTTGTGGAGGCATTTTCAATAAATTTTAGTGTAATAACCTAGACTCTTTTGACAAGAATTTTTTTGATTTAAAGTACGAATATTAAGAGTATATTAAAAACATAAGCGATAAGTCGGTACAAAGTTTACCTTTAAAGAAAGATAGTAACTATTGATTGGCACACTTTCAATCAAATTGACATTAAAGTATATACATTCAAAGAACACATGTCAATTAAATAATATCACAAATTATAATGTTTCGCTATAATGATATCCATCATCAGCTTGGTATATTCTTCAACAGACTAACTAATTATAGAGCTTGAATTAAATTTCTAAAATAGAAGAACATCATATCAGTTGGTGATATTTAACAGTAAGAATGAAGTGTTACATCTGCATATCTCTGGAAAGCACTCTGGCATAATAGAAAAAGGTGTTGTAATGGGTGACCCTTTATGTTCTCCACCTCTCACAGGTTGTTCTTTCTTCTCTGTAACATTAAAGACATAATGATTTTAAGTTTAACAGTAATATTTGAAGACTATAAATTTAGAGTCAGGTAGAAAATTACTCTTGACTTTCTTGTTTCTCTCCCAATATCCTTTCAGCCTTGCATTGGAAACACCCTTTGGCCGTTTCTTAACTGAATCCTTTACTAAGTTAGTTCCTTTATCTATTATAGTAGACTTCTTCTTCTTAGTTGTTTTACCTATTGGGGGTGAATTCTCACATAATATAGAATCAATATTATAAAATAGTTTTTTTAAGGAATTCAACATATACTCCTCTTTCTTATTACCTTGTGGTGCTTATTTGATATGCATATCGACTGATGTGGTTCCAAAAAATAATGCCAGTTTCATTTCCATCATTACCTTGCACATCTTTTAAGTTCCTGTAAACACTATCAAAGTAAATATCCCTCATTGCTCTGGTTGACCATCACATGAGAAGATACTTCTTCATAATGCACATAATATCTTCCTGACTCAGAACTCGGATATAGTGGGCACAAAGCACCCCCATCATTTCAATTTTTTTACAACTACAAGTTATACTTAACATGTCTTATCAAAATAGACAATCCATAATTTGGAAGAACTCTTATTCTCTAAGTTTCTCACCAAATACTCTATGGGATTGGCACCTAAAAAAATTAAAAAAATGACATGTACCATAATGAGAGTATAGAGAGTACACATAGAAAATAGCTCCAAAAACTCTCAAATTCTTGAGGAAACATCTCCAAACATCTTACAATAGAATGTACTAAACATATGACAAGCCTCACAGTTAAAAAAAATTGAAAAAATGGGGTGTACCCTCATGAGAGTACAAAGAGTATACATAAAAAATAGCTTTAAAAACTCTAAAATTCTTCAGGAAATATCTCCAAACTGCTTACAATATAATATACTAAACATATGATAAGCCCCATAGTTGAAAAAACTTAAAAAAATGGGGTGTACCCTCATGAGAGTACAAAGTGTACACATGGAAAATAGCTCTAAACCCCCCCCCCCAAATTCTTCAAAATATCAGCGACACAATAAAATGTACTAAACATATGACAAGCCCCATAGTTGAAATAAATTGAAAAAATAGTGTGTACCTTCATGAGAGTACATAGAGTTCAAATGAAAAATAGCTCAAAAAATCTCCAAATAGCTTACAATAGAATATACTAAACATATGACAAGCCTCATAGTTAAAAAAATTGAGAAAATGTAATGTACACTCATGAGAGTACAGAGAGTACACATGGAAAATAGTTCCAAAAACTCACAAATTCATTAGGACAAAACTTCAAACAGCTTACAATAGAATGTACAAAATATATGGCAAAACCGTTAAAAATGAAAAGGGATGTACACTCAAGAGTATCTGAGAATGTACACTTGAAAAAGTCCAAAATCCCCAAAGTCCTCTTGCAAAGAACTCCAAAAATTGTAGGAAATATATATTACAGAAAATAATTTCAAAGAATATTAGTGTCTGTTTCAAAAAAAAAATTGTATATATAAAATGGTGGAGAAAACTTATCGATGCATTTATATTTAAGACATCATCCACTAAATTGGTCGCAATATCAAGGCTACAACTTTCAAATTTGTTTTCTATCCTCACAATTCTTCCAAAATTGAGATGAGATTTTTTTGTTTCTCTTCTCTGAGCTCAGTTCGTCTGAAAAATAAAATCATATTATGCCCTAAATCCATTTATATATTATTTTTCTCGCACATTCAAACAATGTTTCTCCTGTTGTTTTAATGAGCCAGGCCTGGTCGGGTCCTAATAATGTTAAAGGCATCATTATCGTAATATTTAGTAAAAAAATTATATTTTATTAGTGGACACGTGTTAAGATACGGTTGGCATCCAGACGTAAAGCTACGTTATTGCAAATGATAAGCTTTTTCAATAAAATGAAAGTTTCTTTTCTTTATATTTACTTGCAAGTGCATTAATAATATTAAAGGGTATATTATAATGTGTTTTGATATGAATCATTGATTGATAAATTTGTTGCAAAGAAGTATCAGGCATAATGAAAAAAATGTCTAATCATAATATTTAGATAAAAAGGATGTTTTTATTTATACATTTTCATAGATTTTTTTTATTTATACGAAGGTAGGTCTACTTGATCTGATGGAAAAGTTGTTTCTGTTCTTTTATTATCTTGATTTATATCCTATGCTTTAGGTGAGGTTAAGAGTTGTTTAATTTAATTTTGAGTTAATTAATTAGATAAAAAATTTATTTTTCCCTAAGAGCCTAATCGCATCCAGGCCATTCAACAACCATCAAATAATTAAGAAACTAGGGAGATCATGCCATCCTATTTGTGCAATAATAAACAAAACATCAATCAATTTATAAAATTAGCGTAAAAGAATAAGAGGCCTGATGTGGTCGGGTTCCACCACACAACCCAAAAAAGGAAAATGGGTAGTCGAGCTCAACCCTTATACAACCCGAATTATAAATGAATAATTACAATTAAAAGGAATTCATGTTATGGGAGTCTTCATTCTTCATCCTTCATTCTTCATTTTGATTTGTTTCTTTTCTTCCTTTTGGCTTGATTGGAATATGGTTGCTCTAGAGGCATCACATGGTGCATAGGACTTTATTTTATGACCAATGTTGATCCTAATCCCCTATAAAATTCATTCCAAATCTTAATTGCAAAATTTACATCAAAATGGGAAAGGTAAATCTAACTAAACATGTAAAACAAATCTTAGTTAAATATACCACACAACACAAGTAGTTATATGAATAAGTTAAACTTAGCACCCCACATATGGGTAACCAAGTCCACCTTTCTTAGTTTGGATTATTTTTACTGGTGTAAGCAACCTGCATAATAAAAGTATTTATATTTTCATTACAGCACCCCTTAAGCATAATCCCCTATAGAAGACATGATTAGGCTAAGATCGCCTTATCATCTAGTCTACACATACATACACCTACATCTAGTCTAAAACATTACATCATAAAATAAAATCGCATCAAATAATGCCTAACATAGAGCTAGAAATGGTGACTTAGCCTAATATGTGTGCCATTAAAGGCTTGTGTGGCATGTCTTAGCTAGGCTTTAAGATTAGAATTTTCTAAGTCTGAGAGGTTTAAGTTAGAGGGTGGTTTCAGTTTAAGTGATTTTAGTTGATGATTTGATTTGGTTTGAATGAACCAAAACTTAGTGACTAAATGTTATGAAGAGAAGAAAAGAGTGGAGAACTCTCTTTCATCCCTACCTTAAATCATTTCTAAGGTAGATTCATTAATGGATTTCCTTTAGTGAATGATTTATTATGTATTTTAATTGATCCTAAGCTTTCAAGCAAGTGGCCTCTCAAGATTAGTTAGGGTGGATTACTATCACATAACACAAACTCATTCATTTATTTGACCATGTATACCATGCATATGAATAATCCTAAGCATAGCTATACATGCAATCCAAATCTTAGCACATATTGTTGATGGATACAAAAAGATTTGAAATCTGGATATTCCATGAATGCATGTCTTTATTATGTAGAAAAGAAAGACTCTTTTATCCACTAGCTAAATGCACATCCACATGTATATAAGTTATAATTGAGAACAACACCATTATTTTTTACAGGGTAAGGTACAAGACCTACTTGGGGCTACCTAAAAACCTTGGATCACAGGATGTCCAGACTAATATACCACTTTTCTTAAATACATGTTAATGTACAAAAAGAACCAAATGGATGAAGAATCATGATAGAGATTTATTTTGATTTGAATGTAGGAATTACATGTGTAATATGAAGGTCCTTTCTAAGTCTTAATATAGAGATGCATAGGAATAGATTTAGGCAAATGTTGTATTCTTTTCAAATAAATTATACACTTGCAAATCCTATGTAAATCCATACTAAGAGAAGGAAAGAGAACTACATAATACACGTCTTATGCTACCATCACATGCAAGCATATGAATATTCATAACCAGCATCACTTCATTTATAATTTTAGATTTATAAGTTTTGAAAAGTAATTCTTGATTTAATAATGATAATAGCCACTCATATTTTTAATTTTAGCTAACACATGTAATTTTACATAAAGAAAACATTTTCTTTAATTAATTTTTTAAAAAATGAATGCATGATTTCATATGGCAAGCAATATTTAGCATGATTGGAACGAAATAAAGGAATTTAAGCACATGACTTCATTCACCCTAATTAATTCCTAAGGACAATCCTAAAAAAATAAGATCATTTAAAATGATTCAAAATTCTTTAAGGAGATTTTTATTTTTGAATTTGATTTGACTTAGGAAATGTGAGAGAGGTTTGCTAATCCTAACCCATTGCCCCATATATGAATTGGTTTAGTTTAATTTAGAACAAATAAGTTGATTTTATATTTTGATTAAGTTAAGGTATGAATTAAATCCATTAGTTATGCCTTACCTATACCACTTTAGCATAATTATCCAAGTAATTATGAGCCAACATATGATATGCAATCACATGTAAATTAAATCAAAAATGCACCTAAGAAATAAAGGGTCCTAATGCTATTGGCTCCCAATTATTGATTAATTAAGCTAAATGGTTTAATTAAGTACTTTTTATAACTCTCCTACACATGTAGTTTGATTATAACTTCCTTTGGAAAACTCTTAGGTTATTGAACACCTAAAGATCTACCCAAGAATTGAATGATTAAGTTCTAAAATGATTTGGTTTTGAATTTGATTAATTGAATTAATTAATGAAGTGATTAGGCCATTAATTAATTACAACTTAATTAAGTGTTTATCCAAATGAAATAGACTTAGGGGAAACGATTGGAAATGAAGTCCTAATCTCATTCCCTAAATCCATTCATTATTTAATGATGATTAGCAAGCTTATTTAATGAATTTATCACTATTTAACATGTTAATTAATAATTTAATTAATTAAGAAAGTGATTAGGGATGAAATTAGTAATTCCCCTAATTAATCAAATAATAAATTCTAAGAAAATCATGGGAGACAGAGGTCATCCCACCAATTAATCTCAAAAAGTTTAGAGTTAATGGCCTGATTAATTAGAGAGTAATTAGCTTAATTATATTTCTAATAAAACTTAAATTGACTTAAAATCACTATTCAAAAATAATTAATTTTAATTTTATATTATTCTTCTTTAAATTATCTTTAAAATGAACTTGAGTTTGCATTTTTTGGATATTTCTATAATTAGTTATGAATTTTAGAAGTTTAAGCATTAAAATCAAACTAATTAAGCCTAATTAACCCCCTAATCCCATCGGGCCACATGGAGGCTGACACGGTACGCTTTCCACATAGCATGACGGGATAGGTTATTTAAGTTATCACATCCGTCTACTAAGACATTTGCGACGCTTTCTCTGCTATCCGATCTCGGACGTAAGATTAATCCCGTGGTTTAGTTTTAAATCAAAGGGAATCTAGCATGATCTAATCATAGCCATCCATTCAAATCATACGGAATGGATGGCATGTGATCCTTCTCCTTCACGGGCGATGAGAGACGAACACCATTCATCTCTCCCCATTCAATTCGAGCTCACTCAAGATCGAATTGGGATCAAAATGATCTCACACCTTCGGAAGGAGGGGGGATGCACATCTAATGGTCAAGATCCAATAGGGTGACACTTTTCTTCAAAAATGACCAAGAAAATTTTCCTGAGGCTACTATTTCAAGTGATTACCTCGCCAGAGGCTATCACCGATGCTTCTAACGGAGAAGGTAGCTTCGTCTAGTAGAGACGAAGCCCTGTTGAAGGAATTAGGTCTTGATTTGAAGTGGATGGTTTGATTGACCAAGCTCTCTTCAATGGAGACCATCTTTGATCGAAGTGATGCTTCCCATGGCTTGGAGACTTGGGAAATTACTTGGTTGAGCTCAACGAAGTCCACTAATGGTGTGCGCAAGGTTAATTTGGTTTTGATGGAGAATTGGATGAGTTGAGCTCAGGATTGATCTCGCCTATTTTGGCTTTGAGTGAAACCAAGAATGGGATATCAATGGAGCTTGGGAATGACTTGAAAAATCTTGGGGAGGCTTCGATCGAATCACCTTAGCTCTGTGGAAATGAGTGCTTGTCATTTGAGTGAGAATGAGGGGGAGTATATCTCCCCCCTCCTTGGATCGGACGGTGATGTGCTATTTTGCCATTTTTTATCAATGACAAGGATTGGAAGCACAATTTCAACTGCCAATCACCCCACATGGGTCGTTTTGAGTAGTGGAGGGAAGGAGAGTGGGTTCCCATGTGCTACGTGAGTGCATTTGGAATTCCAAGTGTTCAACTTCCATTGTTGAGGTCGGTTTGGCCTTGGCTTGGGTCATGGCCAACCCAAGCTTATTGAGTCATGTTCACCACCTCTCTTGGTGCCCATGTGGACTAATGGAAGGATGTCAAGTGGCCTTGAGAGAGAAATGACCAAATTCTAAGTGAAATTAGTCATAGGATACCCATTGACCTAAGGGAAAAGTGGCCATTTGGCCATGATTTTGATTTGGGCAGATTTTAAATGATCCAAAAATGGGTTGGGCCAAATTTCAAGTGATTTTGAGTTCATTTGATTTGATTTAGTTCAATTTGATCCATTCAGATCAAGTTGGACCAAATTGGGTTAGGTTGACCAATTGGTTAAATTGGGTCAAACCAAGAGTTAGGTAAAGTTCAAATGATTTTGGAGCCTATGGGTGTCATTGGTTTGGTTCAATTTAATTTAGATTTGGTTTTGGTTAATATAGGTTCATTTAGATCAAAGTCAAGTTGACTAATTTGACCCATTTGACCCAATTGGGTTAGGTCATGGGTTGGTTTAGGCTTGGTTGATCATTTGAAATGTATTGCAAGCTTTAGTTTTAATCAATTTTGATTTGGTTTGATTTCAAGTTGATTTGACCTTTTAGGTCAAGTTGAGTTCATGGTCAATTGGGCTAGGTTGGGTCTAATTGATCAATTGAAGCTTTGGTAAAGTTCAACAAGTGATTTGAAATGAATTTGGACCATTGGTTGCAATCAATTTAGCTTAGAACAAGATTTGACCCATTTTGACTTTTTAGGTCAATTTAGGTCAATTTAGGTCAAGTGGCCAATTAGGCTTGCTTTGGCTCAATTGATGGCTTAATCATGTTCAATCATTGATTATGGATTGGTTTAGATCAATGATTTTAATCAATTTGGCTTATATTGAGTTTTGGCTTATTTAGGTTTCATTTGGGCTAAGTTTTGACTTGGTCAAAGGCTAGGTTTTGACCCAATTTGAGTGATTGATCATCCTAGGATGATTGTTGCTCACAACGTGAGGTTAAGATGGGCTTAGTTCAATCAAATTTGGGTTGGATTAGAATTTGGTGCAAAAATCTCTTTTAGGTCACTTTGGGTCAAGTGAGCCCAAATGGGTTAATTGGCTTGATCAAGGCTTGATTTAAGTTTGGTGAACTCACATATGGACTTATGATGAAAATATAAATCCATTTGCAAGTGATTTGGAGTCAAATGGATTTTGGTTCATTTGATAATTTCAAGTCAAAAGGGTGAACATGGGTTTGACTTGGGTTAGTTTGATTTTTGTTTGGTGATTGTAGTTTATGTTTATATTTGAGCATGTGATTGAAGGAATAATCATTTGAAGAGAAAATCCAAGAGTTTGGATTGATTTGAGAATGGATTGGCTAAGTTCAAGGATTTGACCTGAAAGGGTGTAAATTGGATTTTGGTTTAACTTTGGGTTTAGTTTTGGTTATTTGAATTTATACTTTATTTATATATATGAATATAAATGAGAATATAAATAGGTTATGAAAAAATCTTTTAAGTTTGGAGTGATATGGATTTGGTTTGAGCTAAGTTCAAAGATTTGACTTGAATGAGTATAAGTTAGATTTTAATTAGATTTGGATTTGAGTTCTGAATTTATTTTGATTATTTGAATTTATATTTCATGTATATTTGTGATTATAAATGAAAATATAAATGGGTTATGAGAAAATCTTTTGAGTTTGGAGTGATTTGGATTTGGTTTGAGCTAAGTCCATAAGGTTAAATAAAAGGGTGTATGAAAGATTTTGGGATTTGAATTCAATCATGGGTTTCAATCATTTGATTTGAAATTGATTAATGATTCAGATTTGGAATTGATTTTTGATTTGAGAAAATCAATTGAGTTGGAATTGAGTCAAGATTTTATTTGGATTGGTTTGAAGGATAGAGGTAAGGATTAGGTTCAAGCTATAGGGTAGGCAAATCTTTCTAATATCCATAAGGCATAACCTTTCCTATAGCTAACTGTTTTAAGACTTTAGGGTTAGATTATGTGTTCACCTAATCACTAGAAGTGTCTTAAAACTAAGGAACTCTTAGTGTTTAAAGGAGTCCTATGTCTAAGATGGAGAATTTGAAAGTTCACTCCAAAAGTGAGGTCAACAAAGGGCGCCCAATAGGTGTGGTGTGACAGTCACATAGCATTGATGGTGATATGATCAACAATGTTCGAACGATCACAAGCACTAACAAAAATGATCTACTCCTAAACCTAAAGTGTAGAAGGAACCAAGATCTTAGTGCAATTCAACTCAACTTATGTCAAAACCTAAAGTGTAGGAGGAATCCACTAGGGATTGAGTATGTAAGCCTTCCACTAGGGGGAAGGATCAAGTTATCCACTGGGGATAAGAGGTGGTGACATCCACTAGGATTTGAGAATCCGGGGATAAAAGTGTGAACACTCCACTAGGGAGCAAGTCCAAGTTGGATTGAATTGATTCCACTGGAGGAATTGGAAAGATTTGCATCTCATTAAGGAGAAGGCATTGATTTGATTGTTTAATTTGACTCCACTATGGAGGTTGGTTAGTTTTGTTTCAGATTTTAAAATTTAAAATTTTGAGATGGTCCTTATTGGTTTGTGATGGACCATACTGAGTAAGGACCATGTCGGCTTTGGCCTACTTTGAATTTACCAATCCAAAAGGGTAGTCTACCAACCACATAGTAGGACCATCCAACTAAAGGGGTTTCCTTTTGGTGTGCAACAGCTATACTAGGAAGAAAGCATACCATACTTACAACTTCTAAAGTGGGAATCAGTCATTGGGGTTACTTGTTGGCAACACAATGAATTAGACCTAACCATAGGCTGACTACTGAGTGAATGCCACTGGAAGACTTAAATCAGCTTAAAGATAGTCAAAATTAATTCCATTTTTAATTAAATTTGATGGATCCCGGTTATCGACACCGAGTAGGGGCCATGTTGTCCTTAGCCTACTTCAGATCTACTAATCCAAATGAAGTAGTTTCTCAGCCGAGGGGAGAATTATCCAACCAAAGGAGTGTCTTTCAGTTTGCAATGATTAATTCTGGAAAGAAAGCATGGGTACTCAGATCTTTCATGAATAAAAGGCCAATGGGCAACATATTAGCAAGGTAATATGTCAACCCGACCTAGGATTGCCCATTGGTTTCTAATAGTCATGCTAGAAAGAATGTGTAGTAGGCCTACATCTTCCAGAGTGAACTGATCATCGGGGTAACCTGTTTGTGGCAAAACAGATTAAACCCGACCTAAGGGATCGAGAGTGCGGGCCCCATCTCCACTCAAGAGTAGTGAGGAAATTCCTATAGGGAGTTCTGGTGACACTGCCCTAAAGATAGGATGCCTGCTTGGGAAAGGGACCGCTACGGGCTTGAATTCTAATCCACAAGCGAATAAATTTGTTTGTTTGTTAGTTTATTATGGACCCTGTTGGTTTGCAAGGGATCACACTGAGAAGGAGCATATATCAGCTGAAACCTATCTCAAATTTACTGAACCAAGGGAGAATTTGTGCATCCATTATCCAATCACGTGGGTGGCTACTAGGAAAGGGGGCCCAATCCAAGAGTAGCGGTAGTATCTAAATGGGGTCGTAGGACATAATCCAAATAGAGTTTCCAAGGAAGGGCCACTAAGGGCTTTATCCAAAACCCTGGAGAAGATAATGTCTATAGGTATTCGGTGGCCAACTCAAGGAGAAAGTGTGGGGACTCATATCTGCCAAGAGTGTTGTATCCCCCGAGTGAGTCACTGTCAGCATGGCGAACATCAACCAACCTAAGATGCCCATCGGTTTGTGACAATCAGCCTAGGAAGAAAGCATCAGGGACTCACATCCTCTTACAGTGGAACTAATTACAGAATAGTCTTTCATCAGTTTGTGATGCTACCTAGGCTCTTGAGTGAATGCCACTATGGGTATTATATCAACTCAAAAGTAGTCAAGAGGAAAGGAGCCACTAGGGGACTTATCATAAGCTTCAAATATACTCAACCTAGTCAGTGAAAGATGGCTAGTTCAAGAAGAAAGCGTGTATGCTTGCATCCTCTTAAATAAAGTAAATATGAGGTAGCTTACTGGCTGCGTAGTGAGGTCTACCAACTAATAAGGCCCTCGTCGATTCACAATGGTCAAGTCAGGAAGAAAGCATGAGAACTCACATTCACCGGACAAGTGACCACTGGGGCGACATACTAGCATGGTAGCATGTCAGCAAGACCTAGAGTAGCTAATGAGCAAGTGCCACAGGGGGCTTGCTCCCACATCAAAATAGCCCGAGATAAAAGATATGTGTTTATTTTTGTGCTTGTGTTTGTGTTAAAGGAGGATAGAATGCCACTCGGGTTCTCTTACACCTAACCTAAAACATGCTTAAGAGTTGATGAAATGGTGCCACGAATGGAAGTTGTGATTCCACTAAGAAAGGATGCCACTTGGGTTCTCTTAAACCTAACTTAGTTGTATAGTAAATAGGATGTTGCTTGGGTTCTCCTACTACTCTAGCATCGATGAATCATGTTCGGTTGTTTTCACATTGTCAAAGAAGGATAAGATGCCTCTTGAATTCTCTTATACCTACCCTAAAACACATCATGGTGAATTCTCAAACAAGCAAACAATGCTTGAAAGAGAATATTTTGATGATTATTGACAATTTTTTAAGATAATTATTTTCAAACAAGATTTTATGGGTAGTATTTCTTCAAATAAAGCCCATTAATTGGAAGCATCGGGTGTTCCCCTCTACAATCAATAAGTTGATAAGATCCTCCTTGATAGGCCTTCTTTTTGACAAAAGGGCCTTCCCAAGTGGGTTCAAACTTGCCTCCCATCTTTCAACGGGCAAAAATTAGTCTCCTTAGAACTAAAACAAGCTCTCCTACTTGAAAAGCTCTAGGGCAGATCAGCTTGTTGTGAGCTTGAATCATCTTGGCTCTATATAACTCGAGATTTTAGCATGCCCATAGGTGTCTCTCCTCCAAACCTTCTAGCCTTCTAACAATTTGGCATTCTACTGTGTGGTGATTTTACTTCCCATTGCTATCCTTATTGATGGGAGCTGAACTTCTAATGGTAGAACGACTTTGGACCCATATACTAAGGAGAATGGAGTAGATTGAGTTGGAGTTTTGTATGTGGTGTGGTATGCCCACAAGGCTTCAACTAGCTATTCATGCTACTGTCATTTGTTGTCGTCAAGTATTTTCTGTAGTATCTGGATGAGAGTTTTGTTGAATGCTTCCGCTAGGCCATTCACCCTGGGATAGTAGATAGTGGAGTATCTCCAATCTATATCGTGTCTCTTGGCAAAGCTATTGATATTGGTGTTTTTGAATGCAGTACCATTATCGGATATAATTTATCAAGGGACCCCAAACTTATATATGATATGCTTTATGAAAAAATGGAGTACATGCTGAGTTATGACATCTCTGAGTGGGATTGCCTCCACCCACTTGGAAAAGTAGTCGATGGCAGCTTGGATGAACTGATGACCCTTGGAAGAAGGAGGATCAATCAGACCCACAATGTCAATACCTCAACACTCAAATGGCCATGAGGCCAATGAAGGATGTGGAATGTTGGGTGGTTGATGTAGGACCACACCGTGTACCTGACATTGGTGGCAACTCCTAGCTACATCCACGCAGTCTGTAATCATCGACAACCAATAATATCTCAGTCTCTTGATCTTTGCTCTCATCTTGAACCAGATTGATGCGCTTCGCATAGACCTGAATGTACCTCGGTCATGATCTTATGGGCTTCGTGTTTGTCTAAACAACATAACCACATTTAATCAAATGATCGTTGGTACAAGGTGCCATCCATGAGAGCATAGGACAGAGCTTTCTGCTTCATTTGATGGGCTTGTCATTTCTCTTGAGGTAGTTTGCCTCTAGTCAAATAATCTATGAATGGTTGCCTACAATCCAGTTCCTCATCTTTTTTAGTAATGGCAACCTCCCCTTCAAAAGAAAGTCTCTCGACAAGTTCAGCATCAATAAAAGATAGGACTTGTCTATTTTAGACCCTTATTAAAATGGACTCATCTTCCAGACATGTCAATTCTTTGGCAAGTTTGGCCAAAACATTTGCTACTACATTCTCTCCTCAAGGAACCTTGTAGATGGTGACCTTAGGGATTTGGGCTAACAGCTTCATGGTGTACTCATGGTAGTGACGAAGCTTAGGTTTTAGTACCTTATAGAACCCAACAATCTGGTTGATGACCAGCTGACACACATTGTAATAACTAACTCCAGACTGACAATCAAAGCCTCATACTTGGCTTTGTTGTTGGTGCGTGGATTGGAGAGATAGTATGAGAATCTCATCACATCGCGGTCTAAGTCGAAAATAGGGGTGGTGAGGGATAGTTCCAATTTACTCAATACCTAACCAAAGTCCAATTCCTCTTGCAAGCACCATCAGGGAACTAAGTCGAGCTCATCCAAAGCAAATCCCAAGCATCCAAGCCATGAGAAGGAGGAGTTAGACCAAAGCCGCAAGCCAAAGAAGCAAGCTTTGATCAATTGGAAGATCCATTACAAATTGAACCCTCAAACCTTCAATAGGGCTTCGTCTCCACTAGACGAAGCTACCTCAACGGTTGGGAGCTCCGTGATAGCCTCCGGTGAGGTATGCCTCAAAACTGAGCTTAAGTTCAAAATTTTGTCCTTTGTGAAATGTAATCCCAATAGAATTCCACCGTTGGATATTGTTCTCCTTGCTTCAGATGGTGTGGGTTGAATCCTGGCCAATCTGAGCTCAAGTGACATCAGATCAAGCCATGGATGATGGATGGTCTCCATCTCCCATAGGCGAGGATAGGGATAAATCATGGACCGTCCATCCCACATGTTCTTGATGGACGGTCCTGATTAAAACATGCTAGATCCACAGATTAATCCTTTTGAAACTACGGGTTTAATCTTGATCGTCCGATCCTTGATCGGACGACCAAGGAGAAAGCGCATAGCACCGCTGGCTGACGTGGCATCTGATTTAACAACTTAAATAACTAATCCTATCGCGCCATATGGAAAGGGCACACTACATTAGCAGCCCACATGGCACCGATGGGGTTAGTTAATTAATTAGACTTCTTAATGACCTTAATCACCTATTAATCACATAAACTTTAAAAATTCATAACTAAATGTAGAAAAATCCAAAAAAAATGCAAACTCAACTTCATTTTAAAGATAAGTCAAGGGGGAATATTATAAAATTAATTTTGATTAGTTTTAAACAATAGAATTCACTCAATTTGCATTTTATTGGGAATGAAATTGTGTTAATTATTCCCTAATTACTTCAATAATTAATTCCAAACTCCCTAGAGTTAATTAGTGAGATGACCTCTACCTCCTAAGATTTTCATGGAATTTATTATTGGATAAATTTAGGTAATTGCTTATATCATCTCTAATCACTCCCTTAATCAATTAAATGATTAATTAACCTATTAAATTATGAAAAATTTATTAATTAAGCTTGTTAATCATCTTAGAACAGTGGATAGACTTAGTGAATGAGATTAAGATGTCTTTTCCAAATATTTTCCCTTAAGTCTATTTCATTTTAATGAGACTTAATTAATTTATAAATTGATTAATGATTTAATCATTTTATTAAATAGCTTAATTAACCAAACCCAAAACCAAAAAGTAATCCAGAAACTTAATCACTTAATCTATCCCAATCTTGGGTAGATCCTTAGGTGTTCAAAAGCCTAAGGTAAGCTTAAGAAAATCAAATCCAACCCACATGTGTGGGAAGAGTTATGAAAGTACTTAATTAAACCCTTTAGCTTAATTAACCATTAATTGCGAGCCAATTGCATTAGGCCTCTTTCTTTCTTTTAGGAGCATTGCTGATTTAAATTCCATGTGGTTGCATATCATATGTTGGCTCATAATTAGTTGGTTAATTATATTAAAGTGATTTAGGTAAGGGGTAATTAATGGATTTAATTACACCTTAACCTAAACAAAACATAAAATCAATCTAATGGTTCTAAAAATTAAACTAAATCAATTCACAAATGGGGAAATGGGTTAGGACTAGGAAATAATTCTCACTTTCCTAAGCCAAATTCAAATTTCAAAATAAAATAAAAATCTCTTTAAAGAATTTTGATTCACTTTAAATAATCTTATGTCATAAGATTGTCCTTACGAATTAATTAGGGTTAATGAAATTACATGCTTGCATCATTTTATCTCTTTCCAAGTATGTTAAATGTTGTTTGCCATTTAAACTCATGCATTCATTCCTTTTGAAAAATCAAATTAAAATGAAATGTTTCCTTTATGTCAAATTGCATGATTTGGCTAAAGTAAGAATATGAATGGCTATTATCACTACTAAATCAAAAATTATTTTCAAAATCTATAAATCAAAGCTCATAAGTTAAAGTATGCTACTTATAAATATTTATAAGCTTGCATGTTGTTATAGTATAGAAATGTGTTTTATGTGGTTTTCTTCTCTTCTCTTAACATGGGTATGTATAGGATTTGCAAAGTGAATAGTTCATTTGAAAAGAACATAACACTTGCTTAAGTTCATTCCTATGCACTCCCATGTCATGAATTAAGAAGGATCTTCATACTACATATATAAACCAAATCAAACAAACAAACAAATAAACAAAAATCTTTTTGCATGATTCTTCTTCCATTCATTTGCTTTTGTACATGCACATGTATTTAATAAAAGTTGTATATTAGTCTGGATATTCTAGGGTTGCGAGGCTTTATGTATCTCTAAATAGGTCTTGCACCTTACACCCTTGGTATAGAAAATAATGGCGTCATACTCACTTATGTCTTTCATACATGTAAATTTGCATTTGATAAATGGATAAAAGAATCCCTCTCTTTTCTACTTAACCAAATCATGCATTCATGAAATATCAAATTTTCTTAAACAATATCTCTTTACATTCAGCATTAAAGTGTGCTAAGGCTTTGCATTTGTTTGTATAGCTATGCTTAGGATACATTCATATGCATGATACACATGTTGGAAAGAATTAAATGGTTGTGTGTTTTATGATTGTAATTCACTTTAATTAGTCATAAAAATGACATTCTTATTTGAATAGGTTTATTTAGAGCAAATCTAAACTTATGATTAATTAAAATACATAATAAAATATTCACTAAAGAAAAATCACTAATGAATCTATCTTAGAAATTACTTAAGGTAGGGATGAAAGAGAAGTTTTCTTATCTTTTCTTCTCTTTACAACTTTTAGTAATTAAATGTAGGTTCATTCAAACCAAATCAAATCACCAAATAAAATTGACAAATAAACTAAATCACTTAAAATGAAATTACCCTCTAAGTTGAACCCTTTCACACTTAGAAAATTCCAACCCTAAAGCCTAGCTAAGACATACCACACAAGCCTTAAAATGACACACACATTAGGCTAGGTCGCCATTTCTAGTCCTATATTAGGGCGATGCATGGTTTGATGCTTGATTTTGTTTTATGGTGTAATGTTTTAGACTAGATGTTAGGGTGTATGTGCGTAGACTAAATGGTAGGGCGATCTTAGTCTAACCATGTCTTCTAGAGGGGATTGTGCTTAAGGGGCATTGTAATAAAAATATAAATACTTTTTGCTGTGTAGGTTGCTTATACCCCTAAGCATAATCCAAAAATAGGCCAAGTGGACTTGGTTACCCTTGTGCGAAGTGCTAAGTCCAATTTATTCATATACATGCTTGGGATGTATGGTGTGTTTAGCTAATCTTTACTTTGCAGGTTTTAGTTAGATTTACTTTTCCCATTTTCATTGAATTTTTGCAATTAGGATTTGGAATAAATGATATGGGGAAGTGGAGGTCAACATTGGTCACAAGACTGTCTTATGTGCCATGTGAAGCCTTTGGAGTGACCACATTCCAACCAAGTCAAAAGGAAGAAAGGAAAGAAGTAAATCAAACATGACGAAAGAAGAAATGAATAAATGAAGAATGAAGACCTCCATAACATAAATTCCTTCTAAATTATAATTATTCATTTGTAATCTGGGTAGTATAGGGTAGAGATCGGCTACCCTTATTTCTTTTCGGGTTTGTGTGGTGGAGCTCGACCATAAAGGCCTTTTATTCTTTTGCGCTAACTTTATAAAATTGTTTGATGTTTGTTTATCTTGTGCATTAAGATGACATGTTTTTCCTAGTTTCTTCCTTACTTTGATCAATGGCCTGGATGCGATTAGGCTCCTAGGGAAAAATAAGTTTTCTATCTAATTAATCAACTCAAAATTAAAATTAATAACTCATAACCTCACCTAAAGCCTAGGATATAAATCAAGAAATAAAAGATTTAGCAACCCCTTAGCTGGATGTTGTATGTCTCACATCATGCATAAAAATCATCTTGTTTCACTCTTGCTTATGGAGGGCTTCCACCTTTTCCAGAGAATATGGCTTGACTTTTGAGAGCCTTGGTGGAAACACACCTCCTTCTTGTTGATTTTGGCCCATAAGCAATTTCTCATGCATTAGACATATGAATCCCATAGCCTATGTCAAATTAATTATTCAAAAATGAAAATAAACTTAATAAAATTTGCATTAGATTAAGTCATGAGTTCATACCCTACATGATATAGTCTCTTAAGGAGTGAGTTTAAGGACTTTGTCTTCTTTTTAAATAAATAAAGCTATCTTATTAAAAAGCATAAGACTTGCCTACATGTATTTAAAATCATAAGAGGAGTTAGTCGGTGGCCACCTCCAGGAAGTTATAAGTACAACAATCGAGTGGTTTATCCTCCCTTGTGGAGGTAAACCAGATACCCATTTTTGCCTTAGATTTAGGTCATGCTTTAGCCCAAAAGCTCCCTAGATTTAGGATCCGAGGTGCTTTTTCCTTTTTGTGGGCTACAAGCATAAATCCTCACCTCTTAGGTATTTCCATGATCTTGTATCATGGAATTATAAGTCTCTAGCTACTTAGTCTTCTTTCTAAATAAATAATAGCCTAGCTATCTTGCAAAAAAAGCATAAGACTTGCCTACATGTATTTAAAATCATAGGAGGAGTTAGATGGGTACCCCAGGTGGTTGTAAGTCCAATAATGGGTGGTTTATCCTCTCTTGTGGAGGTAAACCATATGCCCATTTTTCCTTAGATTTAAGTCATGCTTTGGCCTCACCAAAGCTCCCTAAATTTAGATATGAGGTTGTTGTTTCCCTTTGTGGGCTAACCATAAATCCTCACCTCTTAGGTATTTCCATGATCTTATATCATGGAATTGTAAGTCTATATTTCTAATAAAAATTTAACTCAAACAAATAATTCTCTTCAAATTCAAAAATATAAAGCCCATAGGATAGTTTGGGATGCTCTAGCTTCCCCAACAGCGTGATCTCTCTTACTTATCTTCCTTTGGTTTGATAATAACTCCCTCCTTTTGAACAATTCCATTTGATCTTCCAAAAATAACTAATTGATTAATAATCTTATCTTTGAAATCTTTAGAGACAATGATCATTTACCTTAATCGAGAGTATTCTTAAGGAATCTCATTTCTTAAGATGTAATTAACTATGGGGGCTTGCCTCCATAGGGAACTTAATGAACCTAATTTAAAATAAACCCTACTTTACTTTTCCATGTAAAGTATAGGAAGAATCTCTAGTACATTCAAATCTTTAGGAGTCCTCATTAAGGTGATTAGGTCCATTGTAGTATGGTGGATTCTATCTTTCGAGATACTACACCATTCCTCAATGTTGTACTTGATCACCCTAATAAGAATATTTGTGGATCTACGTGGCACCCAACAAAAGAATATTTTATTTTTATTTTCATTTAATTTATTTTAGGTGAAGATAAAAATAAAAATTCACCACAACCATCATGAGATCTTGATTGATTCTTGAAATCAAGTTTACCTTATGAGAAAGCATGTAATTCATAGATTTTGGGATGCAAAGATTAAAGCTAAGTAGTGTTTCTCAATAGGTGGGTTGTTTGCTTCAGCAGGGATCAGATGACGGTTGAGGTAGTAGAGAGCATTCTCCTTCCCTTCTTCATTGGTTTGGGCCAACAAAGCACCAAGGGAGTCATCCAATGTAGCAGTGTAGAGGATAAGTGGCTTGCCTAGGATAGGGGTTGCTAGAACTGGTGGCTTCACCAAATACTATTTGATGTCTTCAAACACTTGTCATCCCACTTTAACTTATCATCCTTTTTAACAAGTGCTAAAAATGGCTTGCATCTCTTTGATAGATTATAGATAAAGCGCTTTAGATACACCAACCCTTGGAAAGATCTGAGTTAGACTTTTAAGGGGTGGCATTTCTAAGATAGCTTTGATCTTTTCTGGTTCTATCTCTATTCCCCGGTGTCATACAACAAACCCAAGGAACTTCCCTGAAGCTACTCCGAATGCACACTTTAGGGGGTTCATTTTGAGATTGAATTATCTTAACCGTTAGAAAACTACTCTCAAGTCAAAGAGATGGTCTTCATTTTCTTCACTTTTGACTACTATATCATCAACATAGCATTCAACTTGATGATAAATGAGTTCATTGAAGGTCTGAGTCATGGCCCATTGGTATGTAGCATCGACATTTTTAAGGCCAAAAGGCATGACCTTATAACAATAGATTTCTATCGGGGTTCGAAAAATAGTGTTTCTTTCATCCTTAGAGGCTATCTTAATTTAGTTATAGCCAGATGACCCATCCATTAAGGAGAATATTGCATGAGATGAGGTGATGTCCACCATTAATTCTGGTATATGAAGTGTAAATTCATCCTTAGGACATGGCTTATTTAAGTCCCTAAAATTGACGCATATACAAATTTGACATTCTTTTTCTTAATTGGCATGACACTAGCTAACCAGGTAGGGTATTTTTCTTATCTGATAAAACCATCATCGATCAATTTCTTGACTTCAAAATGACATTTGTTGTTACAATCACATCGTCTAGGAGCTTGCTTGATAGGGTTAGCGTTTGGGTCTTTTTTAGTTTGTGGACTACTATGTTAGAATAATTCGGGCATTTCTTCATAGCTCCATGCAAACTAGTTCTTAAACTCAATCAATAGCCTAACTAAGGCATTAGTTTCTTCTTCGTTCAATAGAGAACGTGTATGTGGCGTGGATCTTCTTCTGTCCTGAGATTAATTTCTTTGAGCTTATCGATAGTTGAATGGATTCCCTCTTCAAATTTATGATGTGCATCTTTGATTTGAAGATCATCAGGATCAACCGAAGTTTCTAAACACACCTCCTCATAAGAGTTAATGTAATTTGAGAAGATCCTATCAAACTCCAAATGATTGGTGACAACTAGCGTAATCATCATCGTGGACCCACTATATCAATCCCTAGCCTTGATTATGCATCCCTACCTTTATTGTTCCATAGCTTCTCAAATACTCGACTGCACGGACTATAAGAAACCAAAACTTTCTTTGCAAGATTATGAACACCATGCGAGCACCAATCAAAAGGTAATTCCATTAAATCTTTATATGAGTTATCCTCAAGTTCTACATCTACTTATGGACTTGAGGATGATGATCCCAATAAGAATCTCTTTGACTTGACATCCATGGAAGACCTAGGGACTTCCTTAACTACTAAACCCTTAACTTTTGAGAAGAAAGTGGGTTAGAGCTAAAGTTCCAACTATTGTCTAATGGTTTTACATAATCTGATTGAATACATTCATGCTTTCCTTAGAGGCTTGGTCTTCACCACTATCTCGGCTCAGTGTCACCTCCAGACCCCGAGAGGAGTTGGTGGTGTGATAATCACATGAGACTCATCCCTCTGGATTCCAAGTATGTGAATAGCGAGTACATCTGGTGGAACATAGCCCTATTGGGGCCAACTAGGGTCTTCCTCCTCTGGAATTGCCTTTGTACCTACCTCACCTCTACCTAGTGGGTCATCCACCCATATGTCCGTGCGGTGGGATGAACTGTGGAATGTAACATGCGTCTACCTCTTCCCGGTGTCCCTTTTTCACTCAATTGTATCTTTCTTTTCTTTTCTTTTCTTTTTTTTCTTTTTTTTTCTTTTTTTCTTTTCTTTTTCTTTTTGATAAATTTTGGTTTGAGGAAGATATATTCATATATCTTGATCTCTCTAACTAAAATGACTTTTCATCTCCTTTGACACGATTGATTCCATCTCTATGGAACTTGATGCACTAATGAAGGGAGGATGGAATCATCTTGTTCTGGTGTATCTAAGGCCTACCAAGCAAAGTAGTGAATGATGTATTTGAATCAATTATATTGAACTTTGCTTCAGTCTTCTAGTCGCTTATTTCCAAAGGTAACACTATGGAGCTAAAGCCCTCTCTCCATTCATTGAATCCTCCCATCATCCAATATCCTCGAGTTTAGAGATGTCAATCCTCAAATAGATAAGGGTTTTAGGCTCATAATGTTCCGATACACGGATCAACCAACACCCTAGAAAGTACACATATGATGTAGAGGGGATTGTGCTCCATTTCCCGAAGAAGGTCTTCATCGATGAATGTGACTCCCTAGGCTTCTCTTGAATATTGTGCCTCCTCTCCAATGGTGAGTTAAGCATATTTTTAGATCAAGAAGGGCCTTGATTAATGATTCCCTCATCTCTTTGGATAAGACAAGGGCATCATATATGCTTAACTTAGCTGGTAATTTTTTAGGTGAGCGAGGACATTATAATCAACTTTGGGCTGATCCTCCACAAGCATATCCATGTGTGGAGCATCTTGTGGAGGGGATTCTTGCTAGTTGGTACCAATGACTTATTTTCCCTTATCTTGAGGTCGCTCAGGAGGTAGAACATTGCCACTAAGGAGGTTAACTTCGGTGATCTCTTGTGGTAGTTTAGTGGAAGATTCTACCTGCTCATCAGGCTCACTTATAGCTTCTCCTATAGGACCCTCGGAATCAAATGATTCCAAGTCTATCTCAAGAGGTGAACCCATAGTATTCATAAAAGGAAAGTCCATTTTGAAGAAAAAGGATGATGAGTTGTTATAATTATTAAGACTTGAAGAGTTTTCTAAAGGAGTAGAATCGATAACCCATCATAAGTGACATGTAATTCAAACAAGCTTTATTCTTTAATTTTTTTAGATTTAAATGGAGGTACATAGTAGAAATCTAGTAAAGTAAGTGGGGTGAGGGATTTGATGCCCATCATTGATACAAGATGTCTACTAGAAGAAAGTTGAAGTGCTAAAGTAGTAGCGGTGGAATGAAGAAGACTAGGTTGGTTTGCACTACTTGGCTATCCTGCAAGTAAGGGCTGCTGCTGTTGAGCTCCTACTTTTTCCAAGTTGTCTTTGGCTTGCAAACCTTTTTTGATGTTGGAGGTTCAAGGCCTCACTATAAGGAAAGTTTCTTGATTTTAGAAATAATATTTTAGAGGTTGGGATAAAGAGATATCCCAACCTTCTTTTTATTTTGAGAGGATCACATGCATCCCCAAGGATTACCTAACAAACTGGATGGTTGTTCTACTAGATATTCCTTAGGGATAACTATAATTGCCTTAGCTATGCCCAAGCCAATCCTTAAATGTAAAGCAATCCTCCAAAACATGGCTTAACATGCGTGATAGGGGCAAAAGTTAAGATCATTACTCCGCCCACTTCCTCTAGTTTTCTAGGTTTAGTAGCTGAAAATCAGGTTTCTTTAAGAGGTTCTTAAAGATTTTTCCTACTACCTAAATGAATAAGGTTTGTTTAATTTATCCAAAAGATTAGGTGGATGATAACTACCTAGGCGGGTATGTATACCACCGAGAGTATGAGGAGGAGGCGGAAGGTCATTGGCTTATGATGGATAAGATCGTCGGCGTGGTAAAGGAGATGGAAGTGATGGTTGAGCTCGAGGTCTCATATTGATCTCGGTGGTTCTCCTTATCCAATCAACTACTACCCATGGCTTCTTTTCATAAGCTTTTTTTGTGGTTTTGGCTTTGATGATTGATCATGAAAAGACAACTGTTTGGCCTCTCCTTATTGACTAGCCACCTTATTGATTAGCTTCTTAAATGTCTTAATGGTGAAACCTTTAAGAATGAAGGTGACCAAGCCATGAATATTCTTTAATAGAATTTCAATAGCATGTTGTTCAAACAGCTATGGTTCGTATTTAATACTCAAATTGTGCCATCTAAGAATATAATCAATGAGGGACTCACCGAGGTGTTTTTGTGCTATAACTAGATCACCCATAGTTACCCTTTGTTGAGCTCCAGCAAACCTTTTAATAAAGAGTTGCTCCAACTCAGCAAAAGACTTCAATGAATCATTGGGGAGTTCAGCGTACCAATCAAAGGCTATGCCCACTAAATTGCTGACAAAGAGACTGAACAATAGTGCACCACTAAGATGCGGTACAGTGTGCTATATGTTGGAGAGGGTTTTCGCTGCCATCAAAACTCTTGAAAGAAGGAGGCACAAAACCCTTAGGATATTGGATAGCAACGAATTCCTCTAGGTAGGGTCTATCCTTTGGAACTTATGAACCACCTCGGGCTTGTGCCAGCGCTTCTTTCACTTATTTTTCAACCATGAGTTTGATATATTTTTCTTATATGGAGGTACTATCCACTACCTTCCTATGCATGCTAGTGTTGCCCTGCTCTACTAGAGGCAAACTCTTGGGTTGATCTAGGACATGCAACAACTCAGACTGACTAGTCTCCATAATGGTATTGTTGGGGCTTAATTCTGAAGTGCTAGAACTACTACTAGAAAATCTTCAAGTCTCTTTCCCATCTTATCAATCCGCTCATCCTTTTGTTCGAGTTATTGAAGGAGGTGTTGGGTCGAATAAGCTGTATCATCCTGTTCAACAACACCTTCTGAACTCTAGTGATCCCGAACGAGAGAACCTCTAGTATCAACCATATGCACCTCTGTCGAGTCTTCCAACAAATCATCTTCATTGGGATTAAAGCTAACCTTCTCCTCTTTGAGGTCCAATCATAGATTTCTCTCTTCTCTGAGATATTATGCTATATCATCCAAGGAGTGGTCCAACTGCACAAAAATGCTTGGTGGTGGTGGGATCATGCTCATGAAGAGATATATCGACCTCCCACCTTTAATCTTGTGAGGGATGCTCACTGAGGATACATGCTCATGACTATCACTTGATATGGGTGGAGTGCTACTCCTGGGAGGATCTACTACCATGGGAACAATAGATTTGTCTCCTTCTCTCTCTGCTGCTGCTATATTCAAGATCTGCTGAGGTGGTGGTGGTGATGGCATGACTATGATGCTATGAGGTTGTCACTTCCTCTTCACTATAATTATAGTAAGAGGTCGATCAAGTGAGCTCGCCCTTTCCTCAGTCGGTGGCATAGATGAAATGGGATCCCTTGGCCATCGCCGGCTCACCAGTGGGGCTTTCTTCTCCCCTGATGTTGCTCTCATGGCTTTGAGTGGAATTTTGGAAGATGGAACCTGAACTGGTGATGGTAGATGTGGAGTAGAGCGGTGTGGTGGAGGCAACACTGACTCACTTTGTGTGGAGGCTCTCCTCCCATGATGGGTGGTACCAATCAATAGCATACTATCAGTGTGACCGGCACGGGTAGCACACCGATCAAGGAAATATATGAGGGCAGAGGCTGCTAACTGCCTAGCATATCTTCACCTCTCTACTAGTAACATGAATTGAGGCCTCTCTAGCCCTCTCCCCTGATCAGCTCACCTACAAGGAATAACTTATTATAGATCAAACTGGGCTTTGGACTCTGACCGTCCATAAGCCCTGCCAACATGGCACAAAACTATTCTGAGGCCAACATATGACCTCCTCCTATCTCTGATAGGTGCCTCATAATGAACTACAGGTGGAGGTGATATTGCAATTCTCCTGACATCTTCTTCCCTTCATAAAGAGGATGGAACTTGTTGCATAAGAAAAGGAGATGATACCTTGACTCCTCTAATGTGTGGGACAATGTCTCCATCTCTTTAATGCACGCATGATGCCACTTGATCTTGCGGCTCCTCATTGGGTCATGGGCTAGGTGGAGCTAGACCCTACCTCAAAGGTAGGGGAGACTATCCCTAAACTTAGGGTAGCCTTCCCTTTAGAGGAAGCCAGTAAGTGGGTACTAGCCCCTTGAGGCGATGGGAACAACTGTAGCTGGGCACTGAAGTGCAGGGGACTTCTAGCCTTCCTCTTCAGTGAGAAATTATGAATCTGAGGGCATCTCAATATGGATGACTAGCTTCTACCCAGCCACCACACTCCTGCTGACAGTGGTGAGGGTTGCCCCCTCACAAGTAATCCTAGCCCCCTCAAATCCTCGGCCAAAGTGTATCTGATGAGCAAAGTCAATTTGGTGGAGGCTGGCCCGATCCAAGGCCAAATCCATCCCAAAGGGAAAGTGAACACATACTTTTGATAATCCATTTGCATTGTCTTGACCGAGTAAAGTTGGTGAGACTAAGCTAAATTCTATAATTTTTTGAAAACTCAAATCAAATTTTTTCTTTGGTATTCTATTATCTTTTTAGATTTAATTTAAGAGTTTGAACCCACACTCAACAATTTGAATATGTTAAGTGGGGCTCATTGAATTTAGAGAGATTTTGAATAGATTGAAGGAGATTTTGAGTTCATTTGAGTTTTAGAATCCACATTCAACAAATTTGTGTATGTTGATGGATTCAAGTATTTTGGAGAGACTTTTGATGCTTCCATTGGTTCATATTCAATCTAATTTTTATGTTTGGAGACCCTTTATTTAACAAATTTGAGTATGTTAAATAGAGGGTCATTTGATTTTGGATTTTACTCATTTAGCAAATTTGAGTATATATGAGATGTTTGAAAATAATTTTCTTTTGCTTGTTTTCCCATGATGTGTATCATGTATAATTTAGAAATGGAATCTTTACTTAGCAAATTTGTGTATTCTAAATAAAGCCCAAATCTAATTTTTTTAATTTTGAAAATGGGATCTTAGAAAATTTGTGTTGCTAAATAAAGCCCAAATGTGTTTGATTTTTTGTGTTGATTTTATGTTATTTTTTGAAAGGAAGGATTTATATTTAACAAACATGGTGTGTTAAATAGAATCCAATTATTTTCAATTTCTTTTTTTATTTCTTTTTTGAAAAATGAAACTCTCATTTGACAAATTGGGTATGTCAAATGGAATTCCAATGTATTTTGAATCTCATGATTTTGCAAAGTAGATTTCCATTTAATAAATTTGGTTATGTGAAATGTAAGATAATTTTATTTTTCAAAGATGAAATTTGTGTTATTGCTTTTTTGAAAAGAAATAAATTTCAACTTAAAACATGTTGAATGTGCTGAGTGGAGTTTCAAATGGTGTGATTTTATTTCAAAAATAAAACCTCCATTCAACAAATTCGGGTATGTTCAATGAAGATGCTTATTTTCAAATTTCTACTTTTTTTAAAAAAAAGAAAGAAACACCAACTCTAATATATATATATATAAGATATATTGAATGGAATTTCAATTTTATGAAATAATTTTATTTGGAAAAGAGATCTTCATTCAATAAATTTGGGTATATTGAATGAAGATGTTCATTTTTTAAATATGTGCTTTTTTGAAAAGGAAAAAACTCCAATTTCAACATATGTGAGATATATTGAATGGAGTTTCAATTTTATGAAATGATTTTATTTGGAAAAGAGATTTTCATTCAATAAATTTGGGTGTATTGAATGAGGATTTTGATTTTCAAATATGTGCTTTTTGAAAAATGATTTTGATTTTGAATTTGAAAAGAACCCACATGTAATAACCTTGAAGATTGTTAGATGGGGTTGAGTTATATATATTTTGTGAAAATTTTTGTACAAATATTTTATTATGTGAACTTTTTTGAAAAGTGCTTTTTGAAAAGTGATATTTTTATAAAGGATTTATTTTTCTTTATTTATTCTTTTATTTTTTGGAATGAACTTTACCATGAGATGGTAAGAAAAGGGCTTTAGTCATCTCTTTTGATTAAATTTTATTTTCACCTATTGGGGGAATAGGGTTTTAAGACCTACATAGAGTGAGGTCCTAAAACCTAAAAGATGTTGGCTAGCTAAGCTTAAGACTCAATTGAGCTAAGTGCCAACGAAAAAGAGGGATAATCTTGGACTCACATGAAATACAAATCTAATATCGATACTTTAGAGACAATGATCATTTACCAAAGATGAAGAGAGGAACCATCTCCAACAGAGTCACAAAATATATCTGTGGTGTTTTATTTTGTGGGATTGGTTGAGTTGGACATCATGTAGATCCATAGATGTACTTATTAGGGTGATGGGTATGACATTGAGGAATGATGTACTATCTCAGAGAAGTCACCATCCTACAATGGACCTAATCACCTAATAAGGACCCCTAAAGGATAATGGGTCTTGAATGTACCGAGATCTTTCCTCCACTTTACATGGAAAAGTAAAGTAGGGTTTATTTTAAAGGGATCATTAAGTTCCTATGGAGGCAAACCCCATATTTAATTACATCCTAAGAAATGAGATTTCTTAGTAATACTCTCGATTAAGGTAAATGATCATTGTCTCCAAAGATTTCAAAGATAGGACTATCAATCAATTAGTTATTTTTTAGAAATTCAAGTGAGATTGATCAAAAGGAGGGAGTTATTATCGAAATCAAAGGAAGATGAATAGGGGATGCTCATGATACTAGGAAGCCTAGTGAGCATCCCAAACTACCCATGGTTGGGCTTTATATTTTTGAATTTGAGGAGAATTTGATGTTTTGAGTTGAATTTTTATTAGAAATCTAGGGCTTACAATTCCACAACACAAGATTGTAGAAATGCCTAAGAAGTGAGGATTTATGCTTGTAGCTCATAAAGGAAAACTGCAATCACAGATCCTAAATCTAGGGAGCTTTGGCAAGAGCCAAAGCATGACCTAAATCTAAGGCAAAAATGGGCATATGGTTTACCTCCACAAGAGAGAATAAACCACCCAATTGTTGGACTTACAACTTCCTGGGGGTGGGTGCCAACTAATTCCTCCTATGCTTTTAAATACATGTAGGCAAGTCTTATGCTTTACAAAATAGCTAGGTTGTTGTTTATTTTAGAAAGGAGACTAAGTCCTTAAATTCACTCCCTAAGAGAATAGATCATGAATGAATGATGACTTAATCTAATACAAATTTTGTTAAGTTTTATTTTGATTTTTGGACAATGTTATTTGACACAGGCTATGGAATTTCATATGCCTAATGCATGAGAAGATTGGTTATGGGCCAAAATAAGAAAGAAGGAGGTGTGTTTTACCATGGCTCTCAAAGATCAAGCCATTTTTCTTTGGTGGAAGTCCTCCATTAGCAAGAGTGAAGCAATATGATTTATGCATGATGTGAGACATACAACATCCAGTAAGGGGATGATAAATCTTTTATTATCTTGATATATATCCTATTCTTAGGTGAGGTTATGCATTGTTTAATTTAATTTTGAGTTGATTAATTGAACAAAATTTTATTTTTCCTAATAGCCTAATCGCATTGATTCAACAACCATCAAACAATTACTAGGAAGATCATGCAATCTATTCAAACATAAACAAAACATCAATCAATTTATAAAATTAGAACAAAAGAATAAGAGACTAATATGGTCGGGTTCCATACGAAAAAAGGAAAATGGGTAGCCAAACTCTACCCTTATACAACCCGGATTACAAAAGAATATTTACAATTAAAAGAAATTCATGTTATGTGAGTCTTCATTCTTTATTTTGATTTGCTTCTTTTCTACCTTTTGGCTTGATTGGAATATGGTTGATCCAAAAGCATCATATGGTGCATAAGACTTGGTCTTATGACCAATGTTCATCCTAATCCCCCATAACATTCATTCCAAATCTTAATTACAAAATTTACATCAAAATGGGAAAGGTAAATCTAACTAAACCTGCAAAACAAAGGTTCGTTAAACATTCTACACAACCCAAGCAATTATTTGAATAAGCTGGACTTAGCACCCCACATATGGGTAACCAAGCCCAACTATCCTAATTTGGATTATGCTTAGGGGTATAAGCAACCTGCACAGCAAAAGCATTTATATTTTTATTACAATGCCCCTTAAGCACAATCCCCTACAGAAGACATGAATAGGCTAAGATCATCCTATCATCCAGTCTACACACATACACCCTAACATCTAAAGTATTACATCATATTTAAAATTAGCATCAAACCATGCATTGCCTAATATTGAGCTAGAAATGGTGACTTTATGTGCCATTTAAGGCTTGTGTGGCATGTTTTAGGTAGGCTTTAAGATTAGAATTTTCTAAGTGTGAGAGGTTTAACTTAGAGGGTGGTTTTAATTTAAGTGATTTTAGTTGATTTGTCAATTTTAGTTGATGATTTGATTTGGTTTGAATGAACCTACACTTAGTGACTAAATGTTATAAAGAAAGAAAATAGAGGAGAACTCTCTTTCATCCCTACCTTAAAGCATTTCTAAGGTAGATTCATTAATGGATTTCCTTTAGTGAATGATTTATTATGTATTTTAATTGATCATAAGTTTAGATTCTTTCTAAATGGCCCTATTCAATAAGAAAGGCCTCTCAAAATTAGTTAAGGTGGATTACTATCACATAACACACACCCATTCATTTCTTTCCACCATGTATACCATGCATATGAATAATCCTAAGCATAGCTATATATGCAATGCAAATCTTAGCACACCTTGATGATGGATGCAAAGAGATATGATTTGAAATTTTGGATATTCCATGAAAGCATGTCTTTATTATGCAGAAAAAAGGGACTATTTTATCCACTAGCTAAATGCACATCCACATGTATAAAAGTTATAAGTGAGTATGGTGCCAATATTTTTTACACTAGGGGTGTAAGGTACAACACCTACTTGGGGCTACTTAAAGCCTCGTAGCCCCGGGGTGTCCAGACTGATATACCACTTTTCTTAAATACATGTAGATGTACAAAAAGAATCAAATGGATGAAGAATCATGTAAGATATTTATGTTTGATTTTATTGTAAGATTTACATGTGTAACATGAAGGTCCTTTCCAAGTATTAACATAGAGATGCATAGGAAAATATTTGGCAAGTGTTGTATTCTTTTCAAATGAATTATACACTTGCAAATCCTATGTAAATCCATACTAAGAGAAGGAAAGAGAACTTCATAATATACATCTTATGCTATCATCACATGCAAGCTTATGAATATTCATAACTAGCATCACTTCATTTATAATTTTGACTTATAAGTTTTGGAAAGTAATTCTTGATTTAATAATGATATAATAGCCACTCATATTCTTAATTTTAGCCAACACATGCAATTTGACATAAAGGAAATATTTTCTTTAATTAATTTTAAAAGAAATGAATGCATGATTTCATATGGCAAGCAATATTTAGCATGATTGGAAAGAAATAAAGGAATATAGGCACATGACTTCATTCACCCTAATTAATTCCTTTGGACAATCCTAAAAAAATAAGATCATTTAAAATGAATCAAAATTCTTTAAGGACATTTTTTATTTTGAATTTGATTTGACTTAGGAAATGTGAGAGAGGTTTGCTAATCCTAACCCATTCCCCAAAGTATGAATTGGTTTAGTTTAATTTGGAACAATAAAGTTGATTTTATATTTTGATTAGGTTAAGGTATGAATTAAATCCATTAATTATGCCTTACCTGTACCACTTTAGCATAATTATCCAAGTAATTATGAGCCAACATATGATATGCAACCACATGGAAATTAAATCAACAATGCACATAAGAAATAAATGGGCCTAATGCAATTGGCTCACAATTATTAGTTAATTAAGCTAAAGGGTTTAATTAAGTACTTTTATAACCCTCTACACATGTAGTTTGATTATAATTTCTTTTGGAAAACTTTTAGGTTATTGAACACCTAAGGATCTACCCAAGAATTGAATGATTAAGTTCTGGAATGATTTTGTTTTGAGTTTGATTAATTGAATTAATTAATTAAGTGATTAGGCCATTAGATAATTATAACTTAGTTAAGTGTTTATCTAAATGAAATAGACTTAAGGGAAAAGATTGGACAAGAAGTCCTAACCTCATTCCCTAAATCCATTCACAGTTTAATGATGGTTAGCAAGCTTAACTAATGAATTTATCACTATTTAACATGTTAATTAATCATTTAATTAATTATGAAAGTGATTAGGGATAAAACAAGTAATTTCCTTAATTAATCAAGCAATAAATTCCGAAAAAATAATGAGAGGTAGAGGTCATCCCTCCAATTAATCTCAGAAAGTTTGGAGTTAATTGCATGATTAATTAGTGAGTAATTAACTTAATTATATTTCTAATAAAACTCAAAATGAGTTAAAATCACTAATTTTAATTTCTATTATTCTTCTCTAAATTATCTTTAAAATGAACATGAGTTTGTATTTTTTGGATTTTTCTATATTTAGTTATGAATTTTGGAAGTTTCAGCATTAAAATTAAATTAATTAAGCCTAATTAACCCCTAATCCCGTAGAGCTACATGGTGGCTAACGCGGCGTGCTTTCCATGTGGCGAGATAGGTTATTTTAAGTTATCACATCTATCTACTAAGTCATAGCTGGGCGTGCTTAAGATCGGTGGATTAATCCCACAGTTTAGGCTTAAATCAAAGGGGATCTAGCATGATCTAATCACAGCCGTCTGGTCTAATCACATAGAATGCACAACGTGTGTTCTTTCTCCTTTGTGAGTGACAAGGGATGAACACCATTCATCTCTCCTCATTCAATTTGAGCTCCTTGAGCTGATAGGTATCAAAATGATCCCACACCTTGAAGGAGGGGATGCACATCCAATCAAGATCCAATGGGGTGACACTTTTCTTCAAAAGGACCAAGGAAATTTTCCTAAGCCTATGGTTTCAAGCAATTACATCGAGGCTATCAGGTGCTTCTAATGGAGGAGGTACCTTGTCAGTAGAGATGAAGCCTATTGAAGGAATTAGGTCTTAATTTGGATGGTTGGGTTGACCAAGCTCCCCTTCAATGGAGATTGACATTGATCAGTGATGCTTCCCATGACTTGGAGACTTGGGAAATGACTTGGTTGAGCTCAATGGGTGTGAGGTTAATTTAGTTTTGATGGAGAATTAGATGAGTTGAGCTCGGGATTGATCTCCCCTATTTTGGCTTTGAGTGAAACCAAGAATGGGAAATCAATGGAGCTTGGGAATGTCTTCGATCGAATCTCCTTAGCTCTATGGAATTGAGTGCTTGTCATTTGAGTGAATATCAGGGGGAGTATATCTCCCCCCTCCTTGGATTGGATGGTGATGAGCTATTTTGCCATTTTTTATCAATGGCAAGGATTGGAAGCATGGTTTGATCTATCAATCACCCCACATGGTCATTTTGAGTAGTGGAGGGAAGGAGAGTGGGTTCCCATGTGCTAGGTGAGTGCATTCGGAATTCCAAGTGTTCAATTTCCATTATTGTGAGGTCGGTTTGGCCTTGGCTTGGGTCATGTTCACCACCTCTGCCCATGTGGACCAATGGAAAAATGCCAAGTGGCCTTGAGAGAGAAATGACCAAATTCCAAGTAAATTCGGTCATAAGATACCCTTTGATCTAAGGGCAAAGTGGTCATTTGGCCATGATTTTGATTTGAGAAGATTTGAAATGATTCAAAAATGGGTAATTTCAAGTGATTTGGAGTTCATTTGATTTGATTTGGTTCAATTTGATCCATTTAGGTCAAGTTTGGCCAAATTGGGTTAGATTGACCAATTGGTCAAATTCAAACCATGGGTTAGGTCAAGTTCAAATAATCATTTAGAACCTATGGGTGTCATTGGTTTGGTTCAATTTGGTTTAGATTTGGTTCAGTTAGGTTCATTTAGGTCAAATGGGTCAAGTTGACCAATTTGACCCATTTGACCCAATTGGGTTAGGTCATTGGTTGGTTTAGGCTTGGTTGATCATTTGAAATGTATTGCAAGCTTTGATTTTAATCAATTTTGATTTGGTTTGATTTCAAGTTGATTTGACCTTTTAGATCAAGTTGGGTTTATGGTCAATTAGGCTAGGTTGGGTCTAATTGGTTAATTAAAGCTTTGGTCAAGTTCAACAAGTGATTTGGAATGAATTTGACCAATTGGTTGCAATCAATTTGGCTTAGATCAAGATTTAACCCATTTTGACTTTTTAGATCAATTTGGGTCAAATTAGGTCAAGTGGCCAATTAGGCTTAGTTTAGCTCAATTGATGGCTTGATCATGTTCAATCATTGATTATGGATTGGTTTAGATGAATGGTTTCACTCAATTTATCTTATAATGAATTTTGGCTTGTTTAGGTTTCATTTGGGGTAAGTGTTGACTTGGTCAAAGGCTAGGTTTGACTTAGTTTGACCCAATTTGAGTGATTGATCATCCTAGGATGATTGTTGCTCATAATGTGAGGCTTAGATAGGCTTAGTTCAATCTAATTTGGGCTGGATTAGAATTTGACTCAAAAAGGTCCTTTAGGTCACTTTGTGTCAAGTGAGCCTAAATGGGTTAATTATCTTGATCAAGGCTTTATTTAAGTTTGGTTGAACTCTCATATGGACTTATGATGAAAATATAAATCCAATTGCAAGTGATTTGGAGTCAAATGGATTTTGGTTCATTTGACAATTTCAAGTCAAAAGGGTGAATATGGGTTTGACTTGGGTTAGTTTGATTTTGGTTTTGATTGTATTTTATGTTTATATTTGGGCATGTGATTGAAGGAATAATCATTTGAAGAGATGATCCAAGAGTTTGGATTGATTTCAGAATGGATTGGCTAAGTTCAAGGATTTGACTTGAAAGGGTGTAAATTGGATTTTGGTTAGATTTGGATTTGAGTTTTAAATTGATTTTGGTTATTTGAATATATATTTCAATTATATTTGTGAATATAAATGAGAATATAAATGGGTTATGAAATCTTTTGAGTTTTAGTGATTTGGATTTGGTTTGAGCTAAGTCCATAAGTTGAAATAAAGGATTTGAAAGATTTTTGGGATTTGAATTCAATCATGGGTTTCAATCATTTGATTTGGTGATTCATGATTTGGATTTTAGAATTGATTTATGATTTGAGAAATTCAATTGAGTTGGAATTGATTCAAGATTTGATTTGTATTTGTTTAAAGGAGAGAGGTAAGGATTAGGTTCAAGCTATAAAGTAGGTAAATCTTCCTAATACCCTTAAGGCATAACCTATTCCTATGGCTAACTCTTCTAAATCTCTAGGTTAAGTGTTCAACTAATCACTAGAAGTGTCTTAAGACTAAGAAACTCTTAGTGTTTAAAGGAGTCATATGTCTAAGATGGAGATTTGAAATCTCACTTCAAAAGTGAGGTCAACAACACCTTAGGGCATGCCAGAACCTTGAGTTGTACAAGGCTAAAATGATTCAAGCTCACAACAAGTTGGTCTGTCATAGAGCTTTTCAAGTAGGAGAGCTTTTTTTAGTTCTGAGGAGACTAATTATTTCTCGTCGAAAGATAGTAGGTATGTTTGAACCCACTTGGGAAGGCCCTTTTATCATAGAGAAAGCATACCAAGGAGGATCTAATCAACTCATAAATTATAAGGGAGAGCGCCTTATGCTTCCAATCAATGAACTCTACCTAAAGAAATACTATTCATAAATCTTTGAAAATAATCATCAATAAAACTTCATTTCACATCAAGTCCCATCTCTTATATGTTAGAAACATCTTTTGCGTGCGAATCTGCCACAATGTGTTTAGGGTAGGTGTAAGAGAACCCAAGCGGCATCCTATCCCTTCATAACACAAACACAAACCATAGATGATCCTCCAGTGCTACTAGGTTAGGTGTAAAAGAACCCAAGAGGCATCCTCTCTATACTAGTACAACTAAGTTAGGTGTAAGAGAACCCAAATAGCATCCTTTCTTAGTGGAGTAACATTCTTACATGTTTAGGATTGGTGTGAGAGAACCCAAGCGGCATCCTATTCCTTCTTTCATAACATAAACAAACACATATCTTTTGTCTTGAGCTACTTTGATGTCGGAGCAAGCCCCCCATGGCACTCATTACGCTCTAGGTGATATACTACCTAGTATGTCACTCCAATGGTCACTTGTCTGGCGGGTGTGAGTCCCTTCGCTTTATTCCTAACTTGACCACTACAAACCAACGAGTGCCTTGTTAGTTTGGTATGTCACATAGGTAAGCTAGTGTTAACTTTGTTTAAGAGAATGTAGGCTTAAATGCTTTCTTCTTGAACTAGCCATCATGCACTAACCAGGTTTAGTATATTTTGAGGCTTAGGTTAAGTCCACTAGAGGCTCCTTTCCTCCTGACTACTTCAAGCTTGGGTTTTGTCCTTACACAGGACTCTCCACTTAGTAGTCACCCTAGGTCAGATAGCCCCTGTCGAGACGAAGATAGACTATCGGCGATCAGTTTCACTTTAGAGAGATATAAGCCTACACACCTTCTTTCTAAACTAATTAAACCAATGGGCACATTAGGTTGGTTGGTTATCGCCATGTTGACGGCGACCCACCTGGTGGATACACCACTCTTGGCGAGAGAGTCCCTGTGCTTTCTCCTTGAGTTGGTCTATAGGCTTTCTTTTAGAGTTTTGGATAATGCCACCTCCCACTGGGCACTCTATTTGGATCACGTCCAGTGACCACATTTAGACTACCGGTTACTCTTAGATTGGACAGTCCCCTTTCCTAAGCCACCCCACGTGGTTGAAGAATTTGTTTAGCGGATCGTAGATTCTCCCCGGTCTAGTAAGTCTAGATAGGACTAGGTGATATAAGCTCTTCTCTGGTCCCTCTCAAACCAACAAGGCCCAGTGGTTCCTTTCCCAGGCATCCTATCTTTAGGGGTGTAAGAAAACTCCTAGGAATTGCCTAACTACTTTGAGTTGACATAAGTCCCCTTGGTACTATGATGGTTGTTCCCTTAGGTCGAAGTTTGACTTGTGCCACCAATGAGTCACCACGGTGGTCATCTTTGCTCAAAGATATATGTATTATGCATTCTTTCCGGCATGACCATAATAGTGGTTAGGGTTCAATTTGTTGTTGTGTTATCAACCGATCACCCAATGATTCCTTGTGTATGAAGTTGTGAGTCCCAGCGCTTTCTTCCTGACTCGACCATTGCACACTGAAAGGCACCCTTTTGGTTGGTTAGCTCTACCCCACAGCCGGTAGACTATCCCTTTGGATTTGTAAACCTAAGATAGGTCTAGGCTGAAATTAGCTCCTTCTTAATGGATCCATCACACACCGATAAGGTCCTTCCCAAATTGAATTAATTCTGACTATTCTTGAGTCGATGCAAGTCCAAAGTGGTAATCGCTCGAATAGTAGCCTTAGGTCTCGATTTGTTGTGCTATCAACCAATTACCCCAGTGAAAAGTTATGAGTCCTCGTATTTTCTTCCTGACTCAACCATTGCACACCGTAAGGGACCCTTTTGGTTGAATAGCTCTACCCTCCGACCTATAGACAATCCCTTTGGATTTGTAAACCTAATATAGGTCTAGGATAATATTAGCCCTTTCTTAGTGGATCCATCGCACACTAACTGACTCCATCTCATCAAATCTATCATCCTCCCTCCTGGAGTCCAAATCAAACCAATCTTATCCCATGGATGCGAGCTCACATCTCCGGAGATGTGCCCTCAAAATCAAATCATCTCCTCTCTCTAGTGGAGCACCAAATCATAAATCAACAAATCAAATCAATTTCTCCCCAGTGAGACATCAATCATTCGACTTCCCATGGAGTCAATTAAACCTCAAGCTTGCATTCCCAGTGCACTCTTAAAAGAAATCTCATCAAACCCTATCCCTAGTGGATAACTTAAACTGTTTCCCTAGTGGAAGGTACACATGCTTGATTCATTGGTGGATCCCTTCTTCCTCCCTTATGCCTTTGGCATGAGTGGAGTTGTATCGTACTAAGATCGTGATTCCTTCTACACCTCGAGTTTATAAGTAGGTCATTCCCATTAGTGCTTGCGATGCTTTGAACATTGTTGATCATCTCGGACAACACCAATATGTGCGTCAAACCTTGTCAGTCACACCACACCTATTGGGTGCCCTTTGGAGTGAGCTTTCAACTTCCTCATCAAAGGTCTAGGACTCTTATAAACACTAAGAGTTTCTTAGTCTTAAGACACTTCTAGTGTTAGGTGAACACTTAACCTAACCCTAGAGACTTAGAAGAGTTAACCATAGAAATAGGTTATGCCTTAGGGATTTAAGAGGACTTGCTTACCCTATAGCCTAAACCCAATCCTTGCTTCCTTCTTTCAAAACCAAAAGTCAAATTCAAATTCTATTTCTAAAATCAAATCCAGCTATCTAATGATTGAAATCCATCACCAAAATTTGAACTCCAAATCCCTTCCTAAGACCTTTTGAATTTATCTTATGGACTTAGCCTAAACCAAATCCAAATCAACCCCAACCCAATTGATTTTATCAATTATCAAATCCAATCTCAAATCAAATTCCAAATCACAAGTCAATCTGAGATTCCAAATGATTGAAATCTATGATCAACTCCAAATTCCAAATTCTGAAAATCTCTTCCTAAGCCATATGAACCACCTTCATGTGCTTAGTCAAAATTCCTTCAAATCAACTCAAACTTGGTTGATATCTATATGAATCAATCATTCCTTCATTTATATTCATAAATATAAATGAAACCCACCCTACAATGACCAAAAAATTAATCAAACCAAATCAAAACCCAAATTAGCCCTTTTCAACCTACATCCCTAAGCTTAATCAAATTTGCTTTCAAATCACTCCAAACTCAAGTGATTTTCTCATGAACTATTTATATCTTTAATCATATTCACAAATATAAATGAAATATAAATTCAAATGACCAAAACCAAACTCAAATCAAACCAAATTCCCAATTTTACCCCTTTTAGCCAATTTTTTGAATTTGGCTAAATGAAACCCAAAATAACTCAAAACTCATGGATTTCTTCATGATTCAATTATTCCTACAATCCTTGATCCAAATATAAACATAAACCACCATTATCAAACCAAATCCAAGTCAACCCAAATCAAACCTAAATTGACCCTTATGACTTGAAATTATCATATGAATCAAAACCCACTTGGCTCCAAACTAGTTGTAATTGGATTTATATTTCAATCCTAAGTCCATATGTAAATTCAATTAAACTTAAATCAAGCCTTGATCAAGCCAATTGACCCATTTAGGCTCACTTGACCCAAAGTGACCTAAAGGACCTTTTCGAGCCAAGTTCTAATTCAACCCAAATTAGATTGAATGAAGCCAATCTAAACCTCAATCATGATCAACAATCATCATGGGGTGATCAACCATATTGAATTGGGTCAAACCAAGTCAAACCTAACCTTTGACCAAGTCAACACTTAGCCCAAATGAAACCCAAACTAGCCAAAATCCACCATATGCAAAATTGATTAAAACCATTGATTTGAACCCATTCATGGTCAATGATTGAACATGACCAAGTCATTAATTGAGCCAAACCAAGCCAAATTGGCACTTGACCTAAGTTGACCCAAATTGGCCTAAAAAGCCAAAATGGGTCAAATCTTGATTCAACCCAAATTGATTGCAACCAATGGCTCAAGTTCATTCCAAATCACTTGTTGAACTTGACCAAAGCCAATTGAGCCCAAGTTAACTAATTGGTCAACTTGACCCAACCTAGCCCAAATTGACCTAAAATGTCACATTGACCAAAATTCAAATTAATTCTAAATTAAACCAAAATCAAAGCCTACAATCATTTTCAATCAAACCAATTAAACTTGAATCAACACCTAACAACCCAATTTGGTCAGTCAAATTCAACTTGAACAATTTGACCCATTGAATCCAAATGAGTCAAATTCAAACCTAAGCCAAACCATACCAAATTAATCAAACCGAAACATTCCAAATCATGATTTAGACCTAACTCAAGCCTTAGTTTGACCCAATTTGACCAATTGGTCAACCCAACCCAACCTAATCCAAATGAACCCATTTGACCAAGTTAAGCCAAATCAATTCAAACCAAGCCATGGGACCTTAGGAAATGGCTAGACCCAACCAAACCTAACCCATTCCCAAATTAGTTCAAAGCCTAGTGGACCCCACCCAAGGGGATAAGCTAAGGTGCCAAACTCTTTTACCTTGGATTCTTGCCTAAAATGGAAAATTCCACCCTTGTCTCCCCATGGAATCCATCAAACTCCTCAAAGAGAGCCTCCCTAGCATCCCTAGCCTAAGCCACTCTAGAACACCATGGACCAAAGGAACCAACCAAGCACTCACCACCATGGGAACCCACTTGTGCTTGGGAAAAGAATGGAAACCCCAACCCCCCAAATTAGGCCTTGAGCCTCTTGATACAAAATCCCCCAACCATGGCATGCCATGCGGAGTTGAAGGTGACAGCTCCGGCAGGCTGACGGAGGTGCACGGGTTGAAAATGGATGACCAATCCCGTCTATCCATCACACTCAATTGAGGGGTATACACCCTCAATTTGAACAAAAAACACATGATAAAGCTTTGTGAGACACCCTAGAGCAATTTTGAATCCTCACAGAGCTTTCCCAAGGCCTCCTCGAGCTCCCTCAATTAGCATTTCTCCTCTGTGTGCAAAGCCAAAATAAGGCATCCCCATTCCAAGCAATACTCCCTCCTCACTTCACCAAACCCAAATTCCCTTTACCACACCCTCACCACACCTCATTGAGCTCAATCAATCATTTCCCAAGCTTTTAAGCCACGAAGTGCAACTTTGATCAAGACCGATCACCATTGAAGGAGCTTGGCCAAGCAACCCACTTCAAATCAAGATCGAATTTCTTCAACATGGCTTCATCTCTACAAGAAGAGGCTACCTCTATTATTGGAAGCATCGGTGATAGCCTCGAGCGAGGTAATTATTCAAAATCTTAGCTATATGCAATTTTAGTTGGTCTTTTCAAAGGGAATTTTCATCCCATGTAATTTTGGTTGAATATGCATCCCCCCTCCTTCCGAAGGTGTGGGATCATTTTGATCCAAATCCAAGCTCAAGTGAGCTCAGATTGAACAAGGAAAGATGAACGGTGTTCATTTTTTATCACTCGCAAAAGAGAAGGATCATGCGTTGTCCATTCGACGTGATTGGAACAACGGTATTGATCAAATCATAGATCCAGTAATTCTTAGCCTTAATTGTTGGTTTAATCTTGGCCATCCGATCTTAGATCGGATGGAGAAAGCCGTGCAAGTCGTTATTGTGTATGTAAACTTAAAAACCAATCCGTTGTTCTATTGACCTCATTTTGGATGAGGTTAATTTGTCAATTAGAAGATCCTAATCTCAAATAGGATTTACTTAATGCTTAGGACATGTGAGTAGTCCAAAGAAATGGAGCCATCAATGGATTGATTCCATTTCTTAGTTATTTGAATAGGAAGCCAACTAGGGGACTTACTGTGATTAGAAAGAATGCCGACTAGGGACTTCTTTCTGATTAGCTAATAAGATAAGTGTTAAGGGCATGATCCATCATTAGCTAAAAGAGGAGAGGGTCCTTAAAGACATGATTCAATCCTCAAAATAGGCTACGGGGACTTACTCTAATGTGATTAGCTAATAAGATGGGGCCATTAAGGGCATGATCCATCCATTAGCTAAAAGAAGAGAGGGGTCCTTAAAGACATGGTCCAATCCTCAATAGGATGCGGGGCTTACTCCAATGTGATTAGCTAATAAGATGGGGATCGTTAAGGGCATGATCCATCCTAATTAGTTGAAAAGAGGAAAGGGGTCTTTAAAGACATGATCCAATCCTCACAAAAGTAGGATGTCAACTGGGGACTTACTCTAGATGATTAGAAAGAATGTGGGACTTATATCTTTTGGCTATTAGAAAGGGGTCATAAAGACTTAATCCAATCTAACTCTGTAACATGAAAGGGGCTTGATCCAATCAATAATGTACACAAAAGTAGGATGATGACTAGGGACTTATATCTTTCTAACTATTAGAAAGGGGTCATAAAGACTTGATCCAATCTAACTTACATGTGTAACATGAAAGGGGCATTGATGTCTTAATCCAATCATGTACATAAAGGTAGGATGCCGACTAGGGACTTACTCCTAGATGATTAGAAAGAATGTCAATGGGACTTATATCTTTTGGTTATTAGAAAGGGTCATAAAGACTTAATATAATCCAACTCACCTATATAGCATGAAAGGGGCCTCGATGGCTTGATCAATCATGTACACAAAAGTAGGATGTCAACTAGGGACTTGCTCGATGATTAGAAAGAATGTCTGGGACTTAAATCTTTCCTATTAGAAAGGGTCATAAATACTTAATCTAATCTAACTTCGTGCATGAAAGGGGCCTTGATGGCTTGATCCAATCATGTACACAAAAAAGGATCTGGGGACTTACTCTAGGTGATTAGAAAGAATGCCGAGGACTTATACTATATTAGAAAGGGGTCATAAAGACTTAATCCAATCTAACTCATGTAGCATGAAAGTGTTGATGGCTTGATCCAATCATGTACATAAAGGTAGGATGTTGGGGACTTACTCTAGATGATTAGAAAGAATATATTGTAGCTATTAGAAAGGGGTCATAAAGACTTAATCCAACTAACCAGCATGAAAGGGGACTTGATGGATTGATCTAATCATGTACACAAAGGTATATGATGCTGGAACTTACTCCTAGGTGATTAGAAAGAATGCTGATTGGGGACTTATAGCTTTATGGTAATTAGAAAGAGGTCATAAAGACTTAATCCAATCTAACTCGCCTTTATAACATGAAAGGGGTCTTGATGGATTATTCCAATCATGTACCCAAAAGTAGGAATGGTGCCATGAACGGCTTGCTCCAAACCTACAAAGATAGTTTTTTTTATGGGAATGGTGCATGAAGGCTTACTCCAAACCCAAAGGACATGAGAAAGGAGCCATAGAGCTCCCATCTCAAGTCATGTATAGGAAAGGTGCCACAAAGGGCTTGCTCCTAACCTATAAGTGATATGGATGAGGAAAAAGGGAGTCAAAGTGACTTATTTCTAATCCCCAAAAGTTTTGACTAATAATCAAGAGTCTCATGGACTCAATCCTTACTTGATTAGTATAACTTGATGAAAGGGTGATGGAAGGTTTGATTCCATTTCTTGATTCACTAATACTCCTTACACATGAAGCAGTTTAGTGAAGGAGGTTTCAAAGAGTTGGAATTTAATTTTGAAGGAAGACTTGGGTATATTTTGGATACTTTACATGAGCATAGAAGTTTATCATTTTTCTTTTATATTCTTTTATCTCAAAGTTATAATAAACCATGCTAGATGTCTATTTCAAGGAAGGTAAGACATCATAGGATACTAACACATTCTACCTCTTTGAGCTTGCATGCAGTAGTTCTTTACAGTAAGAACCAATGTCAATTCTTCTCAAATGGAATTTCTTTTTCTTTTGTTTGGACATGTATTTCATTTTTTTTGCTTTGACATAATTCAACAGCTTATAAAATTCCCTTGGATTCAATGAAGATCAAGAGATTCCTTTAAAGCTTTCTAAACTGAATGAGAATCAGGATAATCTTTTGGATTCTAATAGAGACACAAAATTCTTATCCCTAATCAATAAGGGAATTGAAAGGATTAACTTACTAGAGAAATTAAGATTCTCTTGATAAGTTTGAAATTGAATTTCTTCAATTGATTCATTATTATAGGAAATGAAATCTCATAATTGTCTTTGATTAATTTATTATTTTTGGATTTTGATCCTTCTACATTTTCTACAAGGTCTTTGAAATTACTTCAAAATACATTTCAAGACTCTATATGTAATGTAGATTGTTCTTTTTTATTTCTTTTCTTTGTTGATAAGATTTTCAATATAACCCTCTACCTAATTGAATGTGGAATATAAGAAATCTTGATCATGACCCTTTTGCTAAATTATCTCAATGTTTTGACATTAAATGATATGAATCTATAATAGAACATTCTTGTAAGGATTTTGAATGTCATATCATATGCTTTCAATTTTCTTTTCTATAATTTCTTTTTTTATCTTAAGAAGGATAATCTTATGTATGAAAGTATTTTTAAATGAAGTATGGGTAATATGAACCCATTTTCTAGGCAAAGATTCTACCCTAGTCCCAAGATGTGGGTCATATAATGATGTTAGCTAACTAAGAAGAATGTTTTCTTCTCATGTACAACCATCATTTTCAAGATTTTAATTTAGCAAATCTTGCTTTTCTTTTGGAGTTTGACCACAATCGCCATGGGACTAAGTTTATTGAAATGGCATCAAGCTTATGTTTATAGACCATTACATCTGGAGATCATTTCATTTTATTTCCAAATAAAGTAGTCTTTAAACCCAAAAGATAGATCAAATCATCGATAGCTAACTCATTAAGAGTTAGATCATTGATATCAACTTGTCAATTGTGGAATTATTTTTTTCTTCAAATTCTAAGGGTGCATCTTAAACTTGAAGACTATATAAATCTCCAGACACATCTAAATAACATTGATGCAATGTGCTAGAGTACCTTTTGAAAAGAAAGTTAGGGCCAAAACTACTTAAGCTTTTTAACTTGCAATGGCTTCACAACTCCATAACTTTTCTTGTTTATGGTTATAGGCCACTTGCAATGGAATCAGAGTATACTCAATGAGACATTTGCCATATAAAGGATATGGACCCCTGGAAAAGAAGATCCACTATCTTTTTTTTAGCTTTCCGTGCGAGCTCACCCAATCTTGGCAAAGGCTAAAATGGCAAAGTATGAGATATCTATTTATTTTTTTTAGCTGGGGACAATTTTTGACCTCTAACCCTACCACTTTATTTTGATGCAGAGATGTTTGAATTTTAAATGTCCATTTACATTGGATGTCTTTCACTTTATTTAAAAATCAGAATATACTCAATAGAATCTTTGCCATTCAAAGATATGGTTTCTTGAAAAAAAGATTCACTATCTTTTACTTAACACGCCAAGCAAGCTCACCCAATCATGGAAAAGGATAAAATGACAAAGAATGAAATATCTAATTATTTTTATTTCATTCAAGCTATGTTAGTTTTATTGAATATTTTGCTTCATTTGAAATGGTATCAGTATACTTGAATAGAATCTTTGCCATTCAAAAGATATGGACTCACGAAAAAGAAGATCCACTATCTTTTATTTAACCAAGTGAGCTCACCCAATCATGGCAAAGGCTAAAATGATAAAGCATGAAATACCTTATTATTATTTAGCTAGGGACAATTTTTGACTTCTTACCACTTTATTTTAATATGGAGAATTTTGAAGCTAAAATGTCCACATGCTTAGAAAGTTTAGTCTTCATCCTTTTGCTCTTGGATATAGTACTTCCATCCCTTTACTTTTCTTTCTTTTTGTAATATTCTAATTTCATTTATTCATGAAAGGTTACACTTGGTAATTTTCCTAGTTACAAGATTCACTAAGAAGATAGATGTATTTGACTCATTTCCATAACATTTCACTCTTATGAAATGACTCCACTAAATGATTTGCTAGGAAATTTGATATATTTGACTTTTTTGTCCAAATACACCATTTGATTGATTGTTTGATATGATTTAAGTCTTTTCTTGATTGATCATATAATAGGATCCAACATTTTTATTTCTTTTTCATCATTTTCATGGAACTACAAATCTAGTAAAGTCATTTAAGGTTGGTGAAATGACTTTCTAAAGATGTTACATTTCTAGATTCAAAATTATTTAGTGGAGTGAGTCATTTATGATTGACATAATGACTTCCTTGAAAACTTTTGCACTTCTAAAATCAAAATTTTCTATTGGAATCAAATTTTTAGTGAGGTCATTTAGAGTAATGATATCCTAAAACTCAACACTTTAGGATGAATAATAACATCCTTCAATAATCAATATGTTTCTTCTTTTGTCTTTTCATTTGATTCCTTTTTTTTTTATTTGGGGCTAGATAGGACCATCCAAGAGCATTTAAAGATGTTTCATGAATTCCCAAGTTGCTCTTTTCATGTTTGAATTTTGGCTTCAACCAACAATGATTGAAATTAAGTTCTTTTCTAGGTTGAGTTTTAAGATTGAATTTTCATGAAGCTAAAACTTCTTTCTTTGATTGAATTTATATGACCTTCGTCTTATCAAAGTTGATTAAAATTTGGCCTATATAAATTCACTTTCATGTTTCTAATTGATATTGATTGATGCAGGATCAACATATATATTTTAGATTTTTTCTTTTAAATTTTCCATTGACTAAGATGTTAATAATTTCTTAGTAGTCCATCTTTATCATAGAAGATAACCCTAGAACTTCTTTATAATGGAATGCCACATCAAGAAGTTGCTTATAGTTAAGTAAGGAAAATTACATGATTATGTAATGACTTGTTTCCCTTTCATTTCTTTCTTCATCATTTTTTCTATTTCATATTTCATTTTATTTTATAACAGAGAATTATGATGCTTGATTTTGCGAGCAACTTCTCTAAGATGGGCAAAACATCACATTTTGAAGATGACTTATTTGCCATTTCTTTTCAATGTCATTTGAGGTGGTATAACTCTACCATTTTGAATTTGATTTCTAGAATTTCCTTTTGATATGAAGAGAAGGTAGGTCTATCTCTATCCACAATTGATCAATAGACCTCATGATCTATTCATTTAGAGGATCATCATTTAAAAGAGGACCCTCTAGGGTAAATGATGTGCTATTAGAAAGTCAAGTTTTGACTTGCATTCTTTACAACACATATAAGATTAAAGGTAATTTCAGCTTGTAATGGAATCTTTGACCACCATACTTAACATTAAGATAATGTCAAATAGGTCATAAGACATTGCAAAGATTACCTCAAGTCATCCTTATTGGACAATCAATTTGTAGTTGGTTTCATATTCTAGCGACAAAATTAAAATTAAAGTTGATTTCATTCATGTATAATTTTCTTCTATATGACGAAGATTTTCATTGAGTTCCTTAATCAATCTACCTAAGGTCAATAAGATTCTCTTTTGGGATGATTTTTATTTTTATCCTTCTTTCTCAATGCAATTTAAACTTCAATCATGGTGGAAGGGACAATAGGAAATATGCCTCCTTTGATTTATGTTTTCTCTTTAAGGAATGCCTTTATTTAATCTACATCCTTAGGTGTTTTCATCTTTGAATGTAGTAGAACAAATATCCATTCAAGGACTATCTTGATTCTCATTAGCTTTGATACAAAGCCAAATTAAGATCAAGGATAAATTTAGCTTTAAGACTTTATGTTTAGATATTTGCTTTTCAAATTTTGAAGTACTTTTTATAATTGTTTTTAACATTTCTTTTCTATATTGGAATGGTTTCAAATCCGTCTTGACTAGATCTAGGTCTTAATAGAGATGACTTGTTTTTATTTCTCTCACCTCTCATTTTATTTTGGGATTTAGTTCTAGACCCAATCATTTCTTCAAATGAAGAGTTAAGAACCTTTATTCAAGATGTAAGGTATGAAGATGCATCTCAATGCATATTTTATGATTTTATAATTTTGACTCAAGATTCATTTTAGTCATAGGAATATACAATTTATGCCTAATGCATGTAATTAGAAAACTGATGGAGTTAGATTATAAGAAGGTGTACTTCCATCAAAGGCTCTCAAAGGGCAATAGGTTCTCTAGCAAGGATGGAAGTCCTTCATTAATCAAAGTGAAACAATATGATTATGTATGAGATTAAAACATCCAACTAAGATTGTTACATATCTTGCTTTAATAAACTTATATGAAGATTATGAGTTGTATTTATTTTTATGTTTCAATTAGTTAAGTTGGGTAAAACATTTAGTTTATCCTATGAGCCTACATCCAGGCATTCATCACAGCACAAAGATAGCACATAAAGAAACCTAAGAAAAGCATGTTGTTTGATTGCGCAGCCAAAATAAATCTAGCCAAATTAAATTATATATGAAAAAGACCAATGTAGCATATTCTTGTACAGAAGAAAGAAAAATTGGTCAGTTACTTATATAAACAGAACTACGTTTAGATCTATGAGTCTTCTTTCAGAAATTCTCCTTCTTCATGGACATAGCTACAGAAATCTCTGGTTGGGTTCTCTATCCTAGATAAGATTCTAAGCTCAAATTTATATTTAAAATTCAAAAGAAATCTTAAGGCATGCAAAGCAGATGTTAAATACACACTAGTAGTTTATATTTGACACCTTAGCATTACATGCTTGGACGTCATGGACTATATTAAGAGAATTTCAGCACACAAACAAGATAATTTTATGATTTATTTTTTTACATGTATTAAAATTGTGTTAAATCTAAAAAATACTAACATGCTCTAATGAACAAATAAGCCTAAGCATTTCTAAAAAAACCTACATGTGAGCACAACACAATATCACAGAGATTAAAGAAAATCATGAGATCTAAGATCTGTCATGAAGTAATCTAGTGTGTCAGAAGTTGGGTTTGTGGTTTTTTTATAGGCCTTTAAGTTTAAGTTTGAAGTTTGAAGTTTGAATTGGTTTAATTTTTACCATTGGTTGGTTTCATTTCAAATGACTTAATGATTTAATTCTCATTTTATATTCATTTTATTTGGTTAAAGTTGTATTTAAGTTTTCAAGAATAAAGAATGGAATGATTCCATTTTTGGATGGAGCTCTTTCCATTCAACATCCTAAATCTAATGAAGTTTCCAAAGTTTAACAAATGCTTAAGTATTTTAATTAATCCTTTTGATTTCATTTATGTTTGGATTTGATTTATGTTATTTCATTTGTTTGAATTACTTTGTTTGATTTAATTTGTTTGATTTATTTCATTTTGAATTCAGCTATACATATTTCATTTGATTTGGCTTATTAATTTAAGGAGTTTGATTTTATTCAATTTAACTTAAGTTACTAAATTGAATTTGTAAGTTGAAGTTTTAAGTCCATTAATATGAATTAATACCTTGGGTTTATTCATGATTATTCTTAACCAAAAGCACTTTTTTATTTGATCAAATTTAATTAAGGTTTTATATTCATTATTTAAATTCATTATGGATGAATGATTTCATTAAACTTAACTTAAATTGTTTAATTATGTTTGAATTTCATTAAGTATTGATTTTCTTAAAATTTTGATATTTGATTTAATTCTTTGACTTAAGAAGTTCTGATGAAATTCAAAGTTTTAAGAAAATCAGTACTTAATGAAATTCAAATATAATTAAACAACTTAAGTTAAGTTTAATGAAATCATTCATCAAATGAATTTAAAAAATGAATCTAAAAGGTTAATTAATGATCTTTAAGTGCTATAAGAATATCATGTTCATTAACTTCATAAACTTACAAATTGTAAATCAAGTGAAATCAAGCCAAAATTCAAAATCAATCCATATAACTTAATTCAAAATAAAAATCAATAAATTAAATCAAACAAATTAAAAAAAAAAATCAAATAACATAAATCCAAATCAAGGATTAATTAAAATTAAGGATTTTAGTAAGAATTTGAAACTTAGGATTTAGATGTTGAAGAGAATCCAAAATGAAATCATTCTATTCTTCTTGAAAACTTAAATACAACTTTAACAAATAAAATGAACATAAAAGAATTCAATCATTAAGTCATTTGAAATGAAACCAATTTTAAAAACTTCAAACTTACCACACAAATTACACACACTAGATTACTTCATGACTGATCTAGGTTAGATCGAATTTCTTTAATCTCTTGAATATGTTGATAATGTATGTATTATTAGGCTGGATGCCTAAGCTTGTTTATTCTGGATGTTAGGCATTCTTTTAAATTTAACACTATTTTGCTAAAGGATTTGTAAAAAAATCATAAAATTATTGTGCGTGCTAATCCTTAATATAGTCCATAGGATAATGGTTTATAGTAATGCTAAGCCTATGTTTGTGAAATATAAACTACTTTGTGTGTTTATTTCTAATCTATTTTACATGACTTAAGATTTCTTTTGAATTTTAAATGTAAATTTGAGCTTAATTATGTTAGGATCTAGAAACAAGAGGTGACAATGATCATGTCCCTAAAGGAGACTTTTGAAAGAAGACCCATAGATCTAAACTTGGTAGGGTTGTATAAACTTCATTTTTTCTCTCTAGGGTGTATAACAACTACGGCTATGTTATTTTTTTTATATAATTTAATATGGCTAGATTTATTTTGATGTGCAATAGAAATAACCTTAGATTTTTTTTTTGTGCTATGTTTGTGTGTGAATGAACGTAGGCTCATAGGATAAACTAAATTTTCTACCCAATAAATTGAAACATAAAAATAAATACAACTCATAATATTATATAAAACTAGGTCATTAAAGCAAGATAAAATATATAACCTCTTGTTTTAATATCATACATAATCATATTATTTCACTCTTGATTAATGAAGGCTTCCTTTGAACAGGCTTGACCTTTGAGAGCCTATGATGGAAGTATACCTTCTATTCTGATTTAGCCCATAATCTTTTTCTAATATTCATTAGTATAAATTGTATTCTATGACCTAAAATGAATCTTGAGTCAAAATTAAAAATCTAGTTAAATATGCATCTTCATCTTTTACATGATCTTGGTATTAGGGAGTGAGTCTAGGTTCATGATTTCTTTCTTAAGAATATAATAGCCCAAACATCTTGCATTCATATGACTTAGCCTCATAGTTTTAAAATATGCTTAGGTGGTGTTAGGCGGTAACCTTCTCCAGTAAGTCTAGAAGAGTCTGATAGGTTAGTTCCCTCAAGTGAGGAGAATGGCCAATGATTCCCAAGGATAGAATTAGGGTCGACATGACACTGACTAGGTTCTAAAGCATCCTTTTAGAATAAGTCTTCAACCCTGGCATTTCTCAGTCTTGTGATTAATCTAAGCCCTATATGTCCAAGAAAATGATAACTTGAATTATAAAATTAAATCCCAAATTTGAAGCCCAATCATAGGATAAATGAAATATCTATTGGGCATTAATAGGCATTTCCTACTCCATTTGACTCTTAAAAATAACTCTCTCTAATTCGGACTTCTCCCAATTGAATTTCTCAAAATCATTCCTTTGAAAGCTACCTTAGTAGTCTTTAGGAATAACCACTTATTTCTTTAATTAAGAGTATTCTTACGAAGTGACCCTTCCTAAGATGTAATTAATTATAGAGGCTTGCCTTTATAGGGAACCATGATCCCAGGATAAAATAGACCCTATTCTACTTTTCCATGTAGTTCAGGAGAAAGTACTCTAGTACACGAAAGACCCATTAGCCTTAGGAGCCTTTTTATTAAAATGATCGAATCTATTATAGGAGAGCATGTTTATCTTTGAGATAATATGCTTATTCTTAATGTCATATTTGATCATCTAAATAAAATATTCCTAAACTCTATGTGGTGTCATTTCTTTCTCTATTCAGAGAAAACACCAACAGTGCATGTGAGAAAGAGCGTCAATTACGTGAGAGATAATGAACTTTTGGGTAGTACTTTGGGTGTTCAATAACCCAAAGTGATAGGTAATGAAATTATTATTAGCTCACATGTGAGATAAATCATAAAAGTAATTGCGATATCCTTAAGCTTAATTAACTATTAATCATAAGCCAATTATGCTTTCATTTCTTAGAGCGTTGCAAATTTACTTTTCATGTGGTTTATATTGACTTATTATTAATTAACTTAAGGTGATGTAGGTAAGGGATAATTAATTCATTTAGTTCATACCTCCCTAATCAAAACATAAAATCAACTTAAGTTTCCTTCATTAAACCAAACTAATTCACACATGAGAAAATGGGTTAGGATTATCAAACCTCTCATATTTCTTAAATCAAATCAAACTCAAAAGTAAAATGTCTTAAAAAATTTTGGTTTATTTTAAAAGCTTGGTTTAATTTAATTGTCCCATTAATTAAGATAAATGAAATCATGTGCTTACATTCCTTTATTTCATTCCAATCATGCTAAATGTTGCTTGCCATATGAAATCATACATTTATTCTTTTTAAAATTAATTAAATGAAATATTTACTTTTATGTCAAATTGCATGAGTTGACCTAAATCAAATATGAGTGAATATTATCACTATTAAATCAAAAAACTATTTTAAAAACTTATAAATCAATTATTAAAAATGAAGTGAGTTAATTATAAATATCTATAAGCTTGCATGTGATAATAGTATCGGATGTGTAATATTAAGCTCTCTTTCCCTACTTTAATATGGATTCACATAGGATTTGCAAGTTATAGCTCATTTAAAAAGAACATAACACTTACCTAAATCCATTCCTATGTATCTCCATGTTAAGACTTAGGAAGAATTTCATATTACACATGTACATCATATAACTAAATCAAAAATAATTTATTGCATGATTCCTTACCCATGTGGTTCTTTTTGTACATTTATGTGTATTTGACAAAAGTGGTATATTAGTAGACATCCAGGAGTGAGGCTTTAAGTAGCCCTAAGTAGGTCATATACCTTACCCCCCTAGTATAGAAAATAATGGCACCGTACTCACTTAAAATTCTTATACACATGCATGTATGATGTGGCCAAAGAATAAAGAATCATAAATCAAATAAATCAAACTAACATTTTGCATGGATTTCTTACCTTTATAGTCATTCACACATTTACATGTATCTAAGAAAAGTGGTATATTAGTCTGGACATCCCGAGGCTACGAAGCTTTAAGTGGCCCTAAGTAGGTCTTGTACCTTATGCCCTTGGTATAGAAAATAATGATGTTGTACTCACTTATAATGTTTATACATGTGAATGTTTGTTTAGCTAATGGATGAAAAATCCCTCTTTTCTACATAACATGCATTAATAATTCAATCAACAAATGAAACATTTAAATTCAAAATACATTTCTTTGCATTCATCATAAAAGTATGTTAAGATTTACATTGCATGTATAAGTATTTTTAGGATTTATTAATATGCATGACATACATGGTGGAAAGAAATAATTAAGTGTGTGCTATGTGATAGTAATCCATTTCAATTAACCTTAATATGTATTTCTCATTGAATAGGGGTATTTAGAGTGAATCTAAACTTAGGGTTAATTAAAACACATAATAAATCATTCATTAAAGGAAATTCATTAATTAACTTAGTTTAGAAATGACTTAAGGTAAGGATATAAGAGAGACTCCCTCTCTTTTTCTTCTCTTTATGACACATAGTTGCTGAGTGTAGGCTATATGAAATAAAAGAAAATATTAAATAAAATCTTCAAATTAATTAAACCACTTAAAGAGAAATCAACCCTTTATGAATTAAATCCCTCACACTTAGCAAAGCATAACTCTAAAGCCTAGTTAGGACATACCACAAATAAACACATGCATTAATAAGTCACCATTTCTAGCTTTATGTGAGGGCGGTGCATGGTTTGATGAATGTTTAGTTTTGTGATGCATTGATTTAGACTGAATGTTATGATGTATGTGCATAACCTGAATGTTAGGCCGGTATTAGCCTAATCATGTTTTATGCAGGGAGTTGTGCTTAAAGGGGCCGTTGTAATAAGAATATAAATGCTTTTAGTGCAGTTGCTCTAAGCATTAGTTAGGATGGGTGGACTTGGTTACCCATGTGTGTAAGCTAAGTCTAAATTATTTCTACAACTAGGTTGTATGGTGTTCAACGACATTTATTTTGCGGTGTAGCTAGATTTACTTTCCTTCCTTTTAATGTAATTTTTTATTAGGATTAGGATAAATGTCATGGGATTAAGGATGAGAATTGGTTATAAGATCATATCTTATATACCATGTGATGCCTTTAGACCAAACTACATCCCACTCAAACCAACAGAAAGAAAGAAAGAAATGGAGCGAATAAAAAAATGAAGAAATGAAAGATGAAAAGTGAAGAATAGAGGATGAAGAATGAAGACCCCATAACACTTATCATTTCATAATTGTAATTATTCTTTCATTATACCAGGATGTATAAGGGTAGAGCTTCTACCCACATTTTTTTTTGGGTTATCTGACATACCATTTTACCTTTTATTCTTTTGTAATAGCTTTATAAAATTATTTGATGATTTGTTTAGCATTAGAAATAGCATACCTTTCATAGTTTCTTTATGATTGGTGATGTGTGGCCTAGATGTGATTAAGCTCCTTGGATAAAAGTAAAATATCTATCCCATTTAACAACTCATAACTAAAATTTTAAAATAATTCATAACCTCACATAAAAGCCTAGGAATTAAATCGAGTTATAAAATTTTTAGCAATCCCTTAGTTGGATAATTGAATGTGTAATATCATGCATATCATATTCTTCCACTCTTGCTAAGAGTATTTCCATCCGTGCAGAATAAATGCTTAACAAAGCCTTTGATGGAAAACACATCTTTCTCTTCTAATTTAGCACAATAATTTCATGCATTTAGGCATACAAAATCCCATAGCTTGTGTCAAAAATAAAAGTCCAAAAATCAAATAAAACTTGACAAAATTTGCATTAGATTTAAGTCATGACTCATGCCCTTCATGATCTAGTCTCTTAGGGAGTGAGTTTAAGGACCTAGTTTTCTCTTCCAAGTAAACAACAACCTAACCATCTTACAAAGCATATGATTTGCCTACATGCATTTAAAGCATAGGAAGAGTTAGTTCGCCACTCTGAAGTAATAAGCAGTGGGTTCACTCTCACTTATGGAGATGAACCATGCCCACTTTTTTAGATTTAGATATCTTTAGCCCTGCCAAAGCTCCCTAAATTTAGGATTTGAGGTCATTATTTCTCTTTGCCAGCTACAAGCATAAATCCTCACCTCTTAGGCATTTCCACAATCTTATATTGTGGAATTATAAGTCCTAGATTTCTAATGAAAATTAAACTCAAAAAAATAATCCTCTAAATTTTGAATATATAAAGACCAACCATAGGATAGATTAGAGTACTCACTAGGCTTCCTAGTATCATGAGCGCTCCCTACTCATTTCCCTTGGTTTTGATAAGAACTCTTCCCCTTTTAATCTCTCCCACTTGATTTTCAAAAAATATAACTAATACTTGATAGTCTTATCTTTGAATTCTTTCGAGATAAGAATCACTTACTTTAATCAAGAGTATTCTTAAGGGATTCATTTCCCTTATGACATAATTAACTATGGAGGCTTGCCACCATTGGGAATTTAATGAATCTGGTTTAAATAAACCTTACTTTTCTTTTCCTTATAAAGTCAGGGAAAAATTTCTGGTATATCCGAAGACCCATCATGCCTTAGGAGTCCTCATTAGATGGTTATGTCCATTATAGGTTAGTGACTTCTATCTCTTGAGATAGTATACTATTCCTTAACATCATACCCGATCATGCTAATGAGTACATCTGCAGATCTGCGTGGTGTCCCCTCACATAAACACACCCAACACAAATATAAACACCACAAGGCTTGTTGAGTTTGACCTTTAGAACCTACTCAAATCTTCGACTTTAAGTTGTGATGGGTTGGTGATTTGGTTATCGGACTAAGGAACGGGGTTCTTTCACTATGGCCTTTTCTTACAGCTTATTGAATGAGGAGAGCATCAGCAACTTAACCATTTATGGCCTGGTTGTGTTTGGCCTTTAGAACTCATCTATGTCCTAAACTTCAGGATATAGAGGTTGATATTTTTCAAACTTAGTTGATTGAAGCTTCCAAAATTGAGTGTTTTGCTGACTTCACCTTCGACATTTGATTAATCTTAAAAAGAAGTTTTTTCTTGATTTTTAGAGTTGTCTTTTCATACGTAAAAATAGATTCTTTTTGTTTCAAGAACATGCAATAACAATATATGGATATATTCAAGGATTTTGGTATAAAGCTTGATGTCAACTTGAACTAGAATATATTCGAAGATCTCATCTTATAACATAATTTTAACTTGGCTAATTATCTAAAAATGTTCCCTATATTACAGGGAAAATTCTAAAGCACTTCGAAAAACCTCTAATTTATATCAATGCATGAGTTGATACATGCAATCTTAAGAGGGTTTTAACATGTAACATTGATTTTATCTATGTATATAGATCTAAAAATGCCCTCTGTGTAGCAGGAGAACTTTTAGGGAAATTTTTTTTTGAGTAAATATATTTATTTAGGGATCTCGGCATGAAGCACAATGTCAACCTAAATAAATATATGAAAAATATCCCTATCTTCTGGAGGATTTTTGTACTCGAGAATGTATTTATCATGTATAAATACTTTTTTTAGGTATCAACCATTAATTGTCATTGGCCTTTCTCCATTTAGATCAATGAGTTGTATGCCCCTCCTTGATACACCTTTTTGATAACAAAAAGGGCCCTCTCCATTAGGCTCAAATTTGCCACCAATTCTTCGATTAGGAATAATTTTTCTTTTCAACACAAGGACCATTTCTCCTTCTTGAAAAGTTTAAGGATGCACTGTATGATCTAATGCTTTGGACATCCTTGCTCAATAGACTTCTAAATTTTGTTGAGCTTGGAGCCTAACCTCGTTAAGCGCATCAAGCTCTTCCATCCGTAAACATACATTCTCATCTTAGGTAAGATCGTGTTGAATGGCTATTATAAGTGAATGTAGTTTAACTTCAAGTGGCAAGACTGCTTCAGCTCCAAATATTAGTGCATAAGGAGTGGATTTTATGGGAGTATAGTCCAAATGTCATGTCATTATCTTTCTTCAAGGAAGTTTCACTTGAGGTTCTGGCCTCCAAATTTACTTACCATTTTGCCGGGATCTTTCGAAGGCAGATTCATAGACATGTGGTCTAAGTTTCATGTCCCAATGCTCATCGTGCGGGACTTGAATTGTTTGACATCTTGTCAAGGTTGTTGGAGGAGGTCTCCTTGGAGGAGCAACTCTGGCCTCTCTAAGGATTGGACCTTCATTTTTTTTATTAGTCCTTTCCTCCTTTACAACTTTGAGGACCTAATGCACTCTTGCATATATAACTTTGAGTTTTCTCACTATAGAAGCTAAAACCTGATGTTATCAGCTCCAAAAGGACTATTTGATTTGACCAGTAGAGTTGTCCCTTTTTACCCATCTTAGGCTGTCAAACCTGTTATGGATTGGAACACTCGCTTCAGGTTCTATAGCTGGTTGTATAATTTTTTTCTTAAATAATGGTTGTTGAGCATGTAGTTCAGCATTTCTCTTTCTTCATTGTCTCTGGGTTAGCTTGCTTCCAGATGAAGAAACTTGTGCGTTGTTACTTCTTCTCGAGGATTTAGCCTCTATATTTATTTTCCTTTTTGTCGGGACCTTCGATGATTCTGGACATGCGGTTCGGTCACCCCTCCCCCCCCATGTTCACCATACAGAATTGTTTAGAATGGTCTTGAGCATTACCCACTAGAGTAGCCTTTTGGTGGAACTTTCTCATTTTCTCGATAATCTTGCATTGATACTTTTCTTCATAAGACCCTTCTCCTTTATAACTTTCACCATGTGTACTCTATAGGATAGAGTCTGGGATGCCTCCTTTATGGGTTATAGCTTGGTGTCTGTTGCTCCCTGATTATTTGATATCATTAGTAGAGCTGTTCCTTTTCACCAACTTGAGATTTTCAAACTTGTTATGAATGGGAACACTCGCTTCTGGAATCAAGTTTAGTCACATGGTTGGTGATTCAAGTAACAATTGTTGAGCTCATAGTTGATTATTTCTTCTGCTTCTACTCAAAAAAATTTTAGAAGAGGAGGCTTCAGCATTATACCTTCCTAGTGCGAAAGGTTCAACTGGCAGAATAGTTGCATTCATAAGCATGATTGAAACTTTCTTCTAGTGACGGTTCTTTTCATGACTAGCACCTCAGAATGACCCAATCTTTCAAATAGAATGACTCTCTTTCGAGGAACTTTAGTAGCAGTAATGGCCATTCCAATTGTCCTCCTCCATTGTGCAGGTTGGTGAGTATAATATATAGATGCTTCAGGTGGATAATTATTTACAGCGATGATTGTTAGGAATTTTACACTACCAATTTGGATGCTAGCTCAATATCTTTAGTATTGATTATAGCATTTACCAGACAGATACTGGCTCAAATTTGCCACCAATTCTTCATGATGAACGAGGTGTTCTAAAGATCCATCAATATAAAGAACAAGCAGATTAGTCATAATAACATAATTAGCTGAGATTTAATTTCATTGATAATTGATTTTATATTTCAATTTTTATCATGCTTTCCTGTTACTATAGCTCAAATTCAATTAGCCAAAGATGGAAAGAGAATCATGTGCCCAGCGGAGTCACAGAAATCTATGTGCTTCAAAAATTTGCCACCGACCTCTCTCAAATGAAGAGTGTATGGTTTAAAATGTGTAATTTTCAGAAGGTAAATGAGATAGTAGATAAGACACTACCCAGAGATTTCACCCTCATTTTGTGAGGACTTTAGATCTGGTTCCAGGTTTCCTATAGGCACAAGCCCCTATAGTTAATTACCCCTCTCAATGTTGAGAGAGAACTTTTGATTAAGGCTAGTCATCAGATCGCTTAATGTGTAACATATAGTAGCAGCATGTGGAGTTTTAGAACTTAGAATTTATAAAATTCATCTTCATTAGCTTAAAGTTGATGGTTGGTGGGATGATGATGTGCCCGATCTAGATCCCATTATTCTATCATCCCGGGCTATCGTGGTCCCTAGTCTACTTAGTCATAGGAGGTAATTACCTAACTCGAAGGATCCTTATCAGCAACACATGGGTTACGTCGTCTAAGAAATCTTTGTAAACCTGGGGTGGTGTTTGTCTAAGGAGACTGGCTTAAGTCTACCTTAGTTGACAGAGAGTTTTTTTTCCTATCAAGTATACCCTATGATTCATAACTCAAAGGGTAGAGCCATTGGGGAGCATATGGCGTACGATCGTGATCATAATATAATGGTTCTATTTGGCAGGAACCATCCAATCAGAGGACTCCGGTCGTAACTGCATCACATGGTGCCTCTTGGCCAAAATGATGAGGACATAGCCCCATCCTTACTAGATTTTATTGAGTGAACATAGTAAAACACTTGATTTGACATTGACTCCTTTGTGAGCTAGAGTTTTCTTAATTTGTCACCTTTAACAAATTTTGCAAAAGGTAGTTTTTTTTTTAGGTTTTAGAGATTGAATTTCATTTAAGCATTTATAGCTTAGTGATTTATTAAATATTCAATTTGAGTTAACATTTAATTTTGATTAATTTAATTTGGTGCAAGCATAATTTGATGGTAGGTATGCCCTCCGATTGAAATCTTTATTCAACACAGGCATCATCGGGGTTTATTATTTGAG